>JADLZK010005225.1:0-166630 GCA_015847255.1 Hyparrhenia diplandra | reverse complement strand
AATTTGGCGCTCTCTTGGAGAAAAGTAAAATATCGGCTGCACAAGTCTGAAGGAGCTCGAACAAAAGAATCATACAAGCAGACTCCCTTGGCAAAGCGAAACAATGCCAAACAAAAGAAACAAGCGTGTCCTGAATGACTCAATCCCCATAGACGAACGCCCAGAGAGAAGGAAAAAATACAGTCTAAAGTATTTCAAAAATTGAGTCTCCATAGGCGAAACATCAACACGACAGAAAAGACAAGAGGTTTATTACACCAGTTTCCACAATTTCGCAAACCAGAACCAAAGTGCACTTGAGAAATCACATGCTACCTGCATCGATCGGCAAATGGCACACCATGCATATACTATATCACATAGGCACTGATCCAAATATCTTTGTGAACAATCTTGAAAAGAAAAGGAATTTGCACACTATCTAACCATGACATAGCAGAGCCAAAGAAATAGCTGGGCAAGCTAGAACATATAACACAAAAAAAAACACAAACCAAAGATTGCATCCACTCATAGATCATGAGCATTGTTATTTCACGGTCTCAAACCGCTATCAGTGGACCATAAAAGTCCACATCCTTATAATATTTCACATAGCAGATGCTGGAGGCTGTCTTCAGTGGCAAGTTCATGCTGATGGTGAACTCAAAACAGGTTCTGATTGATTTTGTCTTGATCAGATTTGTATACTCGTCGCTTGTTGCTGGTTCCTGAGGTAGGCTTGTGATGATCAGAGCTCTTTGACATTGGCCTGCGAAAAGAACTGTAAGAGCGGTCTGCCCTTGCCTTGCCGCTGCTGCGATGAGAACCACTAGATTCCTGGCAAATGCAAGATGTATATGACAAAAACGTTATTTCAAGTCTCTTTGGGCCTGAGGCCAACAAATGACAGGAGAAAGGATTCACCTTTGTGAACTGGGAGGAAGACTGGAATTGTGCGGATACATCAGATTTGCTCTTGGCAATGCATGGGGTCAGGCAAGGGTTAAGATCCTTGCTGAACATTTCATCTGGGCTACCATAGTTCGGCGTCTCAGCTTCCCCAATGCTGCACTCCTGTTTTAGACAGCAAATAGCAAAGAATGGATCATCAGTAGGAGTGAGTGAGATAAAGCTGGTATGACAACTAGGCACTCTTGACGTGGAACGCAATCCATGCATGTTTTAAAGAGGTAGGAAGACCGGAAGAGTGTGCAGAATATTGTTTTGCGACAGTGAAAGAAGAGCAGGAACCCAGGTTTTTCTAGTTTAAAAAGAAAAGAGCCAGAAGCTGAAACCAAACAACCAGATTACTCCCTCTATTCTCAGATATATGGCATTGTTCAGGCGATGACTACAACCAAATCACTCCCTCCATTTTCAGATATATAATATAGTTCGGCAATGACTGCAGAGCTTTTACAATGTTAACAAAAATAATAAATTAATAATTGAAACTATGAAGAGTTTGAACTAACAAGGTAACACGCCACAGAAAAATGTTCTAAGTTGCATTGTGCTAATGATGTTGTATCACATTATTAAGAATAAAAAACTAAAATATTTCATGCCGTGCAGCGTGCAGGTAAAAACAGAAGCTAGAAAAGACTAGACAATTTGAGTCCATCTACCATATCATCATTGGAATTAGGCCAATATTAGTTTCTTATTATTATGAGCTGCCAATACTAACTAATTTGTGAAGTAACTGTTTTCTATTTGCTTCTGCAATACCTTGTAAGGAAATGCAAATTGAATGTTGAAAAAACTATAGATGAAGCAGTGAAGTGATTCCCCAACTTATTATGCTCAACCTACAGATTAATTAATTATCTTCAAAACAGCAGGTCACATGGGATTTAACTCAAGGTGTAATTTTGCAAACAGAAGGCATGTTGCCATTTGCTAATGGATAACCAGGTCACATGGGATTTAACTAAATGTGTCATTTCGCAAACAACATATCTTCAATCATGTCGCTGTAAGACGGAGTAACCGAACACACCAGAGAGAAAGCGGTCTCCTCGTTAAACCCCGGCGTCCTAGGGGAAGAGCAGTATCCATCCTCTTCAAAGCACGACCTTGACGAGTGCTTCTCGGCCTTAACCTGCAGAAAGGAAAAACAAAAAAAGTGGCGGAGCAATATCAGAGATCGACCGCCGAGGCGCAAAAGCAAAGAACACACGGAGAGACCGTGACAGGGAACGTACCTGGGCGAGCTCCTGCGCGAGGCACTGGATCTGGTCGGTGAGAGTGGAGATCTCGTCCCGGAGGCGGCGGTCGGGCTCCGGCTCCGGGTCCGCGTCCGGGAACAAGACGGCGTCTTTGAGCGTCCTGATCTCCTCCCCCGCTGCCGCAGGCACAGGGTCCTTGAGCCGCTCCACCTCCCCTGTCCTTGTTCTCGAGCTGCAGGCGGAGCGCGGCGATCTCGTCCTCCTGCGCCTTCGCCTGCGCCAGGAGCTCCCGCTCGCTGCGCAGCACCATGCCAAGCGTCCGCGTGTTGGCGTTGTTGCCGCCGTTCTTGACATCCGTCAGGGCCTTCGTCTTCCTGGGCGCCGCCACCTCGGCGGACGAGCCTTTCTGGAACAGCTTCCGCGACAGCCCCGGCAGCTTGCCGCCGCCGCTGTTCTTCGCTGCAGCGGCGGCGGCGGCGGCGGCGGGGGAGGATCGGGAGCTGGTTCTTGGACGAAGGCGGCTTCTTGTCCATGGAGATGAGCCGCCGTAGCACGGAGCCCAGGTTGCCGTGGGCTTGCGGCTGCGGCTTGGCGCCCAGTAGATCGCGGCCGGATCTCCCCGCGACTACCAACGCGCGGCTGCTGCCGTGCGCTGCTCCCGGGGTCGCGGAAGGCGGCGCGCGGCGCGGCGATGGGGACGGCGACGGGGAGTCGTAGGCCGCGTAGCGCGACGCCGCGGATGCCTTCTTCATCTCTGCCTGCGAAACCCTGGATGCCGGAGGGGCGAGGGCTGGGGAAGTGGGGGAGGCGGAGGAGAGCGCTGGGGGAGTGGGGAATGGCCGGCGGCGTTCGAAATTCAAATGGCTCCGACCCCTTCTGTGGCCTGCCGACGTGTCAGTGGTAGTGTGTGTGGTTGAGCGCGGCCTGCGCGATCTCGGTGACGGGAGAGGTGTTGCCTACGGAGGGGGAGTCACTGACGCCTTTTGTTTCGCAAAGGCTATCGTGTCAGCGGCGCCTTTTTGCACGCCGGGCAAGGCGAGTTCAAAGTTTCGAACCGGATCCAGCGCCAAACACGCGCTTCCTCCAGAAAATTGGTCCGGCCTGGCCGAGTATCGTCTCGGTCGCTGCTGCTAACCGGAAACAGGCCGGATCGGCGAGATGGGTGGCGCAGTATGCTCGTGTGTTGCACGGAGTCATGATAAGAGCACGCCCAACGCTCCACGGTGTGCATATGCCCCCACGTGAAAAGGTTGGATGCCACTTTCGAGCAAAAAGCGGTGGCCGAGTGACCTCGTCACCGGTCGCTGAAACTTTGTGGTCCAAACGTTTGGAATGAAAAAAGCAAGGTAAGAGTAGAAAAAGGCACGGTTTTTAGTTCAACGCGAGGATGGGGGACCGCGCTAGTAGCTTCACCGATTTGCGTTGGAAGATCATATGCCACAAGCCATCCGCTACGTGTAACGGATTTTGAACTAAGACCACCATCGATAGTTCTGCGTTGCTGCTGCTGCCCTAAGTAAACCATCACCGGTCCTGATGCACCACACATCCTAGCTAAATTCTCGCCTCATAGGTATACTGAGCCTAGCCGTGTAAACTATGTCCAAGAACAGGAGGCATACTCAAAATGCATGGTACACAGGGTTTTTGCCTTCAAAAATTGGCCTCCAACATAAGATGCATCCATATATATCCCTTATTTTACCTACCACGCCAACTAGTAGGCAAATAAAGGTTTCCTCTCTCCGGGAATGCATCTCTGGGTGCTACTCCGCCGGCCGACGCGTGTGTGCGTGCGCCGAGGTGGGAGGCGGCGGCCGTCCGGGCGGGAGTGGCACCACGGGCGGGTCTCGAGGCCGACTCGGCAACGGGATCCGGCGGGGGGAGGCGAGGCGGCGGGCGCTGTGCGACAAAGATGGCGAGGTGAAGCTCTAAGATTATACCTTCGCCTTGAGCCCATTTTGATCACCTCGATCTCAATTCCACACCAAGCAAGCACTTGATCATCTTTAGATCACCGCAATCCATCCACCATGACCACCATGTTTCACACTTGACTAGACCAATCTCCAATCTAAATCAACCACTTAGCATAGACAGATTAGTCCTAAGATGTGATCAATTATCAAAACCAAGCAGACTCCCTTGTTTGCATAGTGACCGTTGGAAATGTACATTTTGAGCTCACCACTTGTTTTATTGCAAATGTACTTGTTTGGTTTATATTGCAAAAAGGAAGTTTGTAAATACTAGCATACTTCAATATACTCCCTCCGTCCCAAAATAATTGTCATTCTCGCTTCCCGAGAAATAACTCTTATTAAATATATATTAAAATATATTAATGTTTACGTTATATAAGTATCATCGAAAAGATCTTTTAATCTATTTATTTATCAAATTTATTTCGAGATGCAAATCTTGTGTATATTTTATACAAACCGAGTCAAACTTGCGGCATGAACACCCAAAACGATAATTAATTTGAGATGGAGGGAGTTCGCATCAATATACCACATCATCATACTAGGTAGTCAGGGTGTCACCTAACATAAAAACCATCACATTTGTGTGAACCATTGTCTCAGCTAAACACAAAATGAAGGGAGTGTAAATAATTAAACCATCATAGTAGTATTGATAAACATTTACTCACCTAAATGACAGAAAGAAGGGCAACTTGTCATAACTTGTTACCATTGCATCAACAAAAAACAAAAGTTAAGATGGAAGAAGTTCAGTATCATAGCACTTGTCCAATGCCTCAACAAACAATAGAAACATTTAAGATGGGAAAATAACATGACTGCCGTCTCACAAGTTGATTGCCTAAAAATATATATTTTTTGAGTAGATTGTCATTACAAATTTTCATAGCCTCAAAATTTAGGTAAAATATCACTACACATTGTACGTCTTAGAGCTAATTTTCTCCATTACAAATTATAAGAATGTATAACTTTTCTAGATATTTTTTTTTCTATGCACTTAGATATATATTATGCATAGATATAGTAAAAACAACAAAACTGCATAGATATAGTAAAAACAACAAAACAAAAAAACATTTTATAATTTGGAATGAAGAGAGAATTTGACTTAAAGTTGGCCTAAGTCCAACTAATAAAAAAATAGCTAACTGCACAAGTTAATAATAATAATAATAATAATAATAATAATAATAATAATAATAATAATAATAACAACAACAACAACACGAACACAACATTAGATTCCTAAATGGGCTAGTAAAAGTTTGTAAAAAAAAATGGGCTAGTAAATAAAACTTTTAAAAAATATTGCTAACGGGCTAGGCCTTGGACGACAGCGTTGGTCCAGGATTATTCTGGCGGCCCAAACGGCCGCAAAATGACTGGACTGCCTACGGCCAGCGCCGACGAACAAGGAGAGAGGAAAAATACTGAAGCAGACTGCAGACAGCAGTAGCAAGTCAAAGGAGGCCGAAGGCGAACGAAAGAGAAGAGGAAGATGGTGGCGCCGATGGATCCGATGCTCTGGCACAAGGTGGCCGCCGTCTCCGGTAACCAACCCTTCTCTTCTCGTCTTCTCCCTCGCTTCCTCCTCTTCCTGGAATCCTGTTTCCTCAATCAGACCACCGGGATGAGACGAGCGGTTGATTTGAGCAGGGGTTGCCGCTTTGGGGCTCGGCACCTACGGCGCGCACATGTTCCGCCCCAAGAACCCCGCGTACAAAGAGGTAGATGACGTTCTCCATCATCTTTCCTCCTCTACGGTCTCCAATTTGCTCATCCGAATTTAACGATCTGTTTTTTTATAATTTGGGTGAATGGTATTGGCAGGTTTGGCACACCGCGTCCCTGTACCATCTCGTCCACACCGCCGCGCTGCTTGGGGCGCCCATCACCAAGCACCCCACTGTTGTGAGTACCAGTGCCGTCCGCTTCAATACTTTTGCTGTTAGTTACTCTACCTCCCGGTTAATTTACATGGACTCTCCGATTATTGCCGTGCTTACAGTTCGGAGGGCTCCTTACTGCTGGAATCGTGTTCTTTTCTGGAACGTAAGCATTTTTTCCTCCCTAACCAAATTGTAAATTGTCAGAAGGCATTGATTTCTCAAATGAATTTGTTCTTGTGTCAGCTTTCATTTATATTGGATTTGTGTTGTAAAATTGTTATTGACAGAGGATGGATAATTTTGTTAGGTGCTACACCGTGGCTTATCTTGAAGACAGGAAGTTTTCTTCACCGGCACCATTGGGTGGCTTTGCCTTCATAGCTGCTTGGGCCAGCCTCCTCTTCTGATTAAACTGTGCTCTTCCCAGAAAAAGAATCATAAACCTCTGTATTGGTGCTTTATTAGGTTATGGAAATTGTACTTGTACACTGTACAGTATGCACCTCTGGTTAATAATCCAATCCGTGATCTTGTGTTTCTACAAAGCATGATGTGCTGCTGATGATCCGTTGTCAGTTGGTCATGACAGTATTGCACCTCCTGTTTTATTAATTTAGTCTGAGTTCATAGATGTGCCTTGTTCAAAGCGTGGGCTTGCTTCAGCTTTGTCATTTCAACGTTTTTATATATTCTACTGGCTTCTCAAATATGATCAGTTAGACCAGCATGACTGCTGCTGGTCTTCTTCCATATATGAGCCCATTTTTTTTGATACAGCTTGGTCCACTGTTTCAATAACTTTTTGTTCTACAACATGTTCAATACATGAGGACAGCGGACACAAGTCTGGACTTTGCAGACCATATTCTCGATACAGGTATCATGTTACATGTTCCTCATGTGTTGCTGGCCCCAACACAACGCTGTAGTACTGTACAAAGTAGTTATTGGTTGATGCAATATCTTCTCCATTTTTTACATAATAGAATCTCTTCCGGTCAACCACATTAACATAGAACCAGATGCATGGTGAAAAATGAAATTAGATGCCGATTAAAGTTCACATGAAGAATTGAAACATTGGAATATGGAGCAGCATATCAGCTGTTGCATTCTGTAGCTAATCCATGTTCCCAAAACTCCCAAATAACAATATGCTTCCACAAGGTAAAAGTTTGAGTTGAAAGCAACTTTCCTTTTTTTTGAATCAATGGAAGATACCCCAGGCATACAGGAAAACATTTCCTTCTTTTGTGTTTTTATCAGTATACTACAGTACTGCACTGCTGGCTCAAAATGACAAGAATTATGGCCTGCAAGATGGCATCAAGTGAATGGTGTAAGAGTAATATTTGGAATAGTTCAAACTTTCAGAGTCCAGATTAGAAACATACTTGGATCTAGGACGATACTATTACAGCTGCATTAAAGTAGCATGTACCACCATGTTGCTTGAATTTTCTCCAATAGTTGTTGACGGCATATGATGCATAGTCTTGACAGTATTGCAAAGATAGCAAGATTTGTTCAGCTCAAACATCACGTCTCCACCACCGGGACCACATGCCAGGTTAAGAGTTTGCTGTAAGACATCGTTTAGTGCTTGCTTATCAGCTATGCACCATTGCTTCTTCCAATTTCAGTCATCTAGTTCCATGGTTGGGATTATTTTTCTTAGAGGCATAGATTCATACTTCAGTTATTCTACCCTTTTTCCATATTCATATACGCTTTACATCTACTCAAGAAAAAACATTGGTAATTTATTTGAGATGCATTACCATGTGCAGTGGATCTTAATTCGTGGCAGAGTAATTTCACTGTTTTTTACTGCCTTGGTTAGAATTCTACATGCCTTCTTAAATGGTTATGGTAAATCAGTTTATGTTGTTCCCTATTTGCAGACATTTTCTCTTTCCTCATCTGGTACCAATTTCGAGAAACATGTTTCATACTTATGGATTTTTTTAGCATCCATTAGCATCTTTTTTTTCAATTTCAAAATTTGAAAAACACTAGGTAATTATAGAGTACATGGGAAGAAAAGCACATGAGCCTTCTGGATACAGGATCTATCAGCTATCCTCTTATGTTGAGCTGATGCTGCAAGGAAGTGGAGGATCAAAAAAAGGAACAGTGTCGTCCTTGTTGCAGCCTGCTTCTTTAGATCCCATCTCTTCACACCACCTGCATTTGGTGGTAAGGAAATATGCATTCTACTTTCCTTGCCAGCACTCAAGCTCTTATATGATATTTTATTTGGAACTGATTAAATCTCTACAGGGTGATAGTTCAAGCTGTATGATGTTTATGTAATGGCTGAGGTTAAAGGCAGCCCCTTTGCTTGCCTAAAAGTTAAAGGCCACATGTCCATTACTTCATGCACAGATATGAGAATCTTTCTTCACTTTGAATGAACAATGCAGTGCTGGAACAACACCACAAAACTACACTCAAAATGGTAATTACATTACATATTGACTTGTACTAATGTTGTAAATTCAATTGAAGTTAAGTTGCTTTTTAGTTTCTGGTATGATGCTAATAATAAAAGATTAAATAGCACAATCTTTTGTCTGAATAATGCATGTGCTGATGCTGCACATAGGAAAATATGGGATATACATACACATAATGTGCATAAGATCAGAGCATTTACAGGAAGCCAACAGAAAATCTTGAGATCCTGGTATATTATTATATGGAATAAATTAAATAATTCAGGGGCCGCTTTGGAGCTGATGTTATTTGTTTCTCATGATTTTGTATTCTGAATTTTTTATAGTAGTTGAACCTAATTTATTTAGTTTAGTGGTTGTCTTTCCAGGTCAGCAAAGTTAACGATTGTTCCTTTCTTTATGATGCCCCCTTGACAAGGCAGGAATCTGATTTCTTTCCTTGTGTTGTCTGCTTTCCACACCACCTTCAGTGTTGCAATACGTGACATCTGACTTCATAAAGCATATTGTTCCTTAGCAATAGACATCTGAATTCTCCTTGCATGATACAAGCAACCTTTGTCTTTGCTTCTCTCTTTCATCTACCCTCCACCATCCCCTCCTAAGCATGGGTGATAGGATGATCATGATATCGTCACCGTCTAAGAGGGATGATGCCAGAGATATTAGAGATATTGATTTGCAGTCCTACAAGGACGTGGAGAACATCGCGTTCTACCAGGTTCCAGCAAATTTGGAATCAGTCTTGTCCATGGAAAGTGAGAGATCACTAGGAGTTCATGTCTGCATGGACAACAGTGGTGTCAACTTCCTGCACAGGTTTCTTCGTCACCTTGTGGAGTACAAAGAGAACTACATGAATTTGAGAAACATCCTATTCCATGGTATTGAATGGCAGATTCAGGGATTGCAACTTCTCTGTTCACTTTTAGGCCCTGGCTCAAGCGTGAAGCAGGTGGAATTCCAGAAGAATGTTTTCAGCACAAAATCAGCACAAGCTTTTGTTCTACTCTCGGAAATGCTTCACCAGAACAACACCATCAAAGCAGTTGTCTTCTCTGAATGTAGAATTGGATCAACTGGAGCCACGTTGCTTGCTTCAGCTTTGGGAAACAACAGAAGTGTGGAGGAGTTCCAAGTATGGGAGGACTCCATAGGCTCCAAGGGGGCAGAAGAACTTTCCAAGATGATCGAGGTGAACTTTATCCTGAAGAAGTTGATCATCCTTGACAACAGCTCTATTACTGTGGCTCCACTTATCTCTGCTGTGCTCGCACGCAACCGTAGAGTGGAGGTTCACATATGGGGACACAGTCGTGGCACAAAAGATGGCATGGACAGCTGTAAAATTGTTCAATTCCTGCCTGAGACTGGGAGCATGAGGATCTACAGCAACATTAACTCAACAGGGCTGCAACGGGTTGCTTGTGCTCTGGCATGGAATACCACAGTTACAACATTGGACATGTCAAGTGTCCCACTAAAGTCCAAATGGACCAAAGAGCTTAGAGGAGTACTTGAACGGAACAGGAGCCTGAAAACTGTGAAGCTTAGCAAGTGTTCCCTTGGTGACAAAGCAGTGGTGTATATAGCTGCAGGGCTCTTTAAGAACAGCTATTTAGAGAACTTGACTTTGGATGGAAATAGATTTGGTGGAGTAGGGGTGGAGCATTTGCTATGCCCGCTTAGCACCTTTTCTCCACTTCAGAGACAAGCCAATACCACATTGAAGGTTTTGAGTTTTGGAGGAGAGCGAACGAATATAGGCAAGTATGGTGTATCTGCCATCTTGCAGATGTTGGAGACAAACCAGAGCCTAATTCAACTGGCAATATGCAATGATGCAAGTTTGAAGCCAAATGATGTTGCCAAAATCTTTACTAGTTTAGAGAGGAATGCCACTCTTCGTAGCTTGTCTTTGAGAGGCTGCAAGGGAGTTGAGGGGGAGGCAATCCTGCAGACCATCATGGGCACTTTAGAAGTCAACCCTTGGATTGAAGAAATTGACCTTCATGGCACACCTTTGCATGTTGCTGGGAAAACAGACCAAATTTATGAGAAGCTCTGTCAAAATGGGAGTCTTGTTCTGCCAAATGATTTTCTTGATTTACCACTTAGTGCTCCTACTTGCTGCCGTGTTTTTCTATGTGGCCAGGAATCAGCAGGTATGATCAGCAATTCAGCATTGCCCATTATTGCCCTTGTAATAGGCTGTAAGCCTGTAAGCAGAAATGAAGTAGTTAGATTGGTAACATGTTTGCTCTTTTAACTTGGAGAATTGCTAATAAACAATGTAAAACCTTATTTTTCCTAGAATCTTGATCACATTCACTTGCGATACTGACCACTCAATTAACACATAGGTTTTATTAATACCTCGGACATGCAAAAACGAGAGAGAAAAAAAACTGTATTTTCACTTTTTCGTTGCAACTGATGCCCAATTTGTTGTGGCCATGCAGGTAAAAGCACACTACATAACTCCATAAATCAGTGCATGAACCCATTGAAGTCGTCTCGTGATGTAACAAGTACTTTGATGAATCCAGTTGTGCAAATGGAGTACACCAACGAGAATAAAACTAGTGCTTTCTTTGATGGCAACACAAAATTGACAATGTGTAATCTTGGTGGACAAGAGGAGAGTTTTCCCTTACATGATTTTATGTTTCTGGTGCATGGCGGTCCATGCTTTTTCATGATTGTATCCAGCTTGGTTCTGAAGCCTGCTAATAGGTATCCCAAAAGCATAGATCAGATTGAACTGGAACTGATATATTGGCTTAAGTTTTTGGTTTCAAATGCTAAGAGAGTCTCACAATTATTTCTTCCCAGTGTAACTATAGTTCTCACCCATTATGACAAGGTAGCTCATCTACCAGAAGGGCTACAGCCAATTGCTGCACTTGTACAAAGGCTCAGAGAAGAATTCCATTCATATGCAGAAATTTACCCCACTGTTTTTGCCGTGGATGCAAGATCATTGGTTTCAGTAAGTAGACTCACCCATCACTTGCGGATGACAATTAAGACAATCCTCCAGCAAGTACCTCAAGTTTATGAAGTATGCAATGATTTGGTTAGAGTTTTGCATGACTGGAAGTTGAAGAATAACAAATGTGTTATCAAATGGTCTGAGTTCCGTGAGATATGTCAACTCAACATTCCAGCGCTAAGATTGAGATCAAGGCGTGATAATGTAGAGAAAGTGGACACAAGAAGACGTACTGTTGCAAAATCACTGCATAACTTGGGTGAAATAATATTTTTGAGGGAGCTTGGAGTACTGATCTTGGATGGCGATTGGTTCTGTCGAGATGTCCTTAACCAACTAGCTACACTGAAATCAATCAAGACAGAAAGAAGTGGCTTTGTCCATGAAACAAGAGCTGGAGAAGATTCTGCAAGAGAAGCTGTGCAACCAAATTCAAGGATCAAACTGGAGAGCTGGTGCATCTTTCCAGGGCAATGATGTCATAAATTTGCTGTTGAAGCTTGAATTGTGTTATGAACTGGATCCTGGAAACCCAGATACATTACTTCTAGTGCCATCTATTCTTGAGGAAAGCAAAGAAGGGACTCAAAAGTGGCACTTAACCATGCCTGACTGCAGATATGTTGGAAGGCGTCTTAAATGCAAAGATATACACATGTTTTTGACAAGCGATTTCTTTCCAAGGCTTCAGGTAAAACATTCTTTTCCTCTTAACTAGCATAGATGCCAAAAGTGATATGCATGCTATTTGGAAATGTGTACCGACAACACCAGAATTACTTTGTGTACATGTTTTTGGCTTTCTGAAACAATATCTTTTTTCCAGGTTCGTTTGCACAACAAGATCATGTGCATGGGACAGCAACAGGGTGCAGTGTACATCTTGGAGAAAAATCTTATTTATACAGTGGTCAATGGTTTCCATGTTAGAGTGGAGCTGGGAGGGACATTAGACTCATCCATTGATGTGCTTGCATGCTCCAGCAAAAGTGTTACTGACATGGTGAGGATATTCCACAAGTTAATAATCCCGACCATAATAAACCTGTCTTCAAGTTTGATGTTTGAGGAAAACATTATCAGGCCAGACTGTGTAAAATATCTAATACCACATAGGTTCCTCCAAACGCAGCTGCTGCCTCTGAAGAGAATAAAGCAAATTCTTTTGTCATTGCCTGCAGAAAGCATGTATGATTACGAGCATACATGGAGTGTAATTGAAAGCAATAAAAGGATCATCTTACAATCAGGATCAGATCATGCCAGAGACTTGCTATCAGATGATGACTTCCATGAAGTCCTTCACCGTAGGTACTATGATCTACAGCACCTCGCAACTGAACTTGCTGTCAGCCCAGACAATCAGCAGCAACCTGAAATCATCCCTGAAACAGATGTGGTTGATCCTTCCATATTAGGCATTGCAAAAGGTGTTGAGATGGTTCTCCAAAGATTGAAGAGAGTGGAACAAGGAATAAGAGACCTCAAGGAGGAAATCGCAAGCTTGAGGTATTATGAGTATCACCTTGTGACTGAACTTCACAGGAAAATGGACTACATGATGAATTACAACATCCAGTTGGAGGAAAGGAAAGTGCCACAGATGTTCTATCTTGTTAGCCTAGACAACCAGTCCAAACAGCTGGTCACAAGAATACTACCTGGGATGCGGTCCTTACGAGTGCACATGCTATGCGAGTTCCGTAGAGAGATGCATGTAGTAGAAGATCAGCTCGGCTGTGACCTGATTCAAGTGGACAACCAGACAGTGAAATCCTTGCTACCTTACATGAGCAAGTTCATGAAGCTGCTGACCTTTGCTCTGAAGATTGGCGCGCATTTCATCGTTGGAATGGGAGAGATGATACCTGACCTGAGCAGGGAGGTGGTGCACCTGCTGGACTCCTCGGCCATGTACGGCGCAGCTGCATCTGCCACATCTGTGGGGGCTCTGGGTGCAGCAGCACTGTATGGAAGGTCAAGGAATGGTGGCAGCCAAGGTGGCACAAGCGACATGGGAGAGGATATGAAAACAGCCAGGCAATGGCTTGTGGATTTCTTGAAAGGGCAAGGTGTTTTGACCGGGATGGACATAGCACAGAGATTTGGCCTGTGGCGTGTTCGATACAGAGATGACGGCCACATTGCATGGATCTGCAGGAAGCACATCGCAGCAAGGGAAGAGGAAATCTTCGAGCTGCCACTTTGAGCATTCAGAGGCCTGGCGGTCCAGAGTTCAACAAAGCCATGCAAGGACCTTTTTTTTCTTTCAGGTGATTAGTGTGAGGATGAGGATGGATGATGGTACTCCAGAACCAGGTGCTCGTAGAGCAACTTTTATTATCCTACTTTTTTTTTTTTTTTTTTGCGAAGATTTTATTATCCTACTTTCACCACATGAGATCACTCGACTCGATCATACTCCTGCTTTTATCATTCCGTATTTTCTTTGTGTTTTGTGGATTCATGAAGCTATGACATGAAGCAAAAACTGTGTCATCATATACCGATTCATCATATCACATAATATGATAATATGTTTGTTCATTCTCATGTGTAGAAAATATATATTGGGGTTACAGTGTGATTTTATTAGAAAAAATATGTTCCATGTTTCACTGAGCTAAAATAAATTACAAGATAAAGCAGTTTTAGGATAGAAAAAATATATTTTGATGATTTTTGAGAATTTTTTTCATAATTTTGAGTAGACTACAACCACCATCAAGACCATCTAGGGGTGTGATTTGTTGTGTGTAAGAAATTTATGTGTTAGGATATTTGGTTTTGTATTTCAGGAAGAAAATCAGACAACATCAACAGTTGAGGTCGAGAGAGTAAAATAGACCATTTAGAAGAAGGCAGATTATATTCTGTTTAGAAAGGGCTTTGAATAAGTTCACCGTCTTTCTCACATTTAAATCATTTCCAGTTAGAAGCCTGTATGGCTATTTATTTTCGTTTCGATGAAAATGTGTTGTTTATGAAGGACTGAATAAGTTCACCACTCAGGCACTTCCCATTCCCCACATTATGCTTCTTGGCACGCGAGCTTCAACCTGTGCAGACTTTCAGTGCAATGGTTGCAATAAACCTTAGCCGTGGGTTCCAGATGACTCAAAATTCTGGTGTTTCAAAGACACTGGCCTGTTGCTCCATAGGATGCCTCGCCTCTGTTTTTCTACCTCTGAATGAACCACTGATGTGGTGTGTCTTTGCGGTGAAAGATTTTGTTACATTCACGAGTGGTAAAGCACTGCATCGGTTAATCGATGCTTGGCTGAATCCATGGCTCCCGTAGCAAACATTTCCTTACACTGTTACACACACGCAGCTTACTACGCTCAGCTTGGAAATGGAAGATTCAGAACACCGGGCATCCCTTGACGGCGATGCCCGGCGCGGTGGGACAGGAGGCGAGCGGGCAGTGATCCACCTCCGTGCCCCACCACTTGAGCTCGTGGTGTGCGTTCTGGAGCGCGAAGAAGATGAGCACCCCCATGAAGGCGGTGCCGGCGTCGAGCGCCGCCGAGAGCACGTAGTTGTACTTCTGCCACCACCCCTTGCGGTACCTGAAGACGAAGAAGTTGAAGATGGTGCCCGTCACCAGCCAGGTGGCGATGTTGGTGGGCGTGGCCGGCGGCATCCCGGCGAAGCCGTACGAGATGACGGGCACGTTGATGAGCGCGATCCACTTCTTCTCAGGGAACGCCCTGCTCAGCAGCCACACCGGCACGGGGAGCACCGCGCCGACCAGGAACAGCCACACCAGGTTGCGGTAGAGACCGTGCTGGCCGAAGAGCCGCCCGGGGCCGATCAGGCCCCAGATCACGGACGCGTCGAACGTGACGCGGTACTTGGGGCACGTCCACGGGCTGTCCGGGTGCAGCGCCTCCACGTCGCAGATGTTCTCGATGTTGTCCAGCATCCACCACGCCACCGCCAGGTTCACCACGCCGGCGACCACCGTCCCGATCAGCTGCGGCGAGCTCCATGTTAGGGATCAGTCGGGAAATGTCAGCTGAAGACGAAGAGAAGAAGGATCGTCACTACGTACCTGGGCCGTGTACATGCACCGTGGGGGGATCTTCATGTAGTGGCCGAGCTTGAGGTCGGCGAGGAACGACAGCGCGTGCACGGTGCTGATCCGGCCGTAAATCTTGAAGAGCAGGTTGGCGATGGGCTTTCCGGGCAGCGCGTAGCCGATCATGAACTGCGCGATGATGTCGTACCCCGGTTGCTGGAAGGACAAACAGCAGGTTCAGACGAGAGCATGGATCGGACGATGCATGACAGCAATAGATGGATCGAAAGCACAGGGATATGCCTGGTTGGTGGTGGCCTGGATGACGCCGATGGGGAGCGTGACGACGAAGGCGAGCGCGAAGGCGAAGAGCATCCCCCACCACGGCAGCTGCACCTCCTCCTTCCACACAAAGGACATGAGCAGCGACACCACCACGCTGCCCAGCAGCAGCATGAGGAACCACCACTGCGGCACCTGCTTGTACCTCTGCATCAGCTTGGCGTGCACGTCCATCTTCACGGCGTTCATGGCCGACTTGCTCTGCCTCCACATGTCGCTGCCGTGGAAGAGCAGGACGTGGACGATGGTGGCCGTGAACCGCAGGAACCCGGATCCGATGGAGATGGCGAAGAGCGGGCTGAGGTAGAGCTTGCCGTAGCTGTCGTAGGCGGCGACGTTGAGGTCGAAGTCCTTGGTGAGCACCTTGGTGGTGTCGTACTTCTGCCCCGACGCCGTGAAGAGCTGGTTGGAGAAGATAGGGAACCGGCGGGCGTCGAACGTGTTGAACTGCCAGTAGCAGAGCGGCACGATGACGTAGATGAACATGACGAAGCCGACGGCGGTGTTGGCGATGGACGCCCACGGCGCCACCAGCGGGCTGCCGTGGTACGCCGAGATGCCCGCCCAGTCGAGCGTGAAGGCGCCCACGCCGAGGCCGTGGTACCCGGACCCGACCTGCTGCGCCGTGATGCTGTGCGGCCACACCCAGCACGCCCACGAGAAGAAGGTCAGGATCGGCAGCAGGTAGCCCGGCAGCGCGTAGTAGGCGAAGCTCGCGAAGAAGACGATCAGGAAGAAGCGCATCCGCGACGGGCCACGGGACTTGCCGCCGCCCTCCTCTTCTTTCTCGTGCAGCGCCCTGTCGTAGTGCACATGCAGTTCTTACCATTAGGTCCATTACCATCCACCGTCTCGGTCACACAGGTAATTGAGAAATTAGTGACCAGTAAGTATTACCTGAAGAGTGAGACCTGGGCAAGATTAGAAGGCCACCACATCTCGGCAGGGTCGACCAGGTACCTCCTCAGCATCCCAGCCCAGCCGTACCCCAGTATCTGCAGTGGGCAACGGCAAGTCGTTAGGATTTCACCACCAGTCAAATTGTCAAAACGTCAGCTGACTCTGAAGCACTGCGTCAGCAAATCTCCTGCCCTTCTAGTTTATCCAGAATTCCAGATGGATGCAGGACTCTTTTTCTATTGGATTATTATGTACAGTAAGTGCTTAACTGAGGACCCATATAAAAAAAATTTAACCACATAAAAAAAACAAAATAATTTGTGCTTCCGCTTAATCCTAACCTGAGGCAGCTACAAGTGTTTTATCAAATTGACAGATACCCATGTTTTCCAACTTGTTTTTTCAAGTACATTCCTCCACAAAGAATGTTTTGTTTCAACTACATTTCTCCACTAAAAAAAATGTTTTCTCAGCTACAACCAGCAACCAAAAAGGGATTCTGATTTCTGAAGCTCCCCACCCCACTATCACATGTTGAAGACGCATGTGTGCAAACAAACAAATTCCTGCCAATTATTTGTAGGCCACCCTTAGTACTACACATGCATGGTCTCATGGTGACATCTGCACAAGATTTTTCAGACCTCTTTTTCCGCTTTCTTCCCCGGGGCCATGATTGGTGTGGTAACCAGAGAACAAATACGATATAGACTGGTTGGTTTTGCGCATCTTGACATATACTTATCAGCTGCACGCCTGCACTTTTGGTTCGATCTAGTCTTCTAGACCAAGTGTGCACGTTACGTTACATTCGCGTGCCAAAGATGTCAAGATGAATTGACAGAGAAATTAGAAACTAGTCAATTCTTTAAGCGCTACTTAGCTAATATCCCTGGTCATTCTAAGCACTAGCTAGTACTTACGTGTTAATCTGCTACAGTTTACCTCCGTTATTAAAAAAAAAAAAAAAAAAAAAAACAATTTGCTACCCGCTTCGTGCTGAAGCTGACAGCTACTCCGTAGTCTCCGTAGGTAGGTTTGGCAGGGTTAGTAGTGGTAGGAAGGAGGTACCTGTGTCGTGAGGACGATGAGGAGGGCGCAAGCAAAGCTGAGCGTCTGCTTGTAGTAGGCCTTCATGACGGTGATGGCGCCGATGGAGTAGGCGTCGCCGCCGCCGTAGGGAGACGCCGCAGTTGGCGAAGATGGTGATGATGACGTGCTCCTTGACGTTGAATGGCCCCGGGTTGAGGTTGAAGGTTCCAAGCCTGCCACCAAGGAGCCTGACCTCGCGGTCGGGCAGCACGGCGGCCATGAAGCGCCCCGCGGGGAGCACGAGGATCTGGGCGAGGATGCCCGAGATGGTGAGCGGCTGGGTGCGGTACGTGAAGAAGGTGTTGAGGAAGATGAGGACGACGCAGGAGCCCAGCCCCAGCGTCCACGCCCGGAATGTCATCACCGGCAGCGACGGGTCGTCCGTCTCCGGCACCACCAGCGCCACCTCCTCCACCGCGCACCGCTCCAATTTCCCTTCCTCCATCCCAGCCCGCTCCTCCGCCGCCACCGGCAACTTCCGCGACGCCATCTCCCGCCCACTGGACCCTCTCCGCTAGCTATATACCCAGCCTCCCTCGCTCCACCACTGGCTGGCTCTCGATGACGACCGGCGGGCCGGACTCTGAAGCCGACGCTTCGCTGCTGCTCGCCGCGGCGTGGACGGGAGCGGCGCCTTTAGAGATTCTCGGCTCCTGGATGGTAGCGCTTGACCCCTGCTCGGCCCTATTTATATTCCGTTGCCTCTTGGCTGGCCGTCCCGGTGCGGTGCTCCGCTCCTCCACCTCGTACGGGCCCGGTGGAACTCCGCCGGGCGACGTGCGTGCCGAGGACTAGGAGGGAGGGTTTTGGGAGGACCGCATCGATCGTGGCCGTCCACGGGTGGGATCGGACGGGCGGGACAGCGGCCACCTGGGCACCACGCACCCCGCGGGGCACGCGCCGGCTTCACCCCCGGCGCGCGGAGGCACGCGCGCGCGGCGCGCCGGGGCACACGAGTTTTAGTCTAATCCCGCTTTACCCGGTGATTGGCGCCAAATCGATCGTGCTTGCTTTGGAAAGTAGCCTACCTCACTGTCTCTGCTCGGCAGGCTGCTGCCGCCGTGCTCCTTTAATCCTCTCCCTGCAATGTGCAAAGCTGATTTCACCACCCAGATCGAAAGGGCCCCTGTGCAGTACTACTGCATTGCATTGCAGGAATTTGTGCGTGTGGTTTCCTTGCAGCCAGGTACTGGATCGTTATATGTGCCGCCATGCATTGCATGGGTACGGCGATTCTTTGGACTAGTGCTTGCTAGCTTTGTGAGTTGTTTAGCTTGCTTGTCCCCTCTTTGTGAGTTGTTGAGCATCATCAGTACACTCTAGGAACTATAGGATGCACGACATCAGGCAATGGTTTGTTGGTGGTTGAATAGAAAAACCGGAGATGGAACCTTGGACATGAGACGAGAGGATCTGGTGCCGTCGTCACGGTGTCGAGTGCCGGGCTGATTTGCTCATATATTCCTCATCCGGCGTTTTTCTTAAAAAAGTAGTAAGGCGCAGAGAGAGCAAATCTCCTTGTCACGCACATATGCGTGCGACGATGTCACCGGCTGGGAAGGTACTGGAGCGCTGAAAACGAGCAAGTGGCGGCGATGCGCGCATGGACAATGGAGAGCCCGCCCCGCCGAAGTGGGTGATGCGGAGAAGAAGGGGAAGGGCATCCGGTTCTGCGATGACACATGGGTGGTCGCCGTGCGTCGTGCTGCCGGAGCCTGACGACTGACTGACTGCCGCCGGGGGTACAGCGGACTAGTGGACTAGTGCCGCCGGCAGTGTGTCAGACTGCCATGCGTGCCCGGCGGCGCGCAGTGCTACCAATCACTTTTTTTGGCCTTTTCATTGACATGGGGATCGATTAAAGGGTGGCAGCTTTTGTGACACTCCTGGCCGAGCACGTGGAGTCGTAGAGTGACGAGTGAGGAGCATGTCAGTTTTCTGCTGAGGCCAAATTCATCAGAGCTTGGAGTTCAGCACTACCGGAGCAGCGAGCACGTAACTTTCGGAATGTGCGGTGTACGCTCCGGAGTTCTTTGTTTGTTTGCATATTTTTTGTGAGTAAAATGTGCAAATAGTATGTAAACTTGGCACGTTAAATATTAAATATATATATGAGTTCAATAACTTGGCTTATGGGTTTAGGGTTTTTTTTTTTGAAACTATGGGTTTAGGGTTGTGACCACGAGCAACTATGCACTCATAAGCCAAGCTTTTTTATCTTTCAAAAAACTTGGCTTATGGGTGCACAATTGCTCGTGGTTACAACACGTAGACAAAAAAAAAATATCATGTTCCCAGATTACAGGGAATGACAATCTTTGACCGCTTCAGGAGATTTTTTTTAGCATTCATGATCTAGATAGATTAGATTGTTTTAGATCTTGTGTATGATAGTACTACGGAGCATGTGGCCAATAAAAGCAGTGTTCATTATTATTCACATGCATGTTTTATTTACACATACCAAAAGGGACAACTGCACAGAATTACTAAAACGCAAGATGGGAATGGGAATTTCACATAACACCAAAATTTGCCTATGTGTCACGTCCGTGACCAGTTGTGCACTTACACGCCAAGTCGTTGAATTCACATGATATAGAGAGATGCCCGATCACAAATATTTTCGGTGCCAAGGACATGCTTGAGCCAATTCGGTTAAGTGTTGGGCTGCCAGATCGCCCCGTTCCCCATCTACTATGTGGGACTGTTGTTAAGCACGACTAACGTACCCAAGGCTCAAGTTCGTCGCACCGTGGAGGCTGTCGCGCTGCGATAACTAGCCTGTCATGGCGCTCTCATGGCGAGAAGTGGTAGGCTAGTATGGATCCAGTCTGTGCTGGCGGCCGTTCCCATATATTGCATGATCGCCGGCAAATTGCCACCTTGGGCTAGGTGTGAAATCGACAACATATGTAGGAAATTCCTTTGGGTTGGCAAGGAAGGAGATGTTAGGGGGAATTGTTTGGTGGCGTGGAAGACTTGCAAGCGGCCAAAAGAGATTGACGGCCTTGGGATCCACGATCTCAAGCTCGTAACCATGGCCTTCGAGGTCAAATGGTTCTAGCCACGTAAAGTGGACCTCCACGGGGGGGGGCGCGCCGCCCCCACTTAAGATGACCGAGGAAGCGAAGGCATTCTTCCGCGCATCCACGCACAAAGATCGTCGAAAAATGGTCGCACCACACATTTATGAACGGATAGCCGGATCGGCGGGGTCACCATCACCACCATGGCACCCACCCTAATCCGGTTTGTTCCTCCCCCCGTCGTTAGCCACTCGACCATTGTCGAGGCCCTAGCCAACAGGCGACGATCAATACCTACCGGGTGTGGCATGCCGTCGAAACGCCCCAAATTAATCGAAGACATTGATAGGCATATGTGGAGATGGCAATCCGACGGCAAATTATCGGTCCATTCTGCTTACCAGGCACTTCACCTCGGGTCATCCGATTCCCGGCGACATCGGTTTGGGAGATCCGGGGCCCCTTTGCGCCGAAAAAACGTTCCTCCTCGCTCGCCATCCGCCGGTGCCAATGGACGGCCGATCGGCGAGGAAAGCATGGTCCGGAGCCCACGACGCGTGAGATATTTCGTTATGAAGAAATCTTAACATTTGTTTCCTTTAAGCAGAGTGTAAAAAAACTCGGTCGGGTGCGGAAAGACCGCCCCACCGGCATTGTTCTTGAGAAGAAACCTCAGTTTTCCCGGCCGAGAAAATCCCCGAACCCCAGTCCCGCCCTGATACTAGGAGCTTCTAGCCCATGGGAACTACGATCCTCAATCCATTTGGAGAAGACCGAGGCCGGAATTACACCGAACCCATGAGCCGGTATACCAACCAGAGCCCTGGGCCGGACACCGTAACCCCTGGGCCGGTATACCAATTAGAGCCCACAACTCGATCCATCGACGGGACCCAGCTCTTCTTAACTAGTGCTTTGGCAAGACACGAGGCCGACAAGGGAATTTTTTAACCACGACTAAAAATTCACTCCCACGGGGATTCGAACTCGCACTGCGTGGAGTGCCATTTCGAGTATCCTAACCATTAGGCTAGGACCCCTTGGTCTTTTAAGCAGAGTGTAAGTGTCGAAATGTTTTATTAAGAAGAAAACTTTTTTTTTTTTTTGTTTTTATAAACGGAGAACCTAAGTGTGGTTCCAACAGCATCGATGCATGTCATTGGGAGGGTATGGGCACACCCGCGCCGCGCTTCTCCACACCCAAATCCCAAGTAGATGATGCCCACTCTGTACCTTTCCCCGAAATTACCAAATCCAGCTGCCCATAATTACTGGATAATGGGAATGGCTCGAGTAAGAACTCCATGTGGCCGCACATCTTATTCTTAGTTGTGTGCTGCATCAACCTCCATAGTGAGGTGCTCAACCTCTGCCGCACACTACGTTGGCTTCGTCAAGCTAGACAAGTTCAAACTCCACCCCATATCCGAGAACAGCCTCGCCATGGCTGAACGCGCGCAGCTCATTCCCCACTTCGCCTAAGTATCAAGAGCGTGCACCGCGCGCGTCCACCTTGCAGAGCTCGAGAGCTCAATCTCGCCACCGCCTGAGAGCTCAGATGTCCCCTATAACGTCCTGTAGAGCATGCTACCCTCACCCATTCATCCTATCTCTTGCTAGCCACCCGGAGAACCAATGTTCTTCAACTAAACACCTAAGGGGGCTTCGTCACAAACAATTCCCGGGCGATACATGCATGTGTATTAGGGGATAGGAACCTACAAGCACCCATTTGGAAGCCAATTGACCTGGAATCATTTGATTCGTGCCTAGTAGCAACCATAGCCAACAAACGAAGCACTGATGCTCGTGTTCAGCTCAGGGGTGGAAGTGTGTGGATCCAAATTAGCAGCTTGGATGGGGATGGCACCTTACCCGTTTCTGCAAACTATCATCATCTTTTACAATCGGTGCAGCGCTGAGTGGGGCTCAACAGCCCAGGCACACGTTAACAGGACCATCAAACGTGCCCGGGCTTACACCGGCCGCACACGTCTGTCGTCGCAGCCCGATCACGCACGCGGACAGCAGCCACTTTGCAGCCGAAGCGAGCAGCACACAAGTCAGAGCTCGGCAGCTGGCCCTTTTCCAACAGCCGCTGAATAGTGTGTGCTCTCATTCTTCATGGCCTGGACCAGCCAGTCTCTCGCTTCCGGTTATGCCGCCTCCTGTGTAGTAGAGCTGTAGCCCTGTGCCAGTGCCAGTGCGCACCGGCGAAAAGGCCGAAAGCGAGACGGGGCGACCAGGCGGCCACAGATACGCCCATGATGACCATGGTGCGCATGCACCCCCTGCATACATCGTGGCCGCGAGCGCGCGCAAATGCGTGCGCCATGTGCGCGCCGCGAGGCGCCACGCGCCCGTCCGGCCCTGGCCTGCCACCGGGTCCCCGCGAGCGCCGACGAGGAGCCAGCCGGGAGGAGGCGGTCCAGCTCCGCGCGCGGCCGTGCTTGGGCGATTACTGGAGAGAAGAAAAGTTTCGCGGAGGAGAATTGACGGAAAACGTTCTAGTGACGAACGTGCCGCGCGCGTAGCCCATCGACGTGCAGCGGCATCACGCGCGCACTTTCCGTGATCAAGTCCTGTGGCTGTGGGTGCAGGTAAGGTAGGGAGCCTACGGCCTACGGGGGCATCTAGCGCGTAGCGTAGCGTGAGCCAGGGCGGCCCAGGCCACCGTCCACTCTCCATGTACAGTGCTCTCCTGCTCCACAGCGTACAGGCAGAACAGCAACGTTGACCCCCGCTCCGCCCGGGTCCTGGACACTTTTGCACCCTAGCTTTCGGCTTTTGTGCTGGGTCGCGGTCCCGTGCAGGACCCCTAGCTCGATGGCCGCTGCTGGGCCACCGGCCGGTGCAACTGCAACGCAAAAAAGACGACGGGCGGGCGGGATCCGTTGATCAGATTCGTCAAACCAAATCCACTCCATTCGAGCATGCTGCACGGCCACCCGTGAGCCGTCGCCTGGGGGGATAGATAGATGATGATGCTCACGTCGCCGTCAGCTCGCAGCAGGCCGGCCACTCCATTCACGCCAGTCCACCGCCGTCACCTTCGCCGCCTGGTTTACCTCACTGTCCGTCTCGCGCATGCCCGCGCGTCGGCGTCACGGGCGTTGATCGATGTTGTGCTGGGCGGCGCTTGGCGCCTATCGGGTCAAATGCCATTGCTCGCAGTTGCAGTCTCTGGCACTCTGCGAACGACGGCCGCGCGCGCAGCCGGTGATGTCTTCGGTCTCCAGTACGTCTCCACGCCGGGGAATTGGGCCAGCGGAAGAAGTCACGTGGACTGGGCTCAGCGTCAGTTGTGGTGGACTTGATGATGATAGATGGGCCTAAGGAAACGATATTGCCCCGTAGAATAGATTCGGCCCAGTAATATGCTAATTTAATCTGGTTCATTTATGCAAGAAAAACAATTTTTGTGTTTGTTTCCCTAACTTATTGCCAGCGTTTATGTTTCCTCCACGAGCTCTAAAACTAGATATAATGGACTCTAAAAATAATCTTTGATAATGTTTCAAAACCACAAAAAAGATATATATTATTAAAATTATTGCGGGGGAAAACTAGAGACAAATTAGAGCAAGGAAAGACTAAATAAAATACCCGGAGAAGATTCCAACAATTAGATACATCTCTTGCAAATGGAAAAATTATCCAAAAACACACTAACTAATGTACAATTGCATTTTAAAAACTTTGCACAACAAAAACACGATATGAACTTCAAAATCCAACATTGATTTATGTCGCATTCATGTTGGTTGCATATCATATATTTTATATGTAAAAATTCAAATATATGTTTGTACATTGATTAAAATGTTTTGTAAATTTTCTATTTCGTGCGATATTCCTATCTATAAATTTTAGAAATTTATAATTCTTTTGTTTTATACAGGACATAATTTTAATGAATTAGGTTTATACTAACTAAAACTATGACTTCATAGTTTTTCCATACAAAAAAAGCATTTATACTTTAAGCTCGACATTTCTAGACATTTTGGTAGTTTTGACCGTAGACCCTGTCTTTTGAACTCAAAATCTAATTTCAAGAAGATCCTACGTCTTTCCATGAGATAATGTTTTGTTTGGGGTACTCGTTACCCAATCGTTTTATAAGATTTTTGCTTGGTTTTTTTTTATAAATTTAGAGATGGTTTTCCTAGTTTAAAAACCTTATCAAGCATTTACCAGGTTTTTCAATAGAAAATTCATGAAATGATCTTGAAGCCCACTTCTAACTAAGGATGGAGGTAATTTGTCGATTCTAGAGTTTGAGGACAAAACCTAAACTCTAATGGTTGTGTAACGATGCACATTTTTTCTTTCTTATTCTCGAGTTTGTAATTGTAAGAACACGTGGACGACGTATATCTTATCCATCTTTATAATGCCGAAGGGGATTTTATTGGAGACTGATGGCGTCTATTATTTTATGGGCGACAGGCAACTCTCAAATCTAATAGTTTTCTCTATATATAAATTATCGAGGGCCTAAAATTTCATTACTCATAGTTGTTTATAGACAACTCACATGATAATCTTGTTGATAAATGATATGGGACCTAACACTGTTGACGACCCATTTTATTGTGCCATGAAGTTCTTATAAATACTAAAAAAATATTTATTTAGTAATCGCCATTACTTTTTTATGGACACATGTGTTTTTATATATAATAACTAATAATGCTTTCTTGTGTTATAATAGAAAACTTGAGACGAGAAAAAAAACTTAGAAAGATTGTATGATTAAAGTCTAAAAACAATTAGGTATGTTTGGTCTAAGTTCTCAAAACACCACATTGGAGGAACTATGCCACAATTTTGCACGAGAAATGATGTGTCTTCCACATATATTCGTGCGTATGGCATGCCAAACTTGTAGCAAGACTAAATGTCATGACCCAATTTGAGGTGGGGCCCATGGGCCATGCATGGCACACAAGGCCCCCCTAGGGGATCTTGCGTCTTTGATTCTCCATCGCGTCATCGAAATTAAGTAATAAATATTTAAGAATAAATATAGGAACAAAATAGGGAATAAATAGGTTGCTTGTAAGAGAGGTATTCCAATCTATAAGGAAACCTCCTAGATATTTCTTAGCTAGCAAGTCTCCCTCGGACTATAAATACAAGGGGCATGTAATCGTTTGAATCTTAAGCGAGAAAAATTAAAAGGGTAGCTCCTAAACGGCTTATCTCTCCAGCTCTCTCTCTCTCTCTCACGCGCCGGCCGCCCGCCCCCCGACCCACGCCGCCCCGCGCCAAAAAAACGTCGCACCAGCACTCCGCCGCCCGCCCACGCCCCCCGCAGCACTCCCTCCACCCGGCGGCCGCTTATCGCCGAGCGCCCCGATATGTCATGCCCGCCGCCGCCACCTCCTCCTTCCCCTCCAACGATCGGCAATCGTGTCAATTCCGGCCCAATCTGGCCGAATCGACACAAAAACCATTGAAGGAGCAACTCACAACTTTTGTGTACTTGTAGCAAGACGAAAACCATTGAAAACCATTGAAGGAGCAACTCACAACCTCTGTGTTGTACTGAATATTGGATCATGGATTATGGATTTGCTATTCGTCGAGCTTATTAGAGATGTTATCTCCAAGGTGCATGTGGCTCATAGATTTAGATCTATGTATGTTTGCATGGTTGAAGTCACTGGCGGGGCCAGGGGCTAGGTAGGGGCCATGGCCCCTAACGTTACATAATTTTTTATTTGACATATAATTTAATAATATATTTTAGAAGTATATAATAAAATGCTTTTTTTATATGTTTTTGATGATTTCACGCTAACAAAATCACACAAATTCATATTTTATCTTTACTTTTTATATAGAGCAAGCGTCCCGAAATCTATGTTTGCTTCAGGTGACGTTGCATCTATAGAGCAAGACGCTTGAAATCCGTGTTTTCTATCAATAGATTGTTGACAATGGATGTCAATCTAGTGGCTGCTAGATGTTGCCTGAATATAAGTTATATTTTAGGCACGAAATATAGCAAAACCCTTTTATCTTTTGGGCGGGCTCTTTATGAATAATTTCTTGCTCCTCTATCTACGAACACAGTCATCTATCACCTAAAAACAACGCGTGCATAGTTAAATCTTCAAATATTTGATGAATTCAAAAAAGGAACCTTGCCCGATGCAAAAATCCAACCAAATAAGCTAAACTCGGTTCTTATATGGTTGAAACTATTAGACCATCTCCTTATACATAATTTACGCTCCGCCCAATGGTTGAAGTGGATGTATGAGAGATTTTTTTAGTCTTTTTTTTTTTTTTGGCCAAAAGTCCCTAAAATTAGGAAACTTTTCTATAAGTCATGGACTACAATAAAAGTGCCAGTACTTAAACAAACAAGACCGCTAAAAGAAAAGATTGAAATATCTATAATATTTTTTATTACGTATTTTTGTTCTTCCCGACAATCGCTTTGGGGAAACCTTCATGGCGATCCGTGGCCAAGACGAACTTCTTTGAGGCTTTTTACCGTGTACCATTATGATAAAAGGTCGGACCGCGTGTACCACTAAAATCTTTTTGGCGTACACAGAGTATACCATAAAGCCCAAGTCTAACTTGTCCCACTGTACCACTCGTTCATGTTACGTTCGATTCCTAACGTTTCTCTAACGACATGTGGGTCCTAATATTAGAAGTGTCCATCCTACCCTTTTTTTGAGTTAAAAAAAAAACCTGGGCCTTCGGCCCGACGCTCCTCTTTCTCGCCCGCTCGGCCCGGACCACGACGCCTCGGTCTTTCGTCCGCCCGCGAAGGAGAATGAAGGAGAAGCGCCCGCCGGAAGAGGAGGAGCGCCGCCCCGCCGTCGCGGCCTCGCCCGGTCGGCACACACAGCCTCGCCCCGCCCGGCCCCATCCCCACGAGGAGCGCCCCGGGCCCCCCCGCGGGCGCCCGGGGAAGGGCCTTGCAGCTGGCGGTGGCGGCCATGAGGCCGGCGCCCGCCCTGCGCTTCGCCGGGGAGGCTAGTTCGCCCGCGATTTCCCTCCCTCTTGCCGATACGCTCCAATCCCTCTACCGGGAGAACTCATCCCCTCAATTTTCCTTGCATTTTTCGTTAGCTTTCTCCCAAATCCCTAACCCTAACTTTACTGTACCTCAAAACAAGTGCACATATATGCATACGTCTTTGCACTTTTTTCGGAATTTTTGACAAGTGTACAGCCATATGCGGCATAACACTAGGGAGTGGTATAGAGGACAATGGTGATTTTTAATCGGCTACTATGGCTGAGGGGAGTAAGATTGTCTTTTTCTCCAGGCTGTTTAACGGATGTTAGTGTGCAAAAATAGGCGGAGTGGTACGGGGGGACAAGTTAGACTTAGGCGTTGACAAAATCGCCCAAAATTTCAATTAGGTACAGTCACGGCCTTTTATCGTAATGGTACACAGATTATGATAAAAGCCCCAACTTCTTTCTCTCAGCCGCCCTACCGGTTACCTCGTCCGCTCGGGCTAACGCCACCGCCCCACACCTCCGGTCGCGACGCCGAGCGACGGCGCGCACCCGCCTCCTCCGCTCCGCCCCTCCCGCCCTGCCTCCCGCGCCGTCTCGCCTCTCATCGCCACCTGACCTCCCTCCGTCGTTCCTGGCCGCCGGGCTTCTTCTCCGTCGCCGGCTACGCGCGTGAGGAGGGAGGAGGAGCCGCAGCGCGTGGATTCAGGGGCAGCGGCGTCCATCCCGTGTGAGAAGGGAGAAGGAGCCGGTAAGATCTACTTCGTTTCAGCTCCTCCATCTCTCGCAGCTCTCTCAGCGCGTTTTGCGGAGATTTGTCGGTAGCGACGGCGGGTCAGTCCCGGCTCGGCGGCAGCATCAGCGGTTACCCCCTCTCCTCTCGCCAGCCGCCTTGCACTCTCGCCAAGGCTGGAGCCAGCAGCCGCTGCGCCGTTTTGGGAGCGCTTATGCCCCAAAGCGAAGCGTTACCTGTCTGCTTAGCGCTTAGTGACGCTTTTTGGAATCCTGCTTAGCTTGGAATGTTTAGGTTTGGGCAGGTAGCGAGAAGCTCCATTGCAGATACTTTTTTTTTGGGAGTTTAAATAGCTGTTCACTGGAAATTTATGTGGTACCTAATGGTTGATTCTGGAAACTAGGCAGCTTGTTTTGTATACCGCTGCTTTAGAGATCTGTAACCATGATATTATTGCCTTTGCTGTTCCTTAAGTGATTTGAGAGAGGGTTCTGTACTTATGTTAGTTGATGTGCATTGTGTTTCTGTGAAGGAATAGTGGAGATGTGCCTTCAACACTCTAGGGCTCGATTGTCTCCAGATGAGCAACTAGCTGCAGAAAAAAGTTTTGCCTTGTATTGCAAGCCAATTGAGCTGTACAATATTATCCAGAGGCGAGCCGTTAAAAATGTAAATTTCATCTTACAAGTGCAATCCTGTTATAACATTGTTCACATATTGTTTCTTACCAGTAATTGTTACCTGTGCATGCTATGAGATACCAATAATAATTATTCTCTATATTTGGCAGCCCCCTTTTATTCAAAGATCCCTTCTATATAAGATACAGGCAAGGAGAAAAAAAGAGGTTCGGTCCTTAAATGATCTGTCAAATACTTTGAACATTTGCACCTCACCACGCACCGTTCCATGTTCAATTCAACAGCTTGATAAGTGAGGATCAATATGGTGCCTATGTCCCTTGTGTTTAATGTCATGGCATGGGCACAACCAAAAAGTGCTCAGCACCAGCAATACTGATTACCAATTTAGGATTAGGATTATAGTTTCTTTGTTAGTTACTTTTTTTAGCTGCCGCCATTGTAAGATCGTTTGAGGCTTATTGGAGTTTCTCTTCCAGTTTCCTTTACTATTCCTTAGGAACTATGTGCATAAAATAAATAATATTTAATTGTTGGTGTCTTCTCATGATTCTGTTTTTACTTAGCTACAGTTCCAAAGATTGTTGGATTAATCTATTCTTTTGGTGTCAAATGACTGGAGTTACAGTCATATTGTTTGTGTGGGAAATCTGGAGTCTTTTATTGCTCGAATGCCCAGCAGCTAAATAAGGGAATTGCTCTGAAATTAGTCACATTTTTTCATTAATAAGATTAAAGCATTTCATAAATGTCAATGAGGTCTGGAGAAGAGAAGAAACAACAATAACAAACAATCCACACACTGATATGCTTCTATTTTTTTTGTACTTCCAAGTTTTCAACTTTTAGTAGGCATCTTAACTAGATGGATTCATATTTTTTATGCATAGTAAATAATTACTCAGGTGTTATCTTTTTGATGAACCACCTGCACTGATCAAACAAGAACCTTGTTTGTTGCCGTTATTGGTCCGCGTTTGACAGTTTATCTCTACCAATGCAGGATTCAGATAACTGTATCACTTTCTGCAAGTACAAATACACAAGCACAGAATATCTTCCCCCTTTATGTACTTTTAGCTAGACCTACCAGTAATATTTCACTTGAAGGGGTAAGTGTAACTCTCTTTAGTTTGTGAAAATGAGTAATGAATTTTTAAGTTTCCCTACTATTGGATCTTATTTCTGATGCATGATTCATTTTTCAGCATTCTCCGATATATCGATTCAGTAGGATTTCTTTGCTTACAAATTTTAGCGAATTTGGAAATGAAGGCAAAACTGAAGCCACATTCATCATACCTGATGTGAAGAATTTGTCAACCTCCCGTGCTTGCAACCTTAGCATTATATTTATTAGCTATGGTAAGTTGTGCATCTTATGTGGTTATTTGTCCTTTTCACTCATTTGCTGGTCATCAAATTCTTCTCTATTTGAATAGGGCAAGAAGGACAAATTATCGGTGAAGATAGCTGCTCTGGGAATGATGTGGAAGGATCTTCCCTCGAAAGTAAGTTCTTGTTGACATTGATGGCTGATGATCAGCATGTACCACAATAAATTACTTTATTATTAATTTATTATTATTATTTACAAAATGGCACATTGTATAAAAAAAAAATTTTGTGCATTGTTGACCGACGGCTGCTATCAACAAAACACAAGTTAAATCGCAGAAAATTTTCAAGAAACCTATTCACATTTAGTTAGTGGTTACTTGAACCTCTGCCTTTGTGTCAGAGATATGTTTTCCACTCTGTTTTGAATTAGCCATTTGTGCATTGTTTGTTTATATTGCTGGAGGTCTAATTGTCTTAAATACCTAGCTCTCACACCACCTATACCTAAGAGGTGGGTAGGGAAGCTTCTTTCAGTCTAAGACTACCCGCACTGGGGTCCGGTACCCCATCCGGGAGTGCCTGATAGCGTAGAAATCTGCTGCAGCGGCATGCTGGGACCTTCCTGTACCACGCTCCCATCCGGGAAGTTACCAGGAGTAGCGGGACTACGGTACAGCGCCATGTCGGACCAGAAGCCCATGCGCGGGAGACGTCGGACGAGCAGCCCTTGCGCGGGAGGCAGGAAAGCAAAGCACTCTTTGAACTAACTAAAAAAATGTTATAACTCAAAAGTCAAAAAGTAAAAAACCAAATTAAATTCCGGTTACGCCATTAAATTTGTTTCAATAAATCCTTCAAAACAAGATCTCACATGGATATATTTAGATAAAATTACAAGTAGGCCCTACTGATGGTAGTTGGTATAGAGTAGAGATATGAAGGATGGATGAGTGTGGGAGAAAGTGGTATAAAAGAGAGAATGTTGATGACTAGGATGGATAAAGGATGCATTTAAAGGAACAAGAGTGTGGATAGTCTAACACCTGAGGCTTCTGGGTCTGCTTTCATCTTCTTAACTGATTGGACGAAACTGGCTCAATATGTTCTTAATCCAATTCATACTTCATATTACTCCCTCTTTTTTTCAAATTATAAGCCGCTTTGCCTTTCCTAGGTACATAGGTCTTGCTATGCACCTAGATGTATATTATGTATAGATACATGGCAAAAACAATGCACCTTTTTTGTGAAGAAAAAAAACAATATACCTAGAAAAGCCAAAACAACTTATAATTTGGAATGGAGGGAGTATCAGGCATCCAGCTCAGCTCTTGAGAGCAGAAGTTACCTAAAGCATCTGTAAACCATAGCTGTGTGCAAAGCATTCTTGTTCATGTGGATGTGGATTTGTGGAAGAAATCAATCTGTTATAAATTTGTTACTCAAAACTGGAAATTTTGAGAGTTCAAATCCCATTTACAGAATCTTTTGCTCTGTTATTTTAGCAAAGGTCTCCTATGTTGCTCAGCTGTGCTGTAGTTGAAATGATGAGATGAACAGAATATTCTGACATTATCTGATCACCTGTCTAGCCAGGATAGCATGTTGATAAGTCCTCTTTTATTCATAATCGGATTGACCTTTCTTCCTGTCAAGCGGATCCTCATTGTTGTTTTACTATTTTTTTACCATAATTAATTCATTTACCATAATTAATTCATTACAATAGTATCTTAAAAAACAATTATTAAGAATATAGGTTGTTGAATGTAAACCAACTGTAGATGTGTATTCTTATTGAATTGACTAACGGTCATTTTTGCTATGCATTAAACAGAGCTTGAAGGGAAATGTTCCTGGGGTAAAATACCAACTAATGCGCTTTTTGTCCTCTTTGGAGCAATGTGTGACTTTAAGTACAGGAGATGCTGTGGATTTAGCTTGTACAGTGACAATGAACCCAAGCTTCTTTGAGGTATGTTAAATTAAACTGTTTGTGCTTCCGCATTTCATGTAAGTTTCGTCTTGTTCTTTTAAATATAGTATCACAGAGCAAATAGCAGAGAAAATTTCTCTCTTTGTTCACTGAAGAGGGGTATTTTTGTATAATCAAGATGTGTTATGGTATTTTACTATTTAGGACCTACTGTTCCAATGATACAGGTTACAGATTTCACATCTTAAATCTATACAAACTAACTCTTCAACTTAGCAATCCATGTGATAAATCAATTGAATTTGATGGTACAGGTTAGAATCTGCGTAGCAGGAAACATTCCATTGATTCTGCTTTACTTTCCTCCCTGTTTTGTTTCTAATGTTTCAGAGACTGCTATTTTCTCTGCTTTTTGTTGAAAGTCACATATTTTTTTTAATGCATACAGCCAAAATTTCTGGAACAAGACAGATGCTTGACATTTTGCTCTCATAAGGTTGATGCTACGGTAAGGTCCTTCCTGTTTCTTCTTTCCATGTGTAATCTAAAAAGTATCATCAAATTTAGAGGAACTTGCCCTGCCCCACCAATCTTTTAGCTCAATTTACTTCTTTCAAATAAAAAGACTCCATAATTTTGGTAAAATTTCAACTTCTAAGAGGGGCAAAATTTAAAAGTTAATGAACTTTAAATGTTGAAATAAAGATTTTGCAAATCACTGTTCGGTTACACATGTAGGGAACTGAAGCCTGTTGTCAGTTGTAATTGTTGTAACTGATGAATTTTAGTAAATTTTGTCTGTAGGATGCGACACTTTCAGTTTTGCTGAGATTACTAAGCTCTGTTGTTGCAGGGTACATACCAATTACAAGTATCCATATCCGCAGAAGAGGCTGGTGCAAGAGAGTTACTTTTGTCTCCTTATTATTGTAATTACTCATATAATAATGTCCCACCTTCGTTATTACCAGAAATCATAAGGTAACTATAATGCATGTATTCTAGAATTTAGTAACTTCTCTGTTCTTATTCTTGCTGCATCCTTCAATTTCTCTCTACATATTTTGCAAACCAGGTTTCGTTTGGTCACCCAACCAGTAGTGATTGTACGTGCAGCTTTAAATTGCTTGTTCTTGTTAAAGAACATGACAGCTAATAGCTTGTGCTGCATTGTATTGCCATGACTACATAGATGATACCTTAACATCACCTAGTGTCTTAGTATTTGGTGCTTCCTTTAAGTCAATGCTTTATTAAGTAATTCTGTGTTGCGCAGGTTGAGAGCTGGAAATGTACTCTTTAATTACAAGTACTACAATAATACAATGCAAAAGACTGAAGGTTATTTCTCTCCCCCTTCCCCCCGTCTGCCTCGATTGCATCCACTTTAGTTGTTGCCAGGCTACCAAACCAGTGTGCTAAGAATCACAGAGAGAAGTAGCTTACTTTACTATTCATTCACAGTTCTAAGGATGTACGAACACACGGACAAAAAAATGCTTAATGCTTAGGACATCTATCGGCGGACAAGTTTTCTTATTATATCTTCTTTGTTGCTTTTATGTTTCACTTTTTCTTATACATCCCATTGATATGTTGTTCTTACCAGTTACTGAAGATTTTTCATGCCCGTTTTGCTTGGTACGATGCGGAAGCTTCAAGGTAAAAGCTAAAGCAGAGTTCCCTTTTTATGTCACTTAGTGCTGCTATATGCCTATATGTAGTCAATCATGTCAGATTCTCACCTGCTACGCTTTATGATAAAGCACATGTCCTAATGTTATTTAACACCTCATAATTGGCTTGTTCTTACATTCACTTTGCCTTTCTATCAAGTTGTATCTAATATCATTACTATGGTGCTTCTAGGGCCTGGGATGGCATTTGAACTCAACACATGACCTGTTCCACTTTGAGTTCTGGGTATGTAAACTTCTGGAATACCCATTGCAAAATCTTCTTGATCTTTGTAATTTAATATATTTTTTTTATTGTCGTACACAGATATCTGAAGAGTGCCAGGCTGTGAATGTTAGTCTGAAGGCTGATGCCTGGAAAACTGAGGTAAATTGGTGATATGATATTGAACTGTTACTGTGAAACATATTGATATACATTAAAGACATAATTGATGAACTTAATTTTACTTTGAATGTGTTCAAGATACCCCTTAGTGTTTTTTCTGTCGGTATCTTTACTATAGCTGTGCTGTTAGCTTTGTGTTCTTTCTGCTGACTGCAGAATCAAATGGCACATGAACAATCGATTAGTACTTCACATTAGAAAATTAACTACATTTCCTAAAATGTCTTCAATAATATATTGTATGCCTTACTGGATTTTCTGTGGAATAAGGTTCTACATGCTTGTCATTAGGATAGTCATGCACGGTGGATACTGTGTATTTCTTTAATCTGGAGAACTTTGTATTTATTATTAACTAATGGGCTAGTTATATCCAGTTTGTGGCAGAGGGAGTTGATCCAAGGCATCAAACATTTTCCTACTGGTAAGCTTGTCCCCCCACCCCGCCCACACACACATGATGTTGCTTTATATGTCTTAGTTGCCTGATTGTGTTCAATCAGCTCGAGGTTTAAGAAGCGTAGAAGGTTGGAAGGCACAGCTAAGAAAATCAGGCATGTTCACCCACATATTATGGAATCAGGACCACATGAAGATGCCCAGGCAGGGTCTGAAGACGACTATGTGCAAAGGGAGAACGGTACATTTGCATCTTGTGATCTCTTAGGGATATTTTGTATTTGTGCTCACTACTGCACTTTTTAAGCTGACGCATAAAAAGTTAGTCAAGAGCAACAGTAGCAACAAAGTTTTTTAATCCCAAGTAGGGTAGTAGAGATGAAACCCAACAAGTGCCACCAATAAATATGATAAGGAAAAACTGAGCTAGCTACTAATTTGGTTTTCAAATATCGTGGTCAATAGTTCATTTTTCAAATCAAACTAGGTTCAAATGAATCATGCTATACAGCTGCCTCTTTCTTCTCTACACTTTTATGTATAATTTGAAACACAATAGTTTCTTGTATTTGCAACTTAGATCTAAAGATAAAGAAAAGCAGTTAGCCAGTTGCTGAAATTTCTTAAAGCTGTTACGTCAAAAACCTTTTATAGGAGCAGTGAAAGTTGAACCTTTACTTTTCTAGGCTTAAAATGACTGATGAGCTACTGTCTGTTCAATTAGTTATTTCCATTTTTTATTATTATATTATTACTCTGCGTGCGAGAAAAAAACCTGCATTGTTGCTTCCTGCCCGCTCTAGCATTTTCTGCATCTGTTATGTTCCCTACTTTTCCTCTGATGGTAAAAACTTTTCAGCGCTTTCTGTAGCAGACGCTTCAGTTGACCCTAGTCAGCCTGTACATGGGAGCAATCTTTCACCACCAACAGTGCTACAGTTTGGGAAGTCGAGGAAGCTATCTGCTGAGCGATCTGACCCCAGGAAGTAATGTTTTTTTGTTGGACCAAGTATTTTTTTTATTTGATGTGCATCTATTGGAACATGCTTAACTGTTTGCCTGTGTTTATATTATTTGGCAGTCGACAACTGCTGCAAAAGCGTCAGTTCTTCCATTCACACAGGGCACAGGTTAGTAAAAACCAATCACCTCTGCATGTAACTTTCGTGCATCCATGCACATTTTGTGTGTTTTCAATTATTGTTATTATATTACTTTTGCCTACCTTTCTGATTCCATACCAATGAAATCACTGAATGCATATGTTCATGTTAGTTTGCTTCTGTGATAGTTTGGGTCCCTCTTTGTTGTGGTTTTTTGGCTCTGCATATTCTTTTTATTAAAAAAAAGCTCGGCCGGTGGGGAAAGACCACACATGGTATTTTACTTAAGCCAAGAGCTCAACTGGAGCTGGGCTGAGATAGGTCATGAAGCACAACACCCCCCCCCCCACACACACACACACATGGGGATACGGCCCCTATGGTGTGGGCCTTAACCTGTGCTTTGAGGCCCAACCCACTACCAGCCTTACATGAGGGCCCATCCACCATGGTTGTTCACCCATGCCGATCAGGGAAATCAGCGAGTTACCTTTTTTTTGCCCAGTCTGAAATTCGCGCCCCCACTGGGATTCAAGCTCAGGACCTGGGATGCTAAGGTCACTTCATCAACTAGGCTAAGGCCCCTTCGCTATCCTTGTTATTACAACTTGGACTCTGTGTGCATTAATGCCTTCATTTGAAGTCTAGTTTGATCACATTAATGCACTTCGTTGTAGCCAATGCCATTGGAACAAGTCTTCTCAGATCATGATAGTGAAGACGAGGTTGATGATGATATTGCCGACTTTGAGGATAGAAGGGTAAGATGAGACTGTTGTTCTCTTTGGAAACATAAAATATTTGTCTTTTAATCATTGCTATTTTAACTTGGCTGAAATGCAGATGCTTGATGATTTTGTTGATGTTACAAAAGATGAGAAGCTTATTATGCATATGTGGAATTCATTTGTTCGAAAACAAAGGTCAGTCATATGTCCCCACTATGTCCTTCGCTATTCTAACTATCACGATAGAAAGGATGTTTTTGAAGACCTGTTTCAAAAAAATATATATATATATACTTCATGGTAATGTTTTTTCTGTATGGAATGACTGTTGCCTTGTTTTTAGAAATACATATGATTTGCATTTGCATAGTTATATGAAAGGTTTGTAGTCTGTACAATCTTAGGTGAAAAAACACTTTTGTTAGCTACTATAAAAAAGCAAGAATTTAGGTCAAATTTTTATTTTAGTTATACATACTTACTACATTGACCCTAGTCCTTTTATCCAAGCGGGCCTTAAATCAGTGACGGAAACCATAACCAAAAATCCCGTGCACGGAGGCTTGTTTCTGTTTACGACTATAAAAATTTGGATTTTATAATTTATTTCGGTACCCTATTGTAGTCACCATTGAATAGTTAAACTTTGAAATCTGAGAAATTTCTGACCAACCGGCAATTGTTTTCATTCCTAACTTTTTTCATCTCCACCTAAAATTATATTTCCTGTTTTTCTGTCACGCCAATGCATGCCGAAAACAAGGCCACAATTAACGTCCCCTCCAACTAACAATTCTTCTTGATCTCCGTTATCACTTCTACTCCACTTGATCTCAGTTATCACCTCTACTCCACTTGATCTCTCCCTTATCACCTCCACTGGTGTAGTAGTCTTGCACCTTCATTGATCCATATATCTGCCCATGGTTGCTGCCATGATTAGTTTAACTTCTTCGCTGTTCCATTCACAGACAGTATTCAGTTCATTGTTTTTTGTTTGTTTTATTCCTTATTAGCTACTGAAAAGCGAAATTGCAGGGTGCTAGCTGATGGTCATATACCTTGGGCCTGCGAGGCATTCTCCAGATGCCATGGACAACAGCTTGTACAAAACCCTGCCCTGCTGTGGTGAGTGTCTGCTTTAGAAATATATAAATTGAAAGCCTTCCTCCACTATGCATGTTTACATACGGAGTATCTTATTGCAATTTTTTTCGCTTGATGAACAGGGGCTGGCGATTTTTCATGATTAAACTCTGGAACCACAGCCTTCTTGATGCCCGCGCCATGAATACTTGCAACACAATTCTTCAAGGCTACCAAGACGGAAGTTCAGACCCCAAGTAAATTTAATACCTTGTTGGCCAACTTGTGTAAGATGGCATTGGAGGACCATGGCGGCATTTGTCAAGGTTTAAGGGCAGCTCCCCCGACCTGGAAAGAAACCAGGAGGGCGAAGCTGGATCCTGGCCGAGACAATCATTGTTTCATTCATGACCCAGTTGTGTTGATTGATACTGTTGTTGGCCGGTGGAGTTGTATGGATGATAATGATAAGTGAAGTTACTCAATTCATCAGTCCTTATATTCCATTCAATGTATGCAGACGAAGCTGAGCCTCGTGCACCATCTGTTGCTTGAGTTTGCACGTAGTCGTAGACCACATGTAATTTCAATTCGATCAGGTCCCGTTACCCTCGTGACCACTGAGCAGCGTCGGAGTCGTGACTGTAGGCTGTATAGTCCATAGTGATCGGAACGGCTGCAGGTTCTCCCAGCCTGATCTATAATCCTGTCACGAAAAGTCCAAAGATAAAAGTGGAGGAGGATGAACACTGTGGGCTCTGTAACTTACGATTGAGTCAGGTTCTAGCAGATCAGGTGGTAGACGACTCATTTTCCTTCCCGATCGCAACGGGTTCTTTATTAGGTTATGAATGGACAGATGTTTATTTATTATTATTCCCTCGATCCCAAAATAAATAATCTTCCAAAGTTCAATTTTTTTTCCTAGGATAAATAAAACTCTACAGCATTGTCTCCTAATGGACGCTAATCACAGTGTATGCAAATAGAATCGAAGAGATATCCTTCTCAGCGTCCTTAATAAGTATGTTTAAAATTTATAGAAAGCTACTTTATTGAAAATTTTTTGAAAGCGCTAACATTGAAACATAAATGATTAATAACTTTTAAGTTTGAGTTTTGGGAAAATCATATAAATGATTTGAAAAATACTTTCATAAAAGTATACATATATAATTTTTTAATAAATATTTTGATAGAAAAGAGAAGTCAAAGTTACATATAATGTCCTAAACGACTTCCTTTTCAATATGGAGGAGATTTATGATCAATAGCCCACCCTTCAGAGTATGATCAAACCCCTCCTTTCCATAGTTATTATTTCTAACCAAAGGATATCTTATCTTAGGTTATGAATGGACAGATGTTTCTTTATACAGTACCAGTGTACCACCCTCAGGGGTACAATCGACTCCTTTTCCATAGTTAATTCCAATCTAGGGATATCTTATCTTAGTCTTAGGTTCAAAGTTCACTAGATTGATCCGGAAAAGAAAAAGGGGAAATGCTGTTGAAAGTTCACTAGATTGATTAATTAGCTCATCCGGCTAGGATTTTCCATGATATGATTAGTTGTAGCTTGCTGGATGAATCCTATATGTTCTCTTCTCCCTTAAATCCAATGATGAGGCGCTTCAGATAGTCGTACCGTTCGTGCACGCGTCTAGAATTTTCAAAGTACTGCTAGGATGGGAGCTAAAAATTATAGTCCATTGCGAGCCGAAGTCTCGCAAAATTTATGAGCCGGAGAAGACGGGTGTGTGTGCACACGTGGTCCTCAACTCTCCCGCCCGTCCTCTTGATTCGCAGCCTGGCGGCCGAAAAGCGCGCGTCGCCGGCTGACGCGCCACGAAGGCGACCCGCCGGATATACACAACACAGTGCTGACCGGTGGTGGTCGAGGAAAACGCAGCAATCTAGTCCGTGCACGAACGGAAGGTAGTAGACTCGCACGCATCCACTTTACAGCTAAAAGCCTGATGAAGCAGCAGTATGGTATGGCGGAGTTTGTTGAATCAGCTGCATCCAGCAGGACCAGCATCCGGAGGGCTGGTTATTTGCCTTTTTTTATTTTTCTTGGCACAAATTTTTATTATTCTGGCTCATTTTTGCATGCAATATCATAGATAGGTGCGCTGGTTCTATTCATTCGTACGCAGTTTGGTCAGCACTTGTCATGTGTTTTTCTAATCGTAGTAGGAGCACATGGGCATCGCGTCTCTCCAACGTGTGGTTTTTAATTGGCTAGTCCTACTCCTATCCATATATATTACTATATGCAAATATAAAACCAAGTCAGTTCTTTACATTGTGGACTTGATTCCATATAGAGAGCATGTCCATCCATGGAGTCAGATTGTATTCTTTCTTTTTTTTTTCGAAACCAGGCACTTTAGCCCGTTCTGCATTAAGAGGAAAAGGAATTTAAGTTTACATCCTAGCGACTTGAACACGCGAGGCGGGCACATAACATAAATCACCGAACGAGTGAAGCTTTAGTGGTGTAACTAGTAAGGAAACTATATGAGGCGACTAAAAAGAGCGGTGGGGTGGCCGAGCGGTGGTCACCGGCGCCCGGGGCGACCGCGGCGAGAGTCAGATTGTATTCAACAAAGACATATTATTAATACTACTAGTCTACTAGTGAATTGGGTTAGAAATGACGGTTTTTTTTTCTTTCATAAGTGGTCCTAGACGTTTGAGGCTAATAATATAACATGTGACATCAAATCAGCTATAGGTCCCATCTTAGCACCAATGCAAATCCGTAGACTCTTCATTGGAGACGACGTCCCATCTTCGTGAGCACACGAGATATACTCCTCCGTCCCAAAATAAACGAATTTTGGGTTTTTCGTCAACGGGTTTTTTTGTAGAAAATACGTAGAAGATTTAAATCTCCAAATAAATTTGTTAAAAAACTAGATCAAAAGATCTTTCCAATGATACTAATTATGTAATATAAATATTAATCCTATTTTAAAAATATAATTCTTTGGTAGATGTTTTTCGAAACAAAAACGTCATTTATTTTTGGACGAGATAGTACATCTGATATCTTCACGTAGCCAAGCCATAAAGAAACCGGATCCTACACGACAGCATTTTCAAATGTTGGGAGTTGCTGTTGCCGGGTGACCCATCTTTTCAAATGTTGGGAGTTGCTGTTGCCGGGGCACCTAACCTACTCCTCCCTGTTTAGAGCCCAAATTAGTCCCCCAAATTCCACTATACAAAAAGAAGATTCTCCATCACATCAAAAATGCCAAGACGTGTGTCCGGAGTACGAAATGTAGGTAAAAATGAACTAATTACACAGTTTAGATGTGTACATTCGGCAGGCGATTCTTTTGAGCCTAGTTACACCATGGTAGGATAATATTTACCACTAACAAACGAAACGTGCTACAGTGTACGATGTGACATGCATGTCACGTCCGTCCAAAATTTTGCACCAAATTTTGGGTGTTAAACGCACCCAAATCGATCGATCCAATCCAGCCATCCGTCCTACTTGGATTCCTTGGAGATCGCAACCACCCCCCAACAGTTGCCTAACATCACTGTGTGTGTCGACCGACCTGGCCCTTTCGTCACCTCCTCTCCTCTTCTTTTTTTTTTTTTTTTTGACAAGACCTCTCCTGTTCTTTGTCACCGGCAACTGCTAGCTGCCTAGCCTATTCTGCCGCCAGTTGGTTTCATCATCTGCTAACCAAGCCGAAATCCATTATTCCCTTCTCTGTGAGATCTGTGCTATTCTCTCGATGTGGAAGGTCGGTGGCGTCGTCGTACTTCGCCAGATTTTACCACCGAGACGAGACGCACAGACCGGGCGCAGGAACACACTACTACAGCATATTTGCCTTTGAGTGCCTGGTAGTCTGGTATATGCACACCAATGGAGGAGGAGCAGATCTAACGAACCTGTTTTTTTAGAAAGAAAAGGTGCGAAAGGCAGAGAACAAATGAAACAGTTGGATGGATCGGCTACTCCTGGAATCGAAACAAAGGCGCTTTTGACGAAACCGGCGAGCGAACTGGGCACGCACTGCACCGGACGATGTCTCACCACTCACTCACTCACCAGCTACAGCATCTTCCTTGGCTCCTAATCTCACTCAAATGGGAAGGAGTCACTTTCGGCGTCATCCACTCTTCCCCCACGTTGCCGTCGTCCACGTGTCAGTGCCCACGGACATATATATACTATGCTCACGCGGTCACGCCGACTGACCTGAAAGGCTGCAGCAGGTGAATCATACATAATTCCTAGTGTAGGATTGTTCATTGGATCTGCAGTGGTAAGTAGCAGAGCAACGACCACCGACACCCGCGGCCTCGCCTCGTGAAATGCTGGGTGGTGCGCGCGGACGCCCAACTGATGCGTGCCTGACGAGGCCATCGACGGCGACCGGCCGGGCAAGGGAAGGGAAAGTAGCGGCCACGGCCCACGGCGGCAGCAATGATGGGATCGTTCTTCTGTTCCGCCGGGGCACCGAGCACGGGCACAGCGCGACATGGCCGATGGGGGCGAGCGGCAGTCGCGGCGGGACAGGGCGCGCGTCGCTGGCTCGCCAACTAGGCTGGCGGGTGCCGAGTGGAGTCTGTCTGGAGACCAAGGATAGCGGCAGCGCGCGCGAGGCCCGGCGTGACGGGACTGGGAGTGGGAGGGACTCAGGCCGACGTGGGCAAAGCGACTCGACGCGACGCGACGCGATCGGCCAGCCGATCGGTCGCCCGGTCGGATGAGCGGCTCGGTTGTTGCTGAGAGGGAGCGGCCTATGGACGCCACCACCTTCTGTTTGCGGAATCACCGAGGAAAAGACGGGAAACGCCAAGCGTTTGGCCGTCGCCGAAGACTCCCTACCCTAGGAATTCGATCGGTGGGACGGGCGGACGAAGGGGGTGTTTGGTTGGGGAAATATTTTGGGTTCGACTTTTGTAGGGATTTGATAATTATTGATTATGCCCTTTTCGCCCACGGCTATATTTAATACTTCTTCATGCGTGTGTTAAAAGTCCGTGTGATGGGGAACTGTAGCGCTTTTTGGATGCTTGCATGGGAACCGAACACAGCCGAAGTTGATGCCCTTGCCGCCCACGGCTTTTGCGTCCGTGCGCGTGTACTAGCGTGCACGTCTCTGGGCCTAGAAAGAAACCACAGCGTTCTTTCGAGGCTGTGGGGCTGGCTGGCTTAGGGTAGTACTAGTACGGCGCTATTTGTTTTGCTGGTTTGTTGACCTCACGCGCCGCCTTTCGGATCAGAATGTAGGGTAAGGAGCAAGATATGGCACTTTGTCTATCCCATAGAAAAGGCAGAGAATCCATCCCCTTTCTTGCCTCACAAAGGTGGGTAATAGGTCCTCCAATCCTTTGGATCGACGGCACGCAGATGCTGCACAAGGTTAGGAGGAGTTAAATTACACGCAGGCTTTCAGTAGCAGCCAGGAGCAGTTTGTTTTTGTGACGGAGGCTGGCTGCTGAGGTTCTGCCGTTTGTTTCTGCTGTACTATCAAATGCAACCGCATCCAGCAGTTGGTGGCTTGGTGGATTGGTTGCCGATATGCGATCGCTGTGGGGTTTCCTGTTAACTGTTATCGATCGTCTCATTGAACGCCGGACGTTGCTGTGGACCCGAACGGACGGACACACTAATTCTCATTCCATCGCAATGTGCCGCCACTCGCAAACGACTAAACAGATGGTGTTTAGTGGCCTGCCGCCTCCGTGTGGGCATGGCACGGCGCCAGGGCCGGCCAATGCGAGCGTTGTGCATGGGTCGGGTGGACCAGCCTGGCAGGCTTCCCATCTTGTCGTCGTCTCAGCCTGTGGCACGCCGCTGAACTGAACCGAGCCGAAGGCATCTGATCTGAGTGGACTGCTGTGGATGGTGATTAGTGAGTACCAATCGACCATGCATGGTCATGGTCCGGCCCTGTCTGTAATCGTGGCTCGTGAAACCATCTTCTGAAAACAACTGCTCGGTGCACACCATCTGCCACCAGGCTGGAATCCTGGACGGAGCTCATTACACACCAGTTCTTCACTTGGGTACGTATCTATCTGGCACTCTAGGAACACGACCTTTCCGGGGGAAAACAAAACAAAGGTTGAAAATTCTCGTGCCTTTATTTATGAGAAGAAGGATCCAGAACAACGCCTACTCACGCACGCACGCTCGGCACCACACCATCAGCGTCACGAAACGAACCGTGTGCCATCCATCCATCCCTCACCTCACTCACCTGTCGTGAAAGCACCTGACCGAGTGGTGCAATACCGGATTTTCACTTCACCATCGTCACAAAAAGCAACGTGAGCGAGCTTTTTCTGATTTGAAACGTTCGAGCGAGCTTTTTCAGGGGGCGTAGCTAGCCTAGCCGTGCGGTAATCATCCATCCTGGTCCTGGATGGAGAGGGGAACAAGGCCAAATAACAGCCGCGACGGCGACGCCGTGGCGGCCGAGCTTTTCTTTCTTTCGGGTGCGGTGCGGATGCTGGTGCTCGTGGTGGTGGCGTAGACTAGTACGTGGTGCAGTGCCGGGAGAGGGATGGTGCTCGTGGTGGTGGCGTAGACTAGTACGTGGTGCAGTGCCGGGAGAGGGAAGGTAGCCGTAGCCCCGGCACCGAGTGATTGCTGCTGCCGCCGGTTGCAGCTGCCTTCCAAAGGGCCTTTCTACCGATTCCTTCTCTAGTTGCTTCCATCTTTCTTCTCCTCTCCTGCCGTGGCGTGGCTAGCGGCTAGTTCTTCACTTCTCCTTCTCCCTCTGCTTTTGTCACCGCCACGGCTCCTCCTCCAAGATGAGTCAGATGACGTGGGAGGCAGTCAGGCGTTGGTGCTGCTTGCTTATATAGCTGCGTGTTCACGCCACAGCATCCTCCCCCCTCGTCCTTCCTCTTTCTCTTCATCACAGCACAGGAGGTCTTCTCCTCCTCCCCGGCCTGCCATTGCTGGCGTCGGCCGGCCGGCCGGCTGAATCAAGGTGCTCTGCTCTGATCACTCCCCGTCCTTGCTCGCTCTTTAATCACCCTTTGATGAGATGAGAATTCGTGGCGTGGGGTTTATTAATGTTTAAAGCTTACGTACTGATTTTGATCTTTAGCCAAACCTCTCTGATGGCAAGAGCGGCTGTCCTATCCTATCCCCTGTTAATGAGTTTGTTTATTTATTCTGGAGTGGAGTGGAGTGGAGTGTGTTCCACGCTTCAGACGGGCCCCTTTGCTTCATCTCTGCTCTCCTTGATCCTTTTCTTGTCTTTAATTCGTGCTGGTACGCGCCAGAAATCAGTTGACATCACACAGGTGGCTGTGCTCGTCGTCTCTCTGTGTGTGTGCGCGCTTGAAATTGTTGATGCATCTGTCTGTGTGCGTCTCTCTGTTTAGCTAGACTAGAGAGAAGGATTTCGTTGTGACCAGGGAGCTGTGCAGTGCAGATGCCGACCATCATCATCTCGGTGGACCTGGAATGTGGCCGCTGCCGTGCCAAGATCCAGAAGGTGCTCAACAGGATCCAAGGTCAGTTTGTGCCTGCTGCAACTCCTCTCCTCTCTGTGGGTTGAGATGGTTGGTTGATCGCAACTGATAAATTTGTTGCTGGGTGCACCGTGCAGAGAAGGGCGAGTTCTGCATCGATGACATCGACTTCGACGAGAAGAACAACAAGGTCAAAGTCACGGGGCCCTTCGACCCGGAGAAGCTCGCCGACAAGCTCTGCTGCAAGGCGTGCAAGATCATCAAGCAGATCGAGATCGTCGAGCCGCCGCCGCCCGAGCCCAAGAAAGAGGTACCGGCCCCGCCGCCGCCGAAGGAGAAGGAGGAGCCCGCTCCGCCGCCGGTGGCGAAAGTTGAGCCACCCAAGGAGAAGCCCAAGGAGGAGCCACCCAAGGAGAAGCCCCCGCCACCCAAGGAGCAGCCCGCGCCGCCGCCGCCCAAGGTGGTGGAGGTCCCTTACCCGTGGCCGTACCCGTACCCGTACCCGGCGTGGCCGTCCGACTGCTGCTGCCACCACGGCCACGGCGGGTGCCACTGCTGCTCCTGCGGCAAGGCCCCGAGCCTGCCCCGGCACCGGCGCCGGCGCCTCCCCGCCGCAGTACTACCCGCAGTACATACCCCAGCCGTACCCCTGCAACCCCTGCGGCGGCGGCTACCGGATCATCTGCGAGGAGGACCCTCCTACGCCTACGCCTGCGCCATCATGTGATGAGCGCGTGATTACCATTATACCCCCACACCAGTGTCGTCGTCACTGATTAGCATGCCCTTGATTACCATTATACCCCACACCAGTGTCGTCGTCATCTCATCATGCCGTGCATCCTGTATAATCGCCAGATTCATCATATATTTATATATTTTAATATATAATTGCTTTTGAAAACGTCTATACTATATACATACATACATATATATAGCAACATGTATACTGTATCTCCTTAGCTTTTGTGTATTGTGTTGTGCTTCAACATTTAAATACTATAGTATATATGTTAGGTCAAGTGAAAGAATAAAATGAGCAATTTTCTTGTTGGTGTTGTTTTTGTGTAAAGAAAAAAAGAGCAAGGTGATAGAGAGAGTTCGTCTGTTGAGAATTCTCTGTTGATGGCAGCAGAAATGTCTTTCTTTCACACCAGCCTCGCTTTCTTTTATGTTGCAGTTGCACCAAGAGGGAAAAAAAAAGAGGTTCCTTTTATCAACGCTTTCGATCTTCACTTTCGTTATCTTGCTTTGCTTCCGTTTGTCACCGGAAGCGATCGATGCAACGTGGCATGTTTTGGCCTATTTTCAGTTTGTATATATATATATATATATATATCTTGTAAATAATAAAGAAGATAGAACGATGATGTTGAAGGCGCGCGACTAGCACGTTGTTGCTACGCTAACAACCCGGGATGTGGCAGTAGAGTGTCACTGTGGTGGTCTGTGGACACCGATTGTAGTGTAGTGTAGGGGGGAAAAGTGAGAAGGACACGTACGCGTAAAACGTTGGACTAGTGTGAGGCTGTGAAGGATCGGCGTCAGATGATCGATGCGAACAAGCACAGCGAAGTGGAGGCGTGAAAGCGAGCGAGATGGGCAGCGAAAGCTGGGCGCGTCGCGTATGCCTCAGGGTATGGCCATTGGCCTCCAGCGGCGGAAGGAGCCATACGGACGTAGTCACACGTAGCTAGCGCGAGCGCGACCGACACGGCGAGCGGGGTCAGGTGTCAAGTGTGGACGGGAACTCGGCACGGGCGGATCCGCCCGCGACGGCAGCTTCCATGGGACCGCCCGGGATGCCCCTCGCCTCCTCGTGTATTTGGGCTGGGGCAATGGGGGTTTTGGCCCTTGTCTTCCATGCGCCGATGCCGACGCCGATGCCCGGTTGGGTCAGGGTCACTCGCGATCGCGGCCGCCTCGCCCACCGGCGGGGCCGAGGCACGGGAGTGCGGTGCGGAGGAGGCGGGGCGATGAGTGAGAGAGCCGAGCCGGCGTCCGTCGTGCTTTGTTCGCCTCCGTCCGCGTCTGATTTGGACGGGCCACCTGCAGTTGCCGGCTGCACTACCGGTGGGCGCTCGCCTCGCTTTGTTCTCGCCTCGTGGGCCTGCCTGGGTTTGGACTTGCGTCTGGACCCTGCTCTTGTGCTTCCCCATCCCATCATGGGCCGCCTCACGATTGAGGTCACATGGCAACAGTGCCAGTGTTTACTGTCTTTTGTCTAGGATCAAGCAAGTAGCATGCTCCAAGTCTCAAAAGATGTCTCTTTTTTTCTTCTACATTTCTTTTGCTTAAATCACGCTCTAAGCTTGAGATGACGACCAAACAACATCCTTTTTTCAAACACCAACTCTTTGCATTACAAAACGCAATGCTATTTCAGACCATACGATTAATATATTCAGCGACATCGTACAACTACAACTACAAGGAAGCGACTGCGAGAAACCAACCAAGCAGTTTGCCGTATTGTAATCGTCACATGTCTGTCCTGCAGCAAAGACCCTCGATCGTTAACCATCCCAACGATTGGTTGTTCGAGCGTTTCTATCAGCGAGGGCCTGCTCCCCGGTGCTTACGTGTGGAGCACTCCGGTCCGGTCTGGCCCTCCCTGGCTGCTGGCACCATGGTCCGTCCAGAAGCCTCTCATGGAAGTCCAAGATCATACATATCCTTCGTCCTTTGCTCCGTGCGTGCGTGCAAATTGTATGTAGCCCTCTGATCTGATCCTGACCTATGCAATCATGCATAATTCCAACGGTTTGTTTATTGCTCTCCCTGGACCCCTTCCTGCTTTTGCTTTGAATTTTCAATTGGATATGCTCAGGAGGGAGGATTAATTCAGGTAAGACAACTAACTTTCCCACCAACTACTCCTCTGAAAAGTGAGAGAAAGGATCCTGCCTACTTTTTATTGAATTTTTCAATTGGATATATGCTCAGCTCAGGACTCAGGAGTCAGGAGGGAGGGAGGGATTCATGATGGTCCTGGTCCGTGCCACCATCCAAATCATATGGCCCTGTGGTAGCAGCAGCTGAAGAGCTCTGAACCAATTCAGGTTTGGAGCCCACGGCCCCCTTCCGTGGTGAGTGTCGACGTGCCGCATAGCCCGTGGGCCGTGGGCCGTGGCCTGTGTCCCACAGTATTGGAAAAAGCAAGCTGGACATGGAGTGTTGATTGGGTGCAGCAGGACGACGGCTCCTCCCAATCCCATGCTGTTTTGCCTGAGCCTGACAGACCTCCCAATCCCATGCTGTTTGCTGTTTTGTCTTAGCCTGACAGACAGATCAGCTAGCATGCGATCGCATCGCCTCAGAGTGAGTGCATAGTTTGCCTGTTCCTCCGATCCATCACCCATTCCTGTTCGGCACATGCCTAGCGACTCACGTTTTGGCAGCCTGCGGTGCCGACAGCACAGCAGGCGGGAGGAACGTGACCCCTACGCGTTCCGGCGCCCAGAACAGCGCCACGAGCCCGCGGGCGTTGGAGATTTCAGTGAACAGTCGAGGTGTTTGGGTTCGGTTTGGGGATCTATCCGTCGATAGATTTTCCGGCCTGGTTTCAGAATCTCACGGTGGTGCGAATATCAAATCATCTTCCTTTCTGTGCCCCATCCTTCTTCTTTTTCTGATTCTTTTCTCCTTTACTCGCCGAGATCTCTGGCCCAAGAGAACTAGATTCTACGAGAAAGGGAAGAAGGGCCAAAGCTCAAATGTCTGAATCCTGAAAGCAAGAACCTGGTCGGTGCCGTGTCTGGGGCTTTTCCTTCTTCTTCTTCGTTTAGTCAATGCATAAATCTTACGGAGTAGATTTTTTTTTTGAGCTAAATCTGTTTCGAAAAATGTTTGGCAAAAATAGCGTTAGTGATAATTTTGTAGTATTTTTTTTTTGATAAATTTTGTAATAATTTTTGTTAGAATTGTGAGAGGGATTCGAGAGAAACCATGTTTCTACTGCTTCTATGTAAAAATGGCTCTAGCTCCTTTGGGCTCGAAGCAATTAGAGCCCATTTAGCTTAACTTCTTGCGAGGAGCCGAGATGACCTGGAGCTAGAGCCCTACTAATTAGGATCTAACATAATGTAGAGCATTGTACATAAAAGCAAATTTAGAGAATCAATAAGACCTGTTCACCAGTAACCAGGTGAGTCCGGACGCCGGCCCAGGGTGGCTGGCCCTTGGCTCCGCCGTTGGTACCACTGATCGTAGCGATGTCATGTTGACAGAACTTGACACGACTAATAACACAATGACACAGTGCACAATATATGCACGAGGAATGAGTTGATTCGACCAAAATTCATGGAATAAACTCATAATGCATCGTCTCACGAAGCATGGGTTGATTCCACACGACCAAACACACCAAGTGTATGGTTCAAGTGATGTTGTGGATGGAAGTTATCGTTACACTATGTCGTTAAATGTGGACACTAATCCACTACATAATTGCTAACAACTACTTCCTCCATCCCAAATTTTAAGTCGTTTGACTTTTATTGACAACAAGTTTGACCACTCGTATAATTCAAAAAATTTGTGCAAAATATCATTTCTTTTGCCGGCGCTTTCTTTATTAATAAAAGTTCTTAAAGAATGACTTAAATTTGATTATATTTGCCAAAAAGCCAAAATTAGTAGGTTTTGTTTGGGGGCCATCACATGTTGAGGTATTTACCGCATTGTGCTCTGTTAGAAACATTACGATATCATCGACACCCAGAGTATAAGGAAGCGGTCGAGGTTGGACAAAGCGAGACGACACCCAAGCTGGTCACCACTTGCTGATGCAGTGCTGTACCACTACTGCTCCTCTTGTGCATGTCGTTGACGTGCTTCGAAATTATTGTCGTGTCACCGTAAGAAAATCTTGTGGTGCACAGCACAAGGGATTCGATCTGCTACAGTTCCTTTCTCGACCAGATTACAGTCCCCGATCGTGTGCAAATGCACGGGTGGGCTGGCGGCCCAGAAATTATGCGATAAGGGGCCATATGTAGTCCATCGAAAAAGTTTCAACCATATAAGAAAAGTCTTAGCTTAGTTAGTTACTTGGATTTTGCACTAGGGTTAGGCACTTATTTTTTCAAATTTATTCAATATTTAGCATTTAACCATCCACGTTGTTATTTTCGTAGTATTATTACCACCACGACGGAAAAATAAAAAAAATACATGAAAATTTGCCCAAAGAAAATTTATAAATTTATGTGATTGTAGTAAAGTCATGAAAAAGATATATGATAAAAGCATTAATTATATATTTACAATGAAGATTATTAAATTATATATTACATAAAACAAATTTGACATGATGTTAGGGGCCATGGCCTGCCAGTTCCCCCCTTGGCTCCGCCAGTGGTGGGGCGTTATGTCGTATCATGAGCACTCGATCCTCATCCTCATGTCGTCATGAGCACTCGATCCAATTCAATCATGCCCATCCGTTATGTGAGAGGGGAATCAACAAGCAAGCTACCAATGAATCAGGGGATAAGCTCGAGCTTCTGTTGAGCAATGGATTGCCAGCCGTGGTTTACACTTTGCAGAACGAAGCCTTAATAAAAATGTGTGATCTATTCACGTGGAGTCCAACAAAATTGAATGCTCTATTTTATGATTACTATAAGTTTTAAAATTTACTCAAAATAAATAAAAAAAAAAAAAAAACCGCAATTATTGTAGAAAACCATTTTTAACGTAGCAAAACCATTTTTAAAACCATTGAAAGGAGATGAAATGTACGGTTTAAAAAAAGTTGAGGAGGTGGTTTAAGCGGTTTTAGAGTTGTGGGAGGAAAAACAAACATTTCTTAAATTCTTAAAATTGTTTCAAGAAGATAAGAGGAACGGTTTGAAAAGTTAAGGGAGATAGTTTACCCGATTTAAAAGTTGGGAGGAAAAGTAGACTTGTTTGTTTCCGAATGATGAAGAATGGGGTGGCAACAAATCCTGAATTTTCATCTGGCCTTCTTGCACGGTTGATCTGGGAAATGCTCAGTGTAACGGATCCAACAACCTGTGCAGTTTCTAGCGATTGCTGCCGAACCCTGAGTAGAGGGGTTCACAATTCAGGTACTACCAGGCTAACAAGTGGGAGTAAACTAATCAAGTGATGACAACCACATACAGTAATCTGATACTGCAATAATATAATCCAGTTATCTAATCTAATTTAATCTATTGGAAAGGATCCATCGTTACCCAAGATGGAAATGGCGGCGATTTCTGCGCGGAGACGAGATGACGCCAAACATATTGGAAGCACCACTTGCCTCTCCATGGAGCGCGCTGAAATTTGCCCACTTTCGACGCCAAACAGCTCCCCCACTCGTCCCCAACAGCAGCGGCGGGTCTAGCCCCGCGAATCCCCCAACTTTCGCCGCTCCAATTCACCCATCCTTCCGCGCGCACCTCGCCGCCGGCGTCCTCTCACCGGAGTAGTCAGTCGCGCACGGCGCATCGCTGTTGCTCCCCCTCCGGCCGGTTCCTTTCGTGCCCCTCCTTTGGAGCAGGGCAACGTCCAAGAGATATTATCGCTGCCCCGCGCAGGCCGTTCGCTGTCCCAGTCGAAGGTTCCCCTGTGCTGTGCTTATCCGCGGCGGAACCCAATCCTCCCTCTCCCTCATCTCATCACGTCCTTCTCCCAGGCAAAGATCGCTCGCTTTTTGGCGTATGCCCCCCGCTGCCGCGCGCATGATTCCCGCCTATTCCTCTACCGGCGCGGTCCAGCAACCCTTGCTGCTGCAGTGCTGCGGCTAGTCCGGTGGTGGGGGAAGGAGGAGGAGGAGGAGGGATCTTGGAGTGGGGCGAAGCGGAGATGTCGTCGCCGTCCAACAACCGGGGGACGTGCTCCCGGAGCAGCTCTGCGCGGTCCAGGCACAGCGCGCGGGTGGTGGCGCAGACGCCCGTGGACGCGCAGCTGCACGCCGAGTTCGAGGGCTCCCAGCGCCACTTCGACTACTCCTCGTCGGTGGGCGCCGCCAACCGACCGTCGGCGAGCACCAGCACCGTCTCAACCTACCTCCAGAACATGCAGCGGGGCCGCTACATCCAGCCCTTCGGCTGCCTGCTCGCCGTCCACCCGGACACCTTCGCGCTGCTCGCCTACAGCGAGAACGCGCCCGAGATGCTCGACCTCACGCCACACGCGGTCCCCACCATCGACCAGCGGGACGCGCTCGCCGTCGGCGCCGACGTGCGCACGCTCTTCCGCTCCCAGAGCTCCGTCGCGCTCCACAAGGCCGCCAACTTCGGGAGGTCAACCTGCTCAACCCCATCCTCGTGCACGCCAGGACGACGGGGAAGCCGTTCTACGCCATACTGCACCGGATCGACGTCGGCCTTGTCATCGACCTTGAGCCGGTCAACCCAGCCGACGTGCCAGTCACCGCCGCGGGCGCGCTCAAGTCGTACAAGCTCGCCGCCAAGGCCATCTCCAGGCTGCAGTCGCTGCCCAGCGGGAACCTGTCGTTGCTGTGCGATGTGCTTGTCCGTGAGGTGAGCGAGCTCACGGGCTATGACCGGGTCATGGCCTACAAGTTCCACGAGGATGAGCATGGTGAGGTCATTTCCGAGTGCAAGAGGGCCGATCTGGAGCCATATCTTGGCCTGCACTACCCTGCCACCGACATCCCGCAGGCGTCCAGGTTCTTGTTTATGAAGAACAAAGTGCGGATGATATGTGATTGCTCTGCCACTCCAGTCAAGATCATTCAGGACGATAGCCTAGAACAGCCTCTCAGCCTCTGTGGTTCCACCCTCAGGGCTTCCCATGGTTGCCATGCACAGTACATGGCAAACATGGGGTCTGTTGCATCGCTTGTCATGTCAGTCACTATAAACGAGGATGAGGAGGAAGATGGGGATACCGGGAGTGACCAACAACCCAAAGGCAGGAAGCTGTGGGGGCTGGTCGTCTGCCATCATACAAGCCCGAGGTTCGTCCCTTTCCCACTAAGGTACGCTTGCGAGTTTCTCTTGCAAGTATTTGGCATACAGCTCAACAAGGAGGTAGAACTGGCTGCTCAGGCAAAGGAGAGACACATCCTCAGAACGCAAACCCTTCTTTGTGATATGCTCCTGCGGATGCTCCTGTTGGGATATTTACCCAGTCGCCTAATGTGATGGATCTAGTAAAGTGCGATGGAGCTGCATTGTATTACCAGAACCAGCTTTTGGTGCTCGGAACAACACCCTCCGAGTCAGAGATAAAGAGCATTGCCACATGGCTGCAGGAGAACCATGATGGTTCAACTGGGCTGAGTACTGACAGCTTAGTGGAAGCAGGCTATCCTGGTGCTGCTGCACTTCGTGAAGTTGTGTGTGGCATGGCGGCTATAAAGATCTCTTCCAATGGTTTTATCTTCTGGTTCCGATCGCACACAACAAAGGAGATCAGGTGGGGTGGGGCGAAGCATGAGCCGGTTGACGCGAGATGACAATGGCAGGAAGATGCATCCACGATCTTCATTCAAGGCCTTCTTGGAGGTGGTTAAATGGAGAAGTGTTCCTTGGGAGGATGTTGAAATGGATGCTATCCATTCTTTGCAGTTAATATTACGAGGCTCCCTGCAAGATGAAGACGCCAACAGAAACAATGTAAGGTCCATTGTAAAAGCTCCATCTGATGATATGAAGAAGATACAGGGACTACTTGAACTAAGAACAGTTACAAACGAGATGGTCCGCTTAATTGAGACAGCAACTGCCCCTGTCTTAGCTGTTGACATTGCCGGTAACATAAACGGATGGAACAATAAAGCTGCAGAACTAACAGGGTTACCTGTAATGGAAGCCATAGGGAGGCCTCTGATAGATCTTGTTGATGCTGATTCTATTGAAGTGGTTAAGCAGATTTTGGACTCAGCTTTACAAGGTTTGTCACTATGCTTTCAGTCGATCTTTTTGTGGTCCTCAGCTTAGTCTGAATGCATCCATTTTTTTTTTCTACGACATCTTAATGCCTTCTCCTTGTTTCAGGAATTGAAGAGCAAAATCTGGAAATCAAGCTTAAAGCATTCCATGAACAGGAATGCAATGGTCCGGTAATCTTGATGGTTAATTCCTGCTGTAGTCGGGACCTCTCAGAGAAAGTCATCGGAGTTTGCTTTGTAGCACAAGATTTGACGAGGCAGAAGATGATTATGGATAAATATACTAGGATACAAGGAGACTATGTTGCCATAGTAAAGAACCCCAGTGAGCTCATTCCTCCCATATTTATGATCAATGATCTTGGTTCTTGCTTAGAGTGGAATAAAGCTATGCAGAAGATTACCGTATATACAGAGAGAAGATGCGATAGATAAGTTGTTAATTGGGGAGGTCTTCACCCTTCATGATTATGGCTGTAGGGTGAAAGATCATGCTACTCTAACGAAACTTAGCATACTGATGAATGCAGTGATTTCTGGTCAGGATCCTGAGGAGCTCTTTTTTGGATTCTTCGACACAGATGGGAAGTATATTGAATCCTTGCTGACGGTGAACAAGAGGACAAATGCTGAGGGTAAGATCACTGGCGCTATTTGCTTCCTGCATGTGGCCAGCCCAGAGCTTCAGCATGCTCTCCAGGTGCAGAAAAGGTCTGAACAAGCTGCAACAAACAGCTTTAAGGAATTAACTTACATTCATCAAGAATTAAGGAACCCACTCAATGGCATGCAATTTACTTGCAACTTATTGGAGCCTTCCGAATTGACAGAGGAACAGAGGCAACTTCTTTCATCTAATATTCTCTGTCAGGACCAGCTGAAAAAGATTTTACATGACACTGATCTTGAAAGCACATTGAACAGTGGTAAGTGAGAGTATAAGCCTATGTGCTTCTCTCTAGTTATCTTTACTTTGTTAACGCTGATTCCAGCATCTTATCTTCTAGGAACTTTAGTGGTTAGAATATGCCCTTTAGTTGTTGGGTTTGTTATGCTTTTGCTGTATCAAGTGCTGCTATTGCCTATATGGAACTACAAGCAGCCAGTGTTATCTCTGCAATCTAAACAAATTCCCAATTCCCCAATTGTGATGCTTACCTGTCCAACAGTAAGTTCTGTATTGTCCAAATCATCTGTTGTAATGTTGATTTGTTTATTTGCACTGTTTTTGTGGCAATTCTAGAAGGGATCTATGAAACATCATACACTATAACATAAAGATATACCTGCTTTCATATTCACATGATGATTAGTCTTAGAATTGCTCAGACATGATTTTTTTTTTTTGTTCATTGTACTAATGCTTTGCAGTGCTAAAGATGTATGCATACAACAAGGCTGGCCAGTTCAGCTATACCTGCATGAAGATTTTTTTTTTTACTATTGATAAACAAATTCTTGCCATCACAGCTATATGGAGATGAACACAGTAGAGTTCAACCTTGAGGAAGCTCTGAATACGGTCTTAATGCAAGGCATTCCTTTGGGCAAGGAAAAACGGATTTCTATTGAACGTGATTGGCCTGTGGAAGTATCACGCATGTACCTTTACGGGACAATTTAAGGCTTCAGCAGGTCCTAGCAGACTATCTGGTATGCGCCCTTCAATTCACACAACCAGCTGAAGGACCTATCGTGCTCCAGGTCATTCCCAAGAAGGAAAACATTGGGTCTGGCATGCAGATTGCTCATTTGGAGTTCAGGTAATACACCTCATCTTGGTCTTTCAATAGTTGTTCTTGAACTGAAAGGAGATTTCACAAATAAAGTGAACCATTATTGTACATCTAGTTTCTATTAATCCAGCACAACTCCAACAGTTATCTCTTCTAAATAATAACTTTGGCACTGCTCCAAATTGTGTTAGTTGTAATCCATGAAAAATGTTGCCGAAAAAAAAAGACCTAATGCTAGCAAATTCACTTCTGAACATCTTAACTCCTGATAGTTGTGTATCCTGTTGTTCCTGTCACTGCACCAGCCAAAGATGCAGTGATATATGTCACCTAGGCATATAGCTACACTTTGCAGTTTGAAACAGTGAAAATGATCCCTGTGTAAATTGATGCTGTCCCTACCACCCTATATACAGTGCAGTGTGGTGAATGTAAGTAATGGTGGTAATGGAAGCTGTGTAACTGATTGACTCAATGTGCAGGATTGTCCATCCAGTTCCAGGCGTCCCAGAGGCCCTGATACAGGAGATGTTCCGCACAACCCAGCGGTGTCCAGGGAGGGCCTTGGCCTGTACATATGCCAGAAGCTGGTGAAAACAATGAGCGGCACGGTACAGTACCTACGAGAAGCCGACACCTCGTCGTTCATCATCCTGATAGAGTTCCCGGTCGCCCAGCTCAGCTGCAAGCGGTCCAAGCCTTCCACAAGTAAATTCTGACACTCATGCTCCTGGAACTGCAGTGAGAGTTCGGCCAGTCAAATTCTCGGGTGTAGCTGGCCAAGTAACTGTGCTAGCCTCAAACATCGGTTGGTCGGTTCTGGTATCTAGCTCCTATGTAACGCGAGTAGATTTGGTTGTTTGGCTTTGAAGATATATAACCTAGCTGGCTAAGGTGTAGCGCAACTTCGGCCGATAACTGTATGTGAAGGATGAGCAGTGAGGATGAATAAGAGCTTCATTTGTGTTCTCTATTGCTCTTCTGAAAGAGCTTTCATTTGTGGTGTGCATAGTAACATACGTATACCCTGAATTTTTACTGCATTCTCGGCGTATCTTCAAGTGGAGTTGTTGTTCATGCTCATGCCTTACGTTCGTCTGCCCCTCCTAGTTTTTTTTTTTTTTTTTTTTTCTGGTTCCGCCACTGCCTGTAAACCTACACAGCCACATACTAGTGTTACCAAATGCATCGAATGTCCATGTATTTTTCCAATACTTATCTAGAATTAAATAGAGAAAATTAGTAGAAAATAAAATATAGATACATCCATATTAACTGATACCCGTGTTATTACATGCTAAATAACGGTTAGATTTCCGGACGTCCATTTTCACAAGTAAACCGCCGCCCACCCCACAAAAAAAAAAAAAAAAAAAAAAAAAAAACGCCTCTTGAGTCTTGAAGGGTGGCTTCGGTGTTGGGTTTTGAAGGCCCAAGCAGTCCACCAACGGAGCCAAAGCCTATTTCTGTTCCTTCGCTAGACTCTCACTAGCGGCTAGCGCTATGGCGGGGAGGGACAAGAGGCGGCGAGCGGCGCCGCTCGAGGGCGACGAGCAGCAGTTGCGGCGGAGGCAGGAGGAGGCGGCGCTCCTCCTCCGCAGGATCAAAGGTTCCGTTACCCATCTCCTCGATCGCCTGCCCTTAAACCTTCCCTCTCCCCTGTAGCGTCCGGAGCTGACGCGCTATCGGGGCACGGCGCAGGGCTTGTGCGCTGGGTCGTCGAGGAGGTTGCCGCCGGCCGCTCCCCGTCCATAGCACTCCACCGGTACCGGAACTACTGCTCCTCCGCCGACTCTGCGTCTCCGTCCCAATGGTTTGGCTACCGCCCCGCTCACGAGACCATCTCCTTCATCACCATCACATTTTCACATCTCTCGAGCAATGTTCAGTTGTTCACCCAAATGTGACACATCCCTGGACGCGTGCTCGTCCGTGATTGCAGTGACTGCAGCTACGACGTCCCCGTGGGCACGGACGTCCTCTCCCTGCTCCATAAGGACTACCACACCTCCCGCCTCAGTATGAATACATCTAAATCTCTATTACGTTTATTATATATGTGATCACACTAATTACTCTCTGATGCGTTATTCATGCGTAGATGTGCTCCTGAGGGTGCTGCTCGTGGTGCAGCAACTCCTGCAGCAGAACAAGCACTGCTCCAAGAGGGATATCTACTACATGTACCCTTCCATCTTCGTAGGTCTGTGGTCACTAGCTGCAATGTTTGCTCCTCTTTCCATTATAAGTGATCACTAGAATTTGCACATATATTGGCTCGCTGCAGAAGTGGCAGTTGTTGATCGTGCCATCAACGATATCTGCATACTCTTCAAGTGCAGCCGGCACAATCTCAATGTGGTAGGTCCGTAGGTGCCATTAGTTTGCTGTCTTTCCAGAAGCTTCCATTGTGTATTGTAGAAAGGACTAGTGCCATCGACGATATTTGGTCCTTCACTAATATGCAGCACCATGACTATTACATGATGTATGATGTCTTAATTTCATTGCCCTTAGCTGACTGATATTGTGCTCCCTTGGTTCACTGCAGGTTCCTGTGGTGAAAGGGTATGAACTCTGCCATAGAGTTGAAACTTTGAAGATATGCTTGGTTTTGCCCCTTAGACACGCATATTATTTTATGCAGCACCATGAAAAACTGATCAGGAGTATTATTTTACCACACATCATTTTTTATGACTTAAACTGATCAGTTTTTCTTTTTGCCCCTTAATCATCCTGTGTGCTTTCTCCATTACTTAAAGAAAGATGATCTGGATGTGTTTGATGAACTAGTGGGGTTGGGAACCTGGGATACCGTTCTTTCAATGTAGTCTTAGTTGTCTAGGTTCATGCATATGAAGAGGGGGAAGAAATGAAGCCACGATGGATCTGTTGTTCTTCCTAGTGTCAGTTCACAAATTTGAAATATTTTATGACATGGGACATGTCTGGATTCATGAACAGTTGTCTTTGATTTAGCTGAATAAGAAAAACCCTTCCATGTAGCAGTAGCAGAAGTATTCACAATTCACGATAGGAACTTGGAAATTATATATGAGTTTCCTATTACACTTTTGCTGTTACTCACACAGTTTTTACTAGGTTTGCAATGTTATCTTCATAGAATTATTTGTTTATTTTTATTCATTTTTTACCTGTGTGCACATGTCTATACCCTTCATTATCCTAGTTTGGTGATGGGCTGGATAAGATTTGTGGAGGGCTTAAAAAGAAAGTGTATTGTATGACAAATGTCAATGCTGTAAGCATTTATGTTCTTCGCCCATAATTTTGCTAAGTGTTTTATTTATAAGATTCCATTTAATTGGTCTGCTTTTTACCTTCTGTTTCAGGCTTTCTCCATCCCTGTTGATATTGAGGCAATCAAAGGTTTTTCCAGCAACTTTAAGAACACAACTCCAATTGTGCTATTGTGAAATGTGTGGGAGGGGATACTGAAACATTAACTCTTTCCATGATTTTTTAAAGCACATTGGGAAAAGTCACTCTGATCAATTTGCCCACCATAGATCTTCAGTTTAATGTTTCTTTTTAGAAGAAATTCAGATTCGTACATTCTGGATTAGCGCTACTCTCTGTTCTTAGTTATAGTTTACTACTTCACTTTAGTTTTGTCCCAAGTCAACGCTTTGTAACTTTGATAAAGTTTATAGAAAAAATGGACCAACATCTAGAAAATTTTCCATGAAATATATTTTGATAATGCATTTTTTGAACTTGTAGATGATAATATATTTTTTTTCTAAAAACTTGATCAAAGTTAGAGAAGTTTGAGGACAAAGATAAAGTGAAAAATAGTTTGAAACGGCAGGAGTACCTTTTATATTTCTGCAATTTATTTCCAGTTAAATTATGTAATTGAGTTACCATATGGTTGTTTAGCAAGTCGGATTTAGACATGCCTACAACTCTACAGCAAAACACTTTATGTCATGTTTGGTCTTGATACATATGACCTTTCAGTCTCCTAGTACTCCCCGTAAATATGCACAGGCTTCCTTTCATGTTATGCAAACTTTGATGTCCTACCTTGAATACTTGATACCCTGAATTGCATTGATGTGAGCTGAAGTTGTCTTATTCTTTCTTTTCCTCTTGCAGATGTTGTTAGTGTTGCTCACTACATACTTGTCGTTGAGAAGGAGACAGGTATTTAAACTTTTCTGTTTGCACTTAATACTTTCTGCTCTTTGTACAATTTGCCTCAGTATTCCCTTTGCAGTGTTCCAGCGTCTGGCCAATGACAAGTTTTGTGAAAGAAATCGCTGCATTGTTATTACAGTAAGTTGCAACTCTCACCTAGTGTTATCAATTCTCATAATGTTTCTTTCTAAGTTTCACGATATTGCATTGTCAACTCAGGGAAGAGGCTACCCAGATATTCCAACAAGAAGGCATGTGCTCTTTATTCATTAAATTCCTCTTGCATATTTCTCAACCTCTATCCCAATTTTACATTTTTTTTTCCATCCAGATTCCTGCGGTACCTTGTTGAACAGCTGCATCTGCCTGTTTATTGCCTAGTGGACTCAGATCCTTATGGTTTCGACATTCTGGCTACCTATAAATTTGGTTCCTTGGTAGGCATAATTTATCTAATGCTGCTATGCTCATCTATTGCTCTTATAAACTTAACTTTCTTAGCAGATTCACAGGTTAAAATTGCAGTAAACGAATTCCTGGACATGATCATATACTGCACCTTTCATCCTAATTCACCAGCTTGCCTGGCCTCTTTTGCACTTGAAAGTTCTATTACTTTATGAAGTCCCATTAGTAGTGAGGCTGTGTATTAGAACGGTTCCTGTTTTTCTAAAAAAATGATTATGCCCATTTTGCTCATCTTATTCACGAATTTTGTCCTATTTTTATTGTCAACCATGAGCTTTAATATTTATTTTTGCTCTTTGAAACTCAGCATATTTATTTGTGTTAACTTACCAACCTCTGCTCTTCCTTGCGCAATTTCATTCTTCAAGCAATTGGCACATGATGCAAACTTGTTGCGTGTGCCTGATATACGGTGGATTGGAGTCTTCACATCTGATTTTGAAGAATATTGCCTTCCAGACTGCTGCCTACTTCATTTGTCACCTGAAGGTGAATAAACTGGAGTGATTCAAGTGCCATACATATTCCTTTTTTTTTTTTTGTGTGTGTGGGGGGGGGGCGTTGGGGGAGTGGGGGGAGGTTTTTCCTTACTTTCTTGTTGTATGTCAAATGCCAACCTGTGAATCATGTTTTCTGCTGCACAGATAGGAGGAAAGCTGAAGGTATTCTTGCTAGGTGCTATTTACACAGGGAAGCCCCAGAATGGAGGTAATGAAGTAATGAACTAGCTTTGGAGTTTTACTAGGTGTACTACAAGTATATATCCTCAATAATATGACTGTCTTTTGGTTAGGGATCTCAGTCTCAGTATTGGTTAGGCTAGAGTTTTCATGAAATCCGATTTGTACAGTCATCATTCTTATGATTTCGTGTCTGCAGTTAAGTTTCTTCAGCACCAGATATTTAGCTTAAGTAACGTATGTCTGGAGTTTAAGTTTCTTCAGCACCAGTTTTTTAGCTTCAATAACTGTATAGCTTCCTGTTTTTACCAGTAAAGGCAAAATAGTTATAAGCACTTCATACTTTTAAGATATTATTATTAAATGCTTCATTTACATATCAAGAAGTTAGTTATTTTGTACGTTTTCTCTTAGTTTTTCCTTCCTGAACTTCATATGCATTCTCTCATTTGACAGGTCAGAGTTGGAAGCGATGTTGCAAAAGGGTGTCAAGTTTGAGATTGAGGCACTATCTGCAAATTCCATTTCCTTTTTATCGGATGAATACATTCCCCAGAAGATCAAACAAGGCATGCATTTATAAGATTGGACATACTTGTACCCGTCCCGGATGTGTCTCAATAGGATCTTCTTTTGTTTGACTAGAGTTACGTCCTTATGGCGCCTGAGTTTAGTTTAGTATTTACTATAGCAGTTTCATGGCTGATCATCTGAACAGATGTATCTTTTAGGTTGTATTTTGTGTTTTGGAAGTTAAATCGCTGTAAGAGTTGAGATACAACTATTTGAATAGAAGTGTGTACATTTTCTTAGAAAAAGTCAGCCTTGTGATGGCAATCTTGCTTCATGTTCTGCAACTATATGTGCTGTATCCCATGGGATCTGAGCTAATTTCTGCATCTATTCCTTATTTCTTGAATGATCTCTGGCCATCAGATTTTAAAAGTATCCACCACAATTACAGCTACATAACCATTTTTGCATCCTATGCTGTAAACACGGCAATGAGAGGGGCAGAGCTAAACCAACTTCATTAATGTTTAGGTATGCTGTCTCTGTGTGCAAGCTCAGATAAACTTCCAGCAAGTATTTGTTCCTTACAGCCTTGATTCAAGTTGCTTTGGACAAAAAGTGGGATCGTCTCATTTCCATTTTTACAAGATTACAGAGTTACATATGGACAATAGAAATGCTACAACATCAATCAAAACCGTTCAATCAGCAAGATCACATGCACCATCAGTCATTGGCTGGTTTGTGCCAGATTAAGGTCATAAGTTGAGAGTGTGCCAGACTGGTCAACATCAAGCTGGTTGAACTCCTCGAGAAAACAAGATATCTCCTCTTGGCTGATCTTGCCCAGCTCTTTTAGCTTGTAAAGTACAAATTCAGCAGCACTGTACACATCAACTTCCAGATATCAGCATCATTGATATCAACACTTCAGAGAAAAAAATGACTAATATGGAAGATGGGTGCTGAGATGAGTTTATGCACTTACACAACTCGTTGGTTGCCATCTAGATCAGCTGCCTCAAGATCCATGGTTGTTATCCTCCTGGTGAGCACCCATTTGGCCAGCATTTTCTGCCGCCGCCGGTGTAGATCTCAGCAAGATACATGAAAAATTGAGCCATGATGATAGTACTCGTGGTTATCCAAAATACTGCAAAAACGCGCCCAATTTGGATGAGAAGCTTTTATCCCCATAACCCAGGGTAGTGATCGTGGCACAGACACAGTAAAAGGAATCAACAAGGCTGAGCTTCTCAACCTTCCACAGAAATACAGTCCCAGAAACAATAACCATCGCAAGAAGTAGAGCGACAGTGTAGAATTTGTACTTTATCCTATTTGTTTCCATTGCTTTGAGCATTTTGGCCTCACTGCCCTTCATATTCATGTGCAGTGCTTTGAAGAACAAGACCTCCTGTTTCTCAACAAGGTAATCTGCCGCTTTGCTGATGAAGAGAGCAATGATCGCCATTCCTGTGAAGACAAAGGCGCAAGCAAGCAGCTTTGTCGTGTCACTGTTTGGGAAAAGATCCCCATAGCCAACCGAGGTCATTGTGACAATAACAAAGTACAAGGCGTCAAGCACTCTATCAGTTGTCTTCCCAGATAGCTGATCCATAAATAGGTAAAAGATGATGACACCCACTAGCAGGTAGGCAAAAAGGAGGAGGCCTACAAGCTTGAAGCTCGGCCTTATCTCCTTGAATAACTCCTTGGCTTTAAGCGCCGATCTATTTTCTGCAGGTTTCTGATCAGCGGGATCTGAGGGAGTTGACCTGCATCGTCGAAACCGTTTAGCTCCTTCTGACGGCTTCATTTTCAGCACACTGGGAGTATCCTCTATCAATGCTTGCTGAATGCTGTTATCAGCCATCAGCTTAACCTGGATCTGCTGCACTGCAATGATGCAATCACGTTCAACCACTTGCAATTCAGAGAAGTGAATGCGCACTGACATATAGAATGACAGGTAATTCATAAGGAATAGTATTTGGGGATATGCAGATTATTAGCAAGACATATTCTACAACATATCGATAGGTTGTCAGATGACCAAGCTTATTTGAAACTGAGATACTATGAACCCAAATTGAACAGCAGCAACGAAGCATGATGAAATATTATTACACCGTTTTCCACCTCATCAACAGTGTAAGGTGAGGCAAAACAGAAGGGATTGTGCGAAGGCCAATTCATAGGCAAAGCCTGGCAGCCTGACTTGGTATGACATTTTGTTTGGCCATTTTTAGGCACCGGAAGGGCAACCTATCCCGTTATCTCTACCTGTCCCTTTCTTTCTCGGTCAAATTTCCATGGGGCAGTCACTATCCTGATTCGTTGAGATCGGATCTCTGGACTCTGCTACTCTACTTGGAGGATGAAAAGTCCACTGATGGAGCAAGAATTGCTTTGAGATGAACATGGAAACAGTGGGGTGGGATGGATTTCAACTATTGAAGCAACTTTGGATGATAATAAAGAACAGAAGGAGCATAGGCATTGCGGTTCAGTATTCACTCGAGAGTCGAGACCAGCTAATTCCCTATCCAATCCAGAAAAAGGAAAAAAAATATATTTCTCGCTACAATCACAGATATGGATATATTTGGCATCAAGTGACTGCGAGCGACTCGTGGAGCTTCTTACCTCTGGGAAAGTCAGATCCGGTGAGCGGACTGGATCCCGCCGGCAAGGGAAGTTCTTCGCGCGAGCAATCGCTCAGCCCCTCCGACGACTCTCGGACTCTCCCCTCTCCGGTGTCCGCCTTTTTGTGCGTTTGTCAACTGGAGCTGGGCTGAGAAGATCGACGCCGACGTGCGCTCCGCGTGCTGTTTTAACGGAGATGAACTGCCAAAGGCGCCAAGGCCAGGGGTCCAGGTCGCGGACCTTTTTCGCCGACTGCTCCTTCGGTTCTGATCCTCGTCCGGAGGAGACGGAAGAACCTGCTGGTGAGAAGCTGCGTAGGTCCGTTCCGTTGACTCTCAGTCTCAGAGCTAGGACGAAGAACAGACACGTATACACGACCTTGACTCGTGGCCTCGCATTGGTGGCTCGATCAGTTTCTCAGCTACGAGTATGCAACACTTAGGTCTTGGATAAGCTAGAGCTACTTGTTAGTTAGGATAATAATGTGTTTAAATTAGTTAATGTTATCCGGCTAGTTGTTGTTTTTATAAGAAAACAGTGGAGCTTGCTCCCCAGTGAATCTAGCTTGTTGGTTAAAATCTTGTTAAAGACTTAGGTAAAAAAAAATAGCCTACCTATTAGTTGTCATGTTTTGATGCACCAACACTGTTAGCTAATTTTAAATTGGCTACCAATTAGATCTTGTATCAAACACTCTTTTTTTTGGACACCTCACATATGCTTGCTTTTACTAAACCTTTTGAACATTTATCTAATTTGTTTTATCTGTCGGCTCATCGGCCCTCTAATAATGAAACATATGAGTTTATTTGGCTATATCAACTCAATTTTTACGTGCACACAATGTAGTAGGATGAAAATTAAACTAACATTTACCTTAATCCACTTTAATAACACAGGTAGATCGAGGTTACTAATGCATCAAAACAAGCTACACACAAAATTATCTCTCCTATACCTAAGCAAATTGAGCTCGCCTCGGCCTGAGACCGACGGTTTTTGCCTCACCCATGAACCTTACTGGATAATGCCTGGGCACAGATCCTGCTACCTAGTAAAAAAATTGTTGGCCCAAGCCTAGCCTGAAAATGCTATTTCTAGCTATTTTACACTTTACGTTAGGTGGGCGGCTCACCTAGGCCCGAGTCTGACTAAAAAATGAGACCCAAGTTGTCCAGTGACCTGAGTTGTAGATTATTTCGACCCAAAATAACCAGAATTTTTTTTGGACCGGCCTCCAAAATGCTCAAGTCTAATCTCTCCCCTCTTCTTTCCATTGTAGCATTGGGCATCCTTTCTAATAAGTTGTTTATTTATTTTCGAATGGAGGGAGTGCTTAATGGAATATCATAACAAGAAATTTTGAATGATCTTCAAAATGTCGACAAGTTTAGATAATACCTTACTCAACTGACATAATTATGTGTATACCATAGACAATGTGTCAACTATAAGAGAACAATATTTCACCCCGCCACCAAAATGCGGGCAAATTTCCTAGTCTTAACTAATAAAAGAATAATTTTTTATGACTCAAGGTAGTCCCTCCATCTCGACCCCTCATATGGATTCTTAAGTTAGTGAGGTTTTACCAACTAAGTAGCATCGATGATCCAAAATTAAGTCAAGGATATATAACGAGGGTATTTGTGTAGTATGAAAATAAGGTTCTAACAACTCTAGCAGAGCCCTGAATGATGCCTCTAAAAAAATGAAGGAACATGGAAAAAACATAGGCCCAACATGGCTCTCTACTCACACCCCCAAAAGTAGGAGGTCCTCAAATTCTCCACTCGGATGTTCATTTTTGTGAACTTGAAGAAGGCCCCTACTTTTTCGGTTTTGTGGTTGATCCCCCGCCTCGCCTAGAAGCCACGCTCACCTAGGCTTTCCAAGCCGCTACTCGATGCCCCGCCAACCAAGACTCCCCTTGGGGCTCGCCTCTATCCATCCTCCTCCTCGATGCCTCTATCCAACCTCTTCCACGTGATCGGCCTCGTTACCTAAGTAGATGCGGCCTCCTCTTCACGGCGGCTCCCATCCTCGTACGCTAGCATCCGACCTTCTCCCCGATGAGAGACATTGCTCAACTCGATGAGAGACATTGCTCAACTCCTCCTCTATTCGCATCTGATGACCGACCTTCTCCCCTAACTGGATCTAGCACTAGACCTTCTCCGTTGTTAGTGTCGCCTCCCTCTCTCGTGGGGTGCATAGCTCGAGACGAGAGCAAGGAAGAGAAAATAATAAGGAATGACAAAGTGGGTCCCTTATGTCAGTATATATTGTAATGGTTCAAGGGTACTTGTTGGAGTAGATGCAAAATAACCAATCCTTCGCAAGTAAAGGGATTAAAAAAAAACCATGATTTGAGGGCTCTTGGTTGAGTTGCTTTAAGCGGTTAAAAAATCAACCTTATGGGTTGCACACATCGATATTAAGGTGGCTTAAGCCAAAAAAAAAAAGGGGGTTGAGAACCCGTCTCAAGGCAAAAAGGCTAATCATAAGCACGAAGAAAAAAAATAGTAGGGCTGACGGATGCTGGGGATGCCGAGATTCGGGAGCTCTAGTGGTGGTGACTAGAAGTTTATCTGGATTAGCTAGAGCTAGCTACTAAGGCTAAAAATTAGTTTAAATTAATTTGGGTTAACCAGCTAATCGGCTAACAACTGCCCTCTCCATCCTACCAAGAGTGCCATTCTCACTTCTCGAAAAAACAAATATTCTTAACTTTGGCTAAATATATATAAAAACATAATTAGTATCATTAGATAAATCCTTGAATATATTTTCTTATAAAAAAACTTACTTAGAGATAAAAATGTCCAAACCTAAGACAAGGGGAGTAAACTGTAGACATGGCTAACAAATTAGATCTTAGTCCCCTGTTTATTAGACGGGCTAAAACTAAATTAGGCTAAAACTTATCACTATATTACATCAAACAAGCTCTAGGTACATCATATATATGGAGTATAAAAGAAGAGAGAAACATACTGTGGTATTACAAAACAACAGTATTTATTAGCATAGAAGAAAACAAAAGCACCGTTATTTTCCTGCCGGACCATGCCAACAGTATCTTCCTCTCAAGTCTGGAACACATCACTCTCTAGAGGTGCCAGCATAGCAATACCGCCGAAGCCGTCGAGCTCGGTTCTTGGCCTCGTGCCAAAACCAACCATCGCCATTGCCACTCTCAATCTCAAGCCCTGCTCGGCTCACCATGATCGCCGGTGGGAGTGCTCTCGTCCCCTCATCCGCCATATTCCCCGGGACCGGGCGACCTCGTCCTCGTCCTCGTCCACTTCTTTTCCTCCATTTTGCGCCGTTGCTTCCAGCGGTAAAGCTTTGCGGCCGTCGTTCAACGACGCAAATGGAGAGCTGCTGCTTTCATCGATGGATGGCACGACGCAGAAAGCTCCACGCGACTACGATTGATGTGACCTCTGTGACGTCGGAATGTCCTGCACACACACACAGACCAGACGGCGGCTGAAACACAGCCGCGAGAACCAGCCAATGAATGGAGTAGCCAGCAGCCCGACCGAGGCACCGATGACCAGCCGATCAAGAAGTGCGGCAGGCGCACGGGCACGGGCACGCTATCTAGCTGACAGAGGACCTGTTCTGGATGCATGCGCCCGTGCGCTGACGCTGACGGAGTTCGTGCGATGCGGTGCGGCTGCTCCGGGACCGATGACCCAAGGAGACTGTTCGCGGCCGGCGAGGACAGCACTAGGAGGAGGATGCGACGTTGTTTTTCACGTTTTTACGTCACTTTACTGTGGTCAAACTTTTACACGGGGAAACATGTAGTAGTGCAAACTTTTGCTGCAGCACTACATTTTTTTTTCTCCTACAGGACCTTGTTATCTCATCTTGTTGTTATCAACTGTTTTTCGTGAATCGGTCATACTCGTGATATCGGTAAACCTACTATCGTAAGTTTGTTCGAGTTAAATTTTTCTAAGTTTAACTAAATTTATAGGTAATAGTAGCGGGGCCAATGCAACCATGAAGTTCACCGGGTCATCACATTTATACGGTGAGATCAGTACCATTGATCAACTGTGATAACAGTAATTCTCCACTAGTTTTGCCGAAGTCATCGGGTGACCAGTTAGTCTAACATTTTGAATTTTGCCTGCATCTAAACAAGGCCTCATAAAAAGTTTAGAAATTTTTATATATATATTTTAGCATAGGAAGTATAGGTCCAATACTAAGACTGGGACTGACAGTTGACTAATTTCATCATGATATAGAAGATGGAAACATGTCAGGTAGGATTTCTTATCTTAAACGGAAGCACATACGGGTGAGAGAGTGCATCGTTTCTGAGTCTGAGTTGGGTCGGTATCGTGGGGGCTGTTGAAGAGTGAATGAGTGGCACACAACAGCTAGTAGCTAGGCAGTGACAGGAACCCAACCGGAATCTCATCTTGGAGTGTGGGTAATGGACACCAGGGGAGGCCCCATATGTGTTGACGATTCTCGCCCGGATTCAGTTGTAAAATGTATTATTAGCTCCCGTTGATGGAGCTGGTCATCCCTTGCGTTTGCGTGTACAAACGGAGATACCGCAACACCGACGTGCGTGGATCCTATCAGCTAGCTGTGAAATCTGAAACCCCATTTTTTTTTTTTTTTTTTTTTTTTGGAAAACAGGAGGGGCGCACCCCTACTGAGCTTTTTATTGAATTTAAACTCTGAAACCCCATTGGGTGGAATCATGCATGCATGGGAACAATTTGCTGAACTCGGTGACGTATATAGCCCCCGTTGGATCTGTTAGCGATATGTTTCGATGCAGCGTCCGCGCTTGTCCATGTACTCTTCTGGCTTCTAGTTCTAGCTAGGTTATTATAGTGATCGATGTACATGTACATCACATCAATAATGCAAGGATCGATAGAGCTAGCGCCGGTTGTATCCATATCTAGTTTCTCCAACTAACTTATGTTTGTTGACTACTACTAGCTATCATCTGCATAAAATGGGAACAAACATCTTGAAAACCAACCAAACCCTAGGCCCAAGCCGTGACGCCACCGGCGCCCCCCGGCCCATCCTCCCTCCCCTTCCACTTCCCCTCCTCTCCCGTCCACTCCTCCCGCCTTTGTGAGTCGGCAATGCAACACCACCAAGGGAGCCAGATCCACCCACGCCACCTCTCGCGGCCGGGACCTGTTGCCATTGCCGCCACCGAGCCCACGCCAGTGCCCCCTGCCCCCTACCCTCCTCATGCCCGTCACTCCCGCACACGTCGATGATGCAGCGCCGCTGCGGGAGCCCGATCCACCCGCACCACCACCACCGAGTCTTGCTGTCGCGGCAACCTCCGAGCTCGTGGGATCCGACGTAGGGCACTTTCCTTAGCAACTAGGTCCTACTTGGCCGACAAAAGGGAGATGGACTGCAGGGGCTCTAACGAGGCAAGAGGTCACCCTCGAGAGCTAGCTTCCACATGTCCAGAATGCAGATTGTATCTATGGGATACCGAGTCTAAGCACCACACTTAAACAATATATGAATATTACTCTAACCTATGGTCGTAGATTAAAGCACTCAAAGAGACTCAAAAACCAGAAGAACAATATAAAAAATGTTGCTTACTGAAATAAGAAGTTGATTACCAGAGAAATCCTAGACGTAGGTTGACTTTCGCTAAGGTACAAGCCATAGATGGAGCACCGACACACTGACATCTCCTCCAAACTCTGCGCTCTCTCTACCTCTCTATTTCTACAGACTAGATCCTACTGATGACTAATCTTCTCTTGAGTGCAAGCCCTTGAGAGAAGATCCATTCACGGGACACCTCTCAATTCATCATGGTTGTGATGATGTGAATTAGGGTTTCATGGATGTTTGGCCCATTGGGGTCTAAGGCTTTTATATAGGACAGAGAGATGAACCAGAGCCCTTGGATCAAACCGATCTCGAAAACGGTGGAGATTTAATCTTTGAGACGGTGAAGCGCCACCACGCGAAGCTAGGAGGCAGAACAAGTGGGCCCAAGGTCAGCCACCTATCATCCCATCGATATCTACTCCGAGGGTGGCTCTCTAGTGTCCTCTGGAACCTTTTAGAGTTGGTGCCCGTGCGGGTTATGCTATTTAACTTGATGTGTGGGTCCTTGGCTATTTTCCTGATTAATCCCTCTATGAACACAGATTCACCAAAACTTGTGGAACTCTGTTAGTTTAACCCCCTAAATCTATGTTAATGATTGATTTATACCCTTTGTATGTTTAGTTCACGGTTTAAAATGGTTGTCAACTACCATCAACGATCAAGCAGCAAGTGGCTACAAGTGGCCGCGAGGCCGATTTTGTCAAGGAATGGCATACCTGTCGACTTAGGCACTCACCGCTGACGCCCTTCCCGATTAATCGATCGCGACCAACCTTCCCCGCATCGTCATTGGGACACCATCCAAAACAAAAGGGCTGAATTCTTCCACCCTGTATTTGTCCCGCTAAGTTGGGAATCTGAGCAGCATTGTACCCATGGAGGAAGGCAGATGGTCGGTGTCGCTTTCCAGCTTAGGAACCGCTAGGAGCAGAGCAGGGTGGATGTGGGATGCCACATCAGAAATGGCATCACCATGGTAGGCAATATGTGAGTCCAGCATTCAACTCATCCTGCCTAGGGGCACCTAGGCCTCAACAACATGAGCACAACCTGGAAAACCTGTTTCCAATAAGGGTTGGGAGCATGACACTACAAAGACTAGATTTTTACATGGCGCCAATAAGGATGTCTAAAACCACCCATGATAACTGTTTCAACCATCGCCTCTCAAAACCTTTTGCACAATATAGTGTAATTCATTTCTTCTGTAAACTCATTGCAAGCTAAAGAAACAGCAAAATAAATTCAAAGAAAATGATATAAATTACTAAACCCCAAACGATGACACCTAGGCACTTTAATTTGTATCCACGAAATATGGCCGATCCCAATCTCTCCGAGGATAAGAGACACACCCAGTGATCTCTCTACTGCATGCAAAGCCAAGAGATTCCGTGGCTACCGTAGGAAAACTAAGGAATCCACATCGACCGCTTCAATTTCTTGACGTCTTGACCCAGGAATCACTCATGGCTCCATCAAGGAGACCCGCTAGCTCACGTCACCAGTCCAACCAAGTTCCCACCAGCAGAGGCAGGCAGCCCTGGGCGGCCCGGCCAGCAGGACCCCAACAAACCAACAGTAGCGCACAATGCAAGCGGCAAGTGCCCGACGCATATTTGTAAACTCGTGTGGACTCCCTGTTGTTGCCTGTCTCACTCGTCGAAAATAAAACGGCCGGTTACATCATGTTCGTTATCTAATTAAGGCACTGATGTCCGCTAGTTGCATCGAGATTAATTGCGTGTCCTTACATGGTTATGAATTTTGGATCCTTTCAAGAGAAGGAGTGAAAGAGAATATGTGAGTGATTGACAATGGTCGTCTTCGTCCGGCCATGTAGGAGCTTACTTCACGCCTCTTTTCTTCGTGCCAGTACGTCATCATGATGCCTCCATGGATATATATAAATTTGATAGGCTAAATCACCTGCTAGCACTAATGATATAGTAACAGTTAACCATATGCCTAACTACATATCCTTTTCTAGGTGGTCCTTTCCGGGCCGGCTCCCTGAACTGCTATATAAACCCCTGCCTGCATTGCAGGACTTGGCCAAGCATAAGCAGCCAGGTCACCTGAGCTAAAGAAACACTAGCATTGCTGCACACTTGCACTTGACCGCCATCCACTTTTGGGTTAAAAATTACTGCAAGCATGTCGGCGGCGTCACGTTTCCTCCTCGCCGTTCTCGTCGTGTGCGGCGTGTCGTGCACCGCCGCTCCCCGCGCGCTGGCGGCTCGCGAGCTGCTGGCCGGGGACGCCGCCGCAGTCTCCGCCGCGATGGTGTCGCGGCACGAGAAGTGGATGGCGGAGCACGGGCGCACGTACAAGGACGAGGCGGAGAAGGCGCGGCGGCTGCAGATATTCCGCGCCAACGCCGAGTTCATTGACTCGTTTAACGCTGCAGGGAAGCACAGCCACCGGCTGGCCACCAACAGGTTCGCCGACCTCACCGACGATGAGTTCCGGGCGGCCAGGACCGGGTACCGTCCGCGCCCGGTGGCGGCGGCGAGCGGCGCCGGCCGGTTCAGGTACGAGAACTTCAGCCTGGCGGACGCGGCGCAGAGCGTGGACTGGCGGGCCATGGGCGCCGTCACCGGCGTCAAGGACCAGGGAGAGTGTGGTACGAACCAAACACCTATGCGCACACATGCATGATGCATGCATACTGAATTAACACTAGTGACTGATCTTTCGAGTATTTAATTTGAAATGAAAAATCAAATGAACGTTATTAGGTTATTAAAATAAGTAAAATAAATAGTTAATGAAAATCTACTGACAAGTACAAGTAGTTGGTAAATAATACCAGTGCCGTGCATGCGTGGACACGTCTCCATCTCGGTACCTTTTTCATAGCGCGTGCGGTCAAAACTTGAAACGGAAAAGGTAAATAAATAGCAGAACGGACACTGGTAGAAGCATGCACTTTTAATTGGTCCAGTCCAACGACATATGTGCACGCAGGTTGCTGCTGGGCGTTCTCGGCGGTGGCGGCGGTGGAAGGGCTGAACAAGATCCGGACGGGGCGTCTGGTGTCGCTGTCGGAGCAGGAGCTGGTGGACTGCGACGTCAACGGCGAGGACCAGGGCTGCGAGGGCGGCCTCATGGACGACGCGTTCGATTTCATGGTGCGCCGGGGCGGGCTGGCCTCCGAGTCGGGGTACCCGTACCAGGGCGAGGACGGCTACTGCCGCTCGTCCGCCGCCGGCGCGCGCGCCGCGTCCATCCGGGGCCACGAGGACGTGCCCCGCAACAACGAGAACGCGCTGGCCGCCGCCGTGGCGAACCAGCCCGTGTCCGTGGCCATCAACGGCGAGGACTCCACGTTCCGGTTCTACGACAGCGGCGTGCTCAGCGGGGCGTGCGGCACGGACCTCAACCACGCCATCACCGCCGTCGGCTACGGCACGGCGGCCGACGGCAGCAGGTACTGGCTGATGAAGAACTCGTGGGGCACGTCGTGGGGCGAGGGCGGCTACGTCCGCATCCGCCGCGGCGTCCGCGGCGAGGGCGTCTGCGGCCTCGCCAAGCTGGCGTCCTACCCCGTCTAAGCCAGGCCGACGATCCATGGCGTCCACCAACGTATAACCATCGCAGCATACAGTACGCATGATACTGTTGCATATATCTATATCTATCGAAGACGCAAGCGATATACTATGCACGAACACGGCTGCTCTTGCTGGGTTCGATTGATATCCCGCGGACGATCGACATGTCACACGTGCATAGTGTGTTTGACTATCTATATATATACGAATTTGTGTAGATGATTATATAGTGATGGTCGAAATCACGACCAAAGCATTATATATACTGTACTCCCAGGCTCCCAGCCATATATAAGAACGTCGCTGGATGAGGTACGTATTAGTTGGACCTTACGTGTCAAGGCCACGTGTATTGTAATGTAGTACAGATTGGCTTGAAGAATGAAACCAGTTAAGTGTAAACAAAAACATGTACTGCTATGTTCTGAAACTGTGAATTTCTCAAAGATAAGTTTTGAGACCGTGATGACCGTACACTGCAATACGATCGTGTGTACGTAGTGACCATGTTGACGGGCAAAATTAACACTGCACTCAATGAGAGAGCACATCATTTTTTTGTTTGTTGGAATTCCTACGTACTCTGTTCTCCAAAAAAAAAAAACAAGAATTTAGGTGATAACTACCACGACCTTCTATATATATATATACCATCTTTCTCATCAGGTGACAGTATCATCGAGTACCGAGTAGTCACTGTCGCGGCACGTGGATAAATATAAGTTAGCGTAAACAATAATCAGAGTAGTGCAACAACATTGCTAGTATTTTTTTTTTTTTGAGAGCTTGGCAAAATTCACTTAGCAAAAACAGAATTTTGCCAACTCGCAAAAGTTTTGTCAAGTAAAAAACTAGTCATCTCTAATGGTTTGACAAAATTCACTTGGCAAACTAGAGAAAACTTGCATCGTGAACCCCGAGACGCAAAACAAAATTGTGTTTCCACCCTTTACGCCTCTCTATGCCGGCAAATCTTGCTGGATATATGCGCGGTTTGGCGCTGGGCCAAATGTCAAGTCTCACTAATTTGCCAAGCCATGACAATTCACAAAATTTTGACAAAAATATAGGATGACAAGTCCAAATACCAAACAGTTGGAGTTGCTATGCCCCTAGCTCGCGCGAAGCAGCTTCCCCTCGAACAGCACAACTCCGTAGGATCTCCTGAATTGGATCGAATTGGTATCTGTCTCGCTAAAGGTCTAAACACATGCTAGTGTACTTAATTGGTTTTGGGTCGAATATATTTCCATTTATCTATCTATTCCAAATCCGAATCTAAATTTATATCTATATCTACACCTATACTAAATCAAAATTCGATAACTTGCCTTTTTTATAAAAATAATTTCACTTAACATAGGCACTCCAAACGTTGAAACATGATGGTTTAGATCTTCATTAATTATGATGCCAATTAAAGAAAAAAATTATGATGCGACACTCTAATTAAAGAAGAGAGATGAGGAAATTGTTTTATAAATAAGAAATCATGTCTATATATTGGGTATATGACAAAAGATGGAGAAGGCAAAATACGCTATTGGACAACAGACGGGCGTGCCAGCGTGAGCCCAGGCCCAGCCCATCCGCTTGACAGGTCGACCGCGCTCCGCGGCCCAGCAGGCACCACACGTCCACACCACTCGGCAGGCGGCTGCCACGCACCCGCCCGCGCGCGTGCGAAGTGGGGACAACGCGCACGGAACGGAGGATCCGTACTGGATTTCGCTTCTGGATTTCGCCGGTGCGGCACCTCTCCGTCTTTTACCCCCGTCCACCGCAGTCTCCGCCATCCTCCCCGGTCAATCAATTTCGAAATTTCTCACCAAAAATCCCAATCCAAAAATCCCCAAATCAAAAAAGAGAGGCGGATTTCCCATCCCGCGGCTCAATCCCCGCGCGGACGCGTCGGGCGCCGATCCACCTCCTCCTGTGCCGAGGAATCGCGCGGTCCTCTTCCACACGGGCGCCGCGCGGCCTGCGCCTGCGCCTCCCCACCAGGCTCCCCCACATCACCGCCGCCGGGATTCACCTCTTCCCCGCATCGGTAGCCGCGCCCGGGCCCCGCCGCCGCCTTCGCCTTAATCCTCACGCTCCTCGCTTTGGTCTCCTCGCCTGCCTCGCGTCCACGCTCCACCAACTCCTTCCCCTTCTTTTCTTTTTCCCAAATCGAGCAGGCGGCGGGGAGCCCGGCTCGGTTTCTTGGGGTCCCAGATTCAATCCCTTCCTGAATCTCACCGCCGGCGTCGCTATCACGGTAAGTCCCTCTTTTTCAACGCCGTCCCACGCCCATTCCTGCGAGCTAGGGTTCCTGATTGTGCATTTCCCCATCGCGTTCGATTGAATCTACACCAAGCTTGCTGTTTTCCCTGCAGGATCGCCGTGGAACCCTGAGGTTGTCGTGGGGCGGTCTAGGGTCTAGGACTAGCCATGTCGTGGGGCGGTCCCGCTTCCCCACTCACACAGGGCCCACACGGACGCCGTGGGCGCCGGCCTTCCCCGCGCACAAGCCCGCGTCCTGCACCGTGGTGCTCAGCGATGAGGACGATGATAGTGATGATACCTCCGACGCAGAGGTTCTCATAATCGATGGCGCAGCTGCAGGAGAATCAGCTTCTGCTGCCAGGAAAGGGAACCGCTCTTCCAGTAACGTGATCAACATAGATGATGATGATGATGAAGGTGAGAAAATGGTACCGGAGGGGATAAAGCAGGTCCTAGCATGTCCCGTGCTTCTGGGTCTCCAGCAGCGACGACACCAGGTCGGGGTTCTCCAGGGAACAGATATGGGTTGGATTCCATGTCCGACTCGGAGAGTGACCTCACCGAAGGATGGGACTTTGACACTGATGATGGCAGCTCTGATTGTGAGATTCTTGATGACCCTTATCTAGCCCGTAAGACGTGGGAGATGGCTGCTTCCAAGAAAAAGCCGCCTCATGGTGCTTATGAGTGTGAGGATGATGGGGCTACTGATATCTTTGGTGCCGAATGCCATCCAGTTGAGGATATGTCTTGGTTTTGCCGTAATGCAAGCAAGTATTGCTCTCAAAATAGTAGTGGCAGCACAAAGGAAGGCCCTGGGCTTGCTCAAAGTAGTGCTGGCAATGCAAAGGGTGTCAATGGCCCTTCTGTGCCAAATGCCAAGATGTGCAAAATAATACCGCAGGTCAAAGGATGGCCACGATCAGTCTTCAGTGCTGAATGTCAATGACTGTTCGATGGCTGGTTCTGAAAAAGCTTCAGAAGGGATTCAATCACCTCGTCTGGATGAAAACTGTACCTATAACTTTGCCTCTGCAAATAGGGGGCTTTCTGGGATCTCGTCAACCGACAGGAAAGATGGAAGTCCTCCAATTTCTGTCAGTACTCCTGAAAAGGTTAATGAGAAAATACCTGAAGATGTATATTCACAAAAGGACCAGTCACCACCTGAAGCTTCCTATAATGCAAATATTTATTCTGCTCAAAATAATGGTCCTCTCAGGGGTAAGGATTTGCTTGAGGATCCTGTGGAATTAGAGCGAGTTGTATCAGTGATTGGTGAACGTGAAAAACACAAAGAATCTGCTGAGTACAAGCTGGCACAAGAGGAGGAGTGGGCATCGAGACAGCGGCAATTACAAATACAGGTACAGTATTTTGCTACTTTGAGTTGATGTTAAACTAATTTGGGAACATAACATCAAGCATTCTGTATTCAATGTGATTTCAGTTGTGGCAGGCTAATCCCTGCCGAAGTTTATACTTTTTTAATAAATTAAAAAGATACTCCCTCCATCTCAAATTAAATGAACTAGACTAGAGTTGTCCTATGTCAAACTATTTTAAGTTTCACCAAATTTATAGGAAAAAGATCTCCAATATTTATGACAGCATATTAGTAGTGCTAGATACATGAATTATATTTACAGAATTTGCTGGTGTCAATGATATTATCACCCTTTCCTGTAAAGTTGGTCAAATTGAGGTTGTTTGACTTAGGGTGATTCTAGGAATTGGTTTATTTTGGGTGAAGGGAGTGATAATCACTATGAGACTTAAGACTACTAATTCGTTGGATCTGTCACTACTCATGATATTTGTTTGTTGAAAAATATTGTGTAGGCTGAGGAAGCAAAGAAATTATGAAGAGAAAGAAAGCTGAAGCTCAACGATTGCTTGACATGGAGAAGAGACAAAAGCAAAGATTGCAAGAAGTCCGTGAATCACAGAGACAGGTCTCTTGTTCTACCAGAATCCAGTGTTATGCTAGCAGAATTCATTGTAATTCTTCATATTTCTTTTGCCATCATATGGGACTTACCTTTTCTTTCTTCCTGTAGAATGAAGAAGCTATACAGCTTAAGGAGCATTATCGGGGTGTAGTCAGAAAGGATCTGGAAAATTTGGAAAGGATACATTGGGATATGACTTCAATATTGCAGGCGCTAGGCATCTCTGTTGAAGGTGGTGAGGTATGCCCTGTTCTTATGGATACACTCAACCCATCACTTGTTGGTTATTAAAAAAATTATTTGCTGCTTGCTTCTTTTTGTCGTGTTGATTGTGTACGTTTTGCCTAGTAAAATCTATGTATCTAGAAAAGTCAAAAAACATATAATTTCAAACAGAGGGAGTGAGACTAAGCCGGGGCAATAACTAAAGTGAAGATCAGTAGCTACCATAAACCTGTGTTCTGATTCAAGGAGCTCTTTTTTTTTCAGAGACTAATATATAAGCTCCCAGGGAGATAATATATTAATATTTGTAACATATTAGTTAATTTGATGAGAGTACCTATCCTTTTTCAGGTTAAAGCCTTCAAGCAAGCCCTTTTTGAAATTTCATCCCGACAGGGTATCAAGGAATGATATTTATCAACAAGTAAAAGCAGAGGAGACATTTAAGTTCATTTCGCGACTGAAGGAGAAGCTACCTCGGTTATCCTAATTGACATCCCAACTCAATCTCTTCTTTACACATGCCTTGGCCGCATCCTCCCTTTAACCTGTAGGGTCAAGGTACAGAGTTCAGAGGATGTTTATTGGCTTTCTTAGAAGTAACTAGGACTCTAGCTTGTGTTGAATGTGACTTTTTGTTTGGGGGGTGGGGATTTGGGGCTTGCCCATTCGTCACAAGGCAGGACTGATTTGTGCAGAACTGATGGCAGAAAGATCATAATTCTTTTTTAAGACCATCTTTATTAATTTATCCGACAGAATACCACCGTGTCGTCCTCTCTGATGTTATCTGCATTTGTAGTAAAAAAAAGCGCCTTGGAGACATCAAAACATCGCAATTAAAATCGGTTGCATTCCTCTATTGTTGTTACATAAGCAGCTGCATCTCTAATCTAGCTATGTCTTTTGAAACGACCAACAAAGATGTACTCTATAGTAAACTGATCATAGATCCTGTGCCAGGCAAGGATCTCAGGTGTTCATTTTCCTATGTGTACGTATTATGTGAGACTCGAAACTACCACAAACAGCCACGTGTTATGATCATGAAAATGGAATGTTTGATGCTGCACATATATTACATGCGTAAAGTACTCGTGCGTCCGCCCCAGCGGAAACGTTGAACAAAATATACACATTGCATATTTGCTACTTATATATGGTGGTGAAAATTACGGTAGGCCACTGCTGCTGCTGTTGCTTGTCGCGATCACGGCGACACTGTACCAGCCCGGGGAAGAGTTGCCACATTTTGGGCTAGCACACCCGCTACGGTGAGAAGAAACCTTCAGCTGCTCAGGTGGCTAAGCATCCATGGTGGCAGTCCAACGCGAGCCTGCGGCTGCACTGCTGCCGCTTCCATCACCCTCCCGCCTGATGCAACAGGGAAGATGCTGCAAAAACAGAGCACCAACGGTCATTTATTTTGAACCTAAACAAACGGTTATTTCTGGAAGTATGCAGGAAAATGGATGTGCTCCTCGTCTCAAAATAACTGTCGCTTTTGCTTTTCTATAATTAACTTTAACTAAATATATAGAAAAATATTAATATCTATGTTTATGATTGAAAAGATCTTTAAATCTGGCACACAATTTCTATGAATCGAAATCAAACTTATGACACGAAACTTAAAATGACAAATGGAGCCAAAGCCTCTAGCCCAATGGTTAGAGCCACTCTAAGGCACTCCACAAGTCACCGGGTTCGACTCCCCCATGGGAGCCGAATTTTCAGAATTTTAATTTTGTGGTTAAAAAACCTCCTCGTCTCGTCCCATGGCCAAAGCAAAGGTTGTGAGGCCCGGGCCGGTTCTCACACAGGTAACGGTGCCCCCCGTGTCGTCGGTGGGGCGGGGGTTCGGTGGGTTTTCTCGACCTACGTGAGAGAAGGTCTTCTTCTTAAGCAAAATGCCATGGGCTAGTCTTAGTCCCCGTAGGTCGAGTTTTTTTAAAATGACAAATGGAGTAGGTGTATGGCCTGATTGAGCATCATAGGTGTGAGGCTACAGTTTTGGAAATTTACAAGGTGAAAACCGCACTTCTAAAATTTATCAAAAATACATACATCTAGATCTAGATGGATGATTAATTATATTGACACACGAAAATTTGTAGAATTTTTTTTTTTTTATCGAGATGCCTTCAATTAACATTTCACAAAAAGAAAAATATTAATTTTTATTTTCCTTTGGGGCTCATAAAGGGGGAAAAAAATCAAGGACATCATGTGGTATCTGTCAACATTGCCCATGGTCTACAAAAAAAATATTTTTCAGTATTTTTGAAAATACACAAGTGTGGTTTTGAAGTGGGGTTCAGCTAAGCAGAAGCTCACTCAAATATTTACCTGAAAATGAAGCCACCTCACTATCTAGGATTGTTGTGCGATGTGAATGTGATCTACCTGATATTTGTAGTTGGGGCAGCTTCCCTTATCATGAAGGATGAGGACGACGAACTGGTCTGCTGTTGAGTTTGCTCCAATTGCACCTGCTGCAGCTGGGATTTCTGCTTCTCCGCGAGCTGCAGGCAGAAGTAACGATTTCTGTAAATCTAGTTTACTTCATGAGAGAACAGAGGGCGAGCTGGGCATGGATGAGGCGACGTGTTGAGTAGCAGCAGCTTCTGCCTACCTCCTTCTGCAGAACCTTCTTCTCGTCCTGCAGTGACTTCTCCTGCGGTAACACAACGCATGCCAACCTCAGCACAGCACAAGAGCAGAAATATTTTGCGGATGTAACAAGGCAACCAAAGTAGTCAATACTTGCAACAAACCATGCACATCTAATGGCCATCTAAAGAAATCATACAATGCTTAAAAAAGAAAGTTCGAACAGCTAACTTTAACCAAGTTCAACAATTTACCTTCCGTTGTAGCTCTGAAATTGACTCGAGCAAAAGCTGGCTCTGCACATGCCATGAATATTTACTTGTTAGCTTTCCAACATGCAGAGCACATGGCTGTCAGTGGCGTAGTAGGCACCACATAAGTAATGCACAGGAGTAATATATGTAGGAGTATGTCACACTACCTTCCTGGTTCTGATATGTTTCAGTGAACTCTCCAGCTGCTGCTCTAGTTGCTGAAGCTCTTTGTGATTCAACGTTTCAAGATCCTCTCCCATGAGGTGCCTGCAGGATACACAAGTCTTGGTCATATTTATCTTCAACAGGGCATAGAGTGTATTTTCAGCAACTAATGACTATAGATTACTTTTGACATTTCTGTATTGTCTCGACCTTCGCCTTTAGTTTTCTATATTCGTGACACCAGTTACCCTACACAAAGCAAACAAGATTTACATTATTTGATATGGGCCAACATTATAAAAGGAATGCTACTGATTCATTACATCAAAATTGAAGGGGCATTCAACATAATAACCGAGGATAGTTAAGTGAACCAAGGACTGCCCTGCAGTATAACATTCATTGCACTCTCTCTGTTCCAGATTGTAAGTTGTTTTGACCTTTCCAGATACATAGTTTTTACAATGTCGACATAATGCATATCTAGGTGTATAGCAAAAGCTATCTTGAAAACCAAAACAACTTCAAATTTGGAACGCATGGAGTACTAATTTAAATCCAAATTTATTACTGCTGATAACGAGGACTAGCACCACATTTAGTAAAAAGCATGACAAAGCTCCATGGATTGTTATAATAAAATGGTGTAAAACGGTTGAAGACATAATACATTTGGCCTTAGTGTTTCCTGTGCTTCCAGAAACTGTCCTAAACTCCTATACATACTGATATCGCAACTGCATACTATTGGTATTCAGGATCTATATATGCATATATCCTCAATAAAACAATTGGTGGGACTTGATGACCATACAAAAGCACATGAAAACAGTTAATGAATAAATATGTAGGTTAATATAAATAAATATAATATAATAGACTTTTTAATAATATGACAATACTCTAATATATAAATATCTTGTCTTAACTTCCAGTTTACACCCATATTTTCTTTTAACTGTTAACGGTGTATCAGTACTTATGTCTTGTGATTGCCATTTCCACCAGATATATAAGAGAAAACAAGTTTTGAAAAGTGAATGAAATGGTGGAAATAGTTCATGTCATTGAACCTTCCATATTTTGGGGCATGCCAATTTACACTGGCCAGTGGTCAATCACAATTATTGACATGGAGGAAGCTGTCTCAGTGGTCTTAGATTAAGCTTTCGCCTACGATGTCATATTGCTCATGTTTTCCCTTTCCCATCAGTGATTGGTTATTTGTTCTATTTAATACCTATTCTGTCCTCAACTTTTGAGGTATTGCAGTTCTTTCCCTCCACTGTAAGCTTTTATATTAAAAAAATAAGAAGCTGTACAAGGCACACGACTGTACAAACAAACAATGAACAGCGTATCTCTTATATTAAGAAGGATTGCAAAGAACTCATGCAATACACCCACACCAACACCCCTAGATACTGATAATTAAATTCACGCCTTTTAACTCCAGAAACAACCATGACCAACAAAAAAACCCTTCCACTAAAAATCATCCTATCAAGACCAGACAGCTATGTTTGTACAGTACAATTTGATCATAAAAAAAAATACCACACTACTTATCCAAATTGATAGGAACTGAAGAAATTTTCTGATGAACAAAAGCTAAAAAATCTATAGTAATGAATAAAGAGAAGCCTATTATATTGAAAGAAGTTACGAAACAGCTTCATATCTTGCTGAAGGAAATTGAATTTACCTGAGTTTCTTCTGCTGAAATGAGAACCTTTTCTGCATAGGAATAGCGCTCATACCGTTCAAGAATTTTGTCCATGCTGTGAAAAGGAGGATATGACAATTTAAAAACTGGAAGTAAATTATTATAAGCATGAATAACTAAACAATATGCACAATGTATGATAAAGAATGGTTAGATTATTCATTAGTGTAAGATTTACAAGAGAACCGCCCTCATGTCCTGTAATATAGGACTTAAACCATAGTGTAATATTTATACACGATATATACCATAGATGTGAAAGACTTGGTTCAACAGGTCAACTAACTTAAATCAGAAGTAGGATACAACATTTGTTTTGGGTGCATTCACAGCAACCTCAAGAACAACAGTTACAGAAGACAAAATATATATAAAGTAAATTAAATAAGTCGAACCAAAATAAAGTTATGGACCTTTCTAACTGCATTATAACGGGGCGGTTAAGACTGCCGCCACAGCTTTTTAAATGAGAAGAAGTCGCCTTCTCACCTTGAGGAAACCCCCGAACCCCCACCCCATCCAAACACAGGGAGACGTGACCCGTGAGATGGGATGATCACCATACCGTGCTTTGGCACCGGGCGAGCGAAGGGATTTATTTTAACCGTAAGCCTGAAATTCGCTCTTACGAGTAGTCGAACTCAGACCTGGGGATGCCGCTGGAGTGTCTAGCCCAACTGGACTAGCATCCTTTGGCGCATTATAATATTGTTGTATCTAACTCTCTCACTCAGTTCCGGTACGTGTAAGTAGTACACATATATATAGCCAGAGTGGAAGTATAGAACTGAAGCATGTTAAGCAATCTTGATCTAACATTTAAAATTTCTCCAAACAACATAAATTACTACGTGTACATCCCTGTATAATTTATTTTATGTTTTTGAATGAAGAATTTATTTATGCTCCAAAACTATCATCTTTTGTTTGTACTGACTTATTTATCATGGAACAATGCATGAACTAATATTAAATTGTAAGATTATATGATTAGCTAGTAAATCTCGGGAAGCTTATTAACATTTAAGACATCACGATATACAACGGAAGTTTCTCTTATCTCACACGCAGTTAACATATTTGTATAACAACTGAACAAACTATAACTCCTTAAATCTTTTAAAGGATTACTATATAAACTTATCTTTATATGAACTTGTGATTTTAGTAACATTTTGTTTGCTGGAACACATTCATAAAAAATTCAGGTCGTGATGCTCCCCACCTTGACCATTATTTGTTTTTATTAAAAAGATAAATTCATAAAGCAATATGTGCCACATTTTACTGTTCTTGAAGTTCATGTTTCTTGATTTTTTTCGAACATGTATGAGAGCTATATGTCATTTCACTAAAGATGAAAGCTAGGACTACCCAAATATATACCACCACCCTCTAGTGTCTACACATTCATACCAACATACACCAGATGACCAGACATACTAACCAGCCTAGTGCACTAAGAGCATAACAATGATACAAAAGGCTAGAGCAGGAGATATGGTCATTTTCCTCAAGTTACAGTAAGAACTTGGCACCCATTTTATTGTCAAATCGTGAAGCATACATGCACAAGCCATTACATTTTATACAAAAAAGTTACAGTAATTTACTAAACTTAATAATTTCTACTTTGTACCTGAGACATCACAGTTGTGCACAAGTAATAATGTTCTAAAATGGCTGCTTCAGATAAAACTGCTAAAATGAAAGGAACAGCATTGGTAACGGTCCCCACGGTGACTTGTCCCCAGTGTAGGGGCAGGCCAGGGTTCGGGGGTTTTCTCAGTCGGGGAGCTGAGAAGTTTCTTATGTAAAAACCGTGGGGGCGGTCTTTCCCCCACCTAGTTTAGAAAGTCGGCTGCAAGAGAAGTTTGGGGGCCGGGAACTTGTAGAAGTATAAAACCATATTAAACAACAATAAGGAAAAATGCAACCGACAAAATCAGATCAATAATGTAATCTACAATAATGGGGTGCACCGACATAACGAGCATTTATATGGTGGAATGTTCTACCTTCAATAAAACATGAATAGGTACACAACAATTATTTCAGGTCGTCCGATTAATCGCGATTAGTCGCCCTAGTCGGTCCCATGTGTTCGACTAGAATGTCCCTGTCGCCGATTAATCGCGATTAATCATGATTAATCACGATTAGTCGCCCTGAGTCGGTCCCAAGTCGACCAGTTCGACCGGCCGACTTGAAAACATTGGTACACAAAGACAATCAATAGAAATGAAATCGCACATGTGATATTGAGATGCATACACATGCATCCAGAATTTATTTGTTACATTTTTCATTTGAAGATTTGAAAATTTCAAGATATGTGAAAAGGGATCAAAATAGATAAGAAAACAAAACTGAATCAATATAGGCATATAAGAAATATTTACAAACTGAATTTCATGCAGATGTTCTGGTAGAGAAGGTGCTACTATTCAGTTGTCTAGCTAGAGGTGCTAGGATGAATGCAGCATATTGAGTAAGCAACACTTTCTCATATGCAAGTTTGTCTAATGGAAAGCTGATCCACTTTGATTTTTAAATTTTAGCAGAAACACATGGCGCTATTTCAAATTCTGTTGGTTAATGAAGTTGTTATTATTTTTATGTCTTATATATATGGTTTGTTTTTACAGAATGTCTGCATGCCCAGTCACTGTAGGTTAGACACAGGAGTCTGAGAGAGCTGAAATAGACGAGCGAGTGCTACACTTGCATGAATTAAATGCATTTACTTTCCTATTCAGCCTTCTGCTCATGAAGTACCCTACCATGTCGTCTTAGGTTCAATGCAAGCACCACCATGTTTTCTCATGTAAGAACTCAGGATGCTTCAACAAAACATTTGCTTATTGCTTCTCACTCTGATCAGCAATAATTAGCATTGCAGCACAAGGCACCAAGCCACCTACTACATACTTCCTTTTCTGAAGTTTTTTTTTTCACAAAAAAAATTCAGTTAATAAAGATGAAAGAACAGTTAGGTCAAGCTAACAGAGCACATTTCCATTCCAATCTGTGACTTGAATTTGAAACATTTCCTTTTCAGTCATATCATATCACATGACACGTGCTTGCATATGCCCCCCTAATACATCTAGCATTATTAATTCCAACTCAATTAGACCACAGTCGTCAGAGCAGAAAACACGTAAAAAAGGCATCTGAGTGCTGGATGGTTCTTCTAGAGGACACACAGGACACCATGTGCCATTGGAACTATTATTTTTTCAATAATGTGTTGACATCCTTATTCATTTCATTTATGGAAGAGCTACATGTTACTAAATCGTCCAAGTTTGATTGATCAGTGGTACAAAGTGGATTACAAAGATAAGGTAGGGGGACAGCGGGGAGAGAATATGATTATTTTTATGTGCAATATGGCAGGTGTTTACTACCATGCATAAATCTTGAGTTCGGTCAGCATTATTCAAGACAAAAACCTATCAGTTTGATTAAATGCAGACTGAGTATTTTTTGCGTACTATCCGTCCTAAAATAAATGATCTTATAGGTTTGGGTAGGGGAAAAGATGAGTGAAAAAAGTGTGGTGCACAGAAAATGAGGATAGAGATAGAGAAGTAGGGATAGAAGTGTACTGGGAAAAGAGAAAGATGCATTGAGAAAAAAGAGAGAAAGGTGCATTGAAAAGTGAGAAGGTCAAATATTTGGACAAAATTTGAATCATATAAAATCATCTATCTTAGAACGTCCGGAGGGAGAGTTCTCACAGAAAGCATGGAAGAAAGGAAGATTAGACAAAAGGAGAAAATTAGAAGCCCACCGCAGGTTATGCAAGTACATATAATGCTGTTGATGTATTCAGAAACCATGCACATCAACTAGATGAATATAAACTCAAAAATCAGATAGAAGCACAGTGATATGCATGAAAGTACTGAAGAAGAAAGGATGGATCGGCGTACGTGTGCCTCCTATCTCTGTTCTTTATTTTCAAGAAAATCTGTCAACCTAACCAGTGATATGTAGTCATGTTACCACATATCAAATGACTACGCACAAACTTGTGTGCTCCACGAGGCTTGCGATATGAGCATGCCCTACCGGAGTTTAGGTTCAGCATCTAGCATAGTTGCTTATGGAAGTGGACAAAAGACTCCATGCATCTATAACATGCATGGGGGGAGGCCACAAGTAGAGCCAATCAGATCGAAAAGGGGTACAAGAGAGAGAAAAAAAAGAGGGGGAAGCAAAGAACTAATCACGCAAAATTCAGCTTAGGAATTGCGAAGAAACAATGGGTGCAAGCAGCAAGTGATGGGCCGGTGTGACCCAGCAGCAACGTAATTAATTAAATAATTACTGATGCTGCCAGGCCTGAAGAGAAAAAAAAATCCAAATTACAGAAATCATAGTCCTCCATGTAATCCCCGCTCGCCAAAGATATTACTACTAAATTCTAATATTTGGGTGTGAGATTCATAGTATATAGTATCGTGGTTCGGCAGTAGGAGTCAACTGAGTCAAGCAATTAGCACATGCAAGCATGGCAGCAAAGATTTCCCCAAACAGAGCAGTACGAACGCCATCCCAGCGAAAGCGGGACATAAAATTACCTCGTATATAGCGCTCGCTCGCACGAGCGGCACACACGCTATACATACGCGTCTTCATCTATAGATTATATATATATATATATATACATAATATGACCCGAGCCGTACGTCAGTCTACCCAATAATAATCCAAATAAACACCGAAAATTCTCAGCAAATTCGAACAGATAACTACGGAGCACGGGTAGTTCATAGTTGCAGACACCTTGGAAATGGTGCAGCATGCAACGGAGGCGAGAGAGAGAGAGAGAGAGAGCGTACGATTCATCGGTGGAGTACTCGTAGAGCTTGCCCTTGGTGGAGAAGATGATGAGCGCGACCTCGGCATCGCAGAGCACGGAGATCTCCTGCGCCTTCTTGAGCAGCCCCGAGCGGCGCTTGGAGAAGGTCACCTGGCGGTTGATCTTGTTCTCGATCCGCTTCAGCTGCACCTTCCCGCGCCCCATCGCCGCCGCCTCCTGATCCTCTCCCCACCTGATCGATATCAACCAAAATCCTAGTCAGCTGATGACCCTCTCTGCAAGCCTATTCTACGCCGACGACGACGACAGCTATAAAACTACCTTGCTTGCTTGCTTGCTCCTTACGAGAGGCTTGATTGACTGGATAGCTAGCTAGAGGTAAGTGAGCCTACGGCTAGCTGGCTGGCTAATTGTAGATGGTGGTAGGCTCTATGGCGCCGGCGAGTGCATGACGTCACAGCTAGCTAGCTGCGGCGGTGGAGAGGAGGTGAGGGGACCCCGGCCGGGAGGAGGGAGGCGCCGGGAAGGGGCGGATTTAAAGCGGCGATGCGCGCTGCCCCGACGGATCGGAGGGGGGAGGAGGGGTATCGCGAAATCGGGATGGTTTTCTGTGCAGCCGCTGTCGAACGCCCATTGGGCGATGCCTCGTGCCTGGGCCCGCACGGCCCCACCGCATCTCTCATCGCACGGGCCCACCGCCAGGGGCCCAGGGTCCTTCCTCGTACGGTCGAAACCGGCTTCTCTCATCACAGGCACAGCTTAGCCTGGCACCAAGTAATGAAGACGTACAAGATGTTGGCTGGCGGCAGCAATTATCAATTTCTTCATAATAATAAAGTAGTTTTATACTCTAGTTTATTTAGGAAATCTCACTAGATCCGTTGTTGACAGTGGTGCAGCGTCAATTTCCGTATCGAATCTTGTTTGTGGACTCGATTTAATTTACTTTAAATAAGTTTGCAGAGTGGTTCTGGTGCCCCCAGTACGTAGTATTGGACATTTCTGATCGTTTGGAGTATGTCTTTTGTTGCTTTTTAAGCGCGCCGTGCATCGTGCACGTGATGAAAGCTGCGGGGCATGAGTACGGGACGAGACGAAATGTTTGGGCAAAACAGGGAGGGTGCAGCAACGAACGGGTCGGTCCAGGGAGGAGGACACCGCGCGTGGCGTGGGGCGGGCTGCGGCAGCAACGCTTTTGGGCCGGTTCGGCGGCAGCGGCCAGGCCACGACGGCGACGGGCCAGTGCCCGTCGCTGCTGCTGCTACAGAAACAGTGCTGTCAGCGGCGCCGCTCGCCGCTCCTACCTCGCCCAGGCCCAACCCACCCGTGACCGTGATTGGCCGCGACCCGACGGCACGGCTCGCGTAGCCAACGGCAAGTCGGCAACCGACCGCTGTTGTGCCCCGTGGGGTCAGTGAGCTAGTGAGGATAGTAGACTGGTAGTGGTAGTAGACTGGTAGTATTGCACGGCTACGCGGCGGCAAGCTGTGGGGTAGTTTTGCCACTTTTGCTGCTCGTGTCGTGGGTATTTTGGGGTCGAAAATTGTGAAGCGATATGAGTTGGTCCAGTGCACTACTGGTTGGTCGGTGCAGTGGCCACGAGGCTACACTACGCACCATTTGTTCTTGGGTTAGTTGGCATATAGAAGTGTTGTCTCCATTGTCCGTCTTTGCTAATTGGATTCCATTTGCGAGCGTACTGTAACTGTACTGGGCTTAACCTACTGACGTGGACGCGCATGCTGCTGCTTGATGTAAGCCATCAAAGCGTAACATGGGTTTGCATTGGTTACGCGTACGCGAAGCAAGCTCTGGCATGATTGGGCGAAGAGCGTCTCGTCTCGTCAATCAACACCAGCATGATCAGAACTAGGAATCGCGTAGGCAATGATGTGGTACACAAGTATCAGGCACACGATGAGTAAGCGGCCGTACAATACATGTAGTACGGGAGATGATCGAATTCCCTGATTCATGCCGGCCCCAATGATGTGCCCCAACTCCTGTGATCCATAGGACCATATCCAAAGGATTTACTCAAACTTTTATGCATTTCGGTGCCAACTCATGGAGGTTTGAAAATCTAGACAATGCCAATCATGTAATCTTGTTGTATTCGGGTACGTCTATTATGGTTTTTATTTATGCCTAGAAAACAAACCATTCCAAGGGGTGCTCATAGGAAGGTGATAAGCGCAATCCATATGGTTCTCATATGAATTTGACAAGGCGCATTCCATAGTTTTCCAATGATCTTTTTCTTCTAAAAATAAATCCTACCAATCAAAATCTACATGGCCATTCCTTTGTTCCAATTACCAAATTATATAAGAATCAAATTCTTCTGAATGAGAAACCGAAAATCCACAAGGTTCCTGAATACCCAATTTTTGTTTCATTGTTTGTTTTTCAAAAGGCCATGAGCAAAAAAATGTTTGACGTATATTAAATAGAGAAGAAGCAACATATAACGACACTCACAATAAAAAGACTACCCTCACAATGAAAGTACAACAAGAACCACCACCGTTAAACATCGCCAAAGAAAAACACCACCGACAAACAAACGAACTTGCTAGCGCGGCAACAAACGAGCAAAGAACTTTGGGGATGTGGGGCGCTCATGGGGACAATGCCTCCAAGGAGAAAAAAATGATATCCACACGTGCCACCAACTTCCACTAAGGGACCCAAGGTTTTTCAATCAAAACCCCATGAGGTAGGAGGCCTCAAAGCAATGCCTCTGACAAGGAGTGCGATACCGAAAATGTCTCCATTGTCGGCCTCAACATGTAGCCACGTAGGGCCTTTCCCCCAAAAGTCTCCCACCTCCCAAACTCACACCTCCAAAGCTATATGTGGATCGCCATTGCAACACCAACTTGCTCGCTACGCGAAACAAGCCGTCGAGAAATGACCACAACAACTCACCATGGTCAAGAGATTGTTGTTGTCTCAATAGGATCAAAAGCATGCATGTCCTATCGTAGCCGCATCAAACCACATTGGTTGCCTCCCTGTAGCCTATCACTAGCAACTACATATTGCCACACCTTGTATGCACCAAGACAAGGAGTGCCACTATCACCACTACATGTCCCGGTTCATCAAGCTTCAAGACAAATGACAAGCATCCCTCCACACGCCACCATTTGCAAAGAGCTGCCTCATGTTGTTTGTCACAATGCAGTAAGACCACCACAAACATGTGTGGCTAGTCATCGCCATGTCAATCCATACAAACCATAACCATCCCTGTAGTTGCCATCTTTATTCTCGATCGCCCTTGAAGGGAGCCCGTCCACTTGCATAGGATCCCGCACCTAGATGTGTCAGATAAAACTCCAAGGTTGGTAGTAATCGTGTTGTCACCACCACTATACCTAGTTAGCCCAACCAAGCATAAGGGCACTGCAATCCATAGCCATATTGAGTTACCAACTTTGTTGTCAAGAGAGTCAAACCATCATGGCCATGATTACCACAAGAACCCTACCTAGATAGGCCATCTTTGACCAGCCATTGCTGCTGCACCGAGCTAGCACTGTTACGCTTGCCTAACCATTGATGTGTTGCATTAGTCATCGAGGACTGCTAGTCTACCAAGCTAGCACTATTACACATGCTTAACAATTGACGTGTGGCAGTGGTCATTGAAGACTGCAACTAGCCTATCCATCACCAACCACCGCGCACACCATCCATCAACCTCAAGCCAAATCACACAAACTAGACACCACAGGGAGAGAGATAGCCCCTCCACCACCATCCTAGCAGTCAGTTGGGCTTTCGATCGGCTTCTCTAACGATGAAGGGAGTAGGGATGAGTAGTAAGGGATGGCGGCGGCGGCGATTTTTGGGTACCACCGAGGTCAGGAATAATTCCGGGCAGGAATACTTGTCTAATTTGTACGAAGTATATGTTATTCTCAACCCTAATTTATTCCAGCACAGAACCCTAATTTTTGGGTACCACTGAGTAGCTGAGCAAGGACAATTTTACATCACTCGCTACATCTTCCCATGGAAATTAGTGGACCAACCATTTTCCTCTAAAGCACCCGTTTTTTCTTTTTGTTTTTGACAACCCTGTAAAGCACCAATTGTATGCAACAGCAGCAGAAGATCAAATTTATTTGTCGGCCACCATAAAAGTTCAGTTCTACTTCTAGCCATTCACTCGATCGCCAGTAATATTGTTTTGGCCACTGCATACATACGCTGCCTCTAGCCGACCACATGACCTCACCACGGCTCATGCATCTCCCATCTCCCCTTATCAGTTGCACACAGTTGCTGCATGTATATTCCACCACCGCTGTCTCCTGCGCCGACTGGCCAATTGTGGACTTCTGTTCCGTGCAAACGTAACTATCACGGGCTCATCACGGCTCGGCGGCACCACACGTTAATCTTTTCGGCGACTTGTCACAACACAGTCTGGTAGTACTAGTGTCACAATCTGTTTGCAGAGGCTTAATTTTCTGCATGATGGCCACCTAGTGCAATAACCAATTGTCTAATACAGTCCTAGTAAATAACAGTGTGGCGGTCCATTCACGGTGGAGTCCATTCGGCAACGAAAAGTCTCCACGCGTCACTCCTTAGTCCTCACAAATCACAATATTGATCAGTGTGGCGGGCGGAGCCGGCCAATCAACATGTAAAAGTGAAAAGAGAAGCAGTTATCTGGAACATATACCATTGACCCTAAGCATGTACACATTTATTAAAAATTGACACATAACTAAGTTTTAGTTGAGGTACGTACTCTATCTTTCTCTTGAGTGTTACGTGTGTCAGACGGGTAGACAAAATTAAGTAGTATATACATATACTTCATTGCTAATATACAATATAGAGAAAAAAATATCTAGGTAAAGTTTATTTTCACCCTTAAACTTGCACAGTAATTTTACTTTCAACCTTAAAGGTAACTATGAAATCGGATGAACCATATCCTTCCATCGTCAAAACTAGACAAATTTGTTCATCTGGTTAGTTTTTTTTAGATTACACGATACAATGTAGACGCTCAACAAGCACGCGCACTGAACCCTATAAACACACGTACGCAAAACCCTACCCCTATGAGCACTTTCAAGGGATTGAGCCGGCAAATCTTGAAGTTCACGAAGTCACCACAGCGCCTCGCTGTCGACAAGGACGTCATCTACCACTTAATCCATAGCGCCAAAAAAAAAGAAATAAATCCGGATAAAATTGTCGCACCTAGGATCCCCAACCAATGGCCTTTGTCATTCTTGCGCGTGAACCCATCTACCCATTACTACTATATACTTAGAGTTATTTATATCTTACCCATTTTAAATAAATACTGAGTGCAACTACGAGCAATAAAGCTATAGAAACAAAAAAAAGAAATTCCAACTACATATATGATCATAAACAGGTATAGAACATTTTTAGGTGAGAGGGAGAAGGAGAGAAGGACCCACCATGCCATATTTGCTGACAATTGGAACTCGAGTGCATGAAAATTGAAGCACAAGAAGAGACATATGACACGCAAGTAAGAAGCATCACTTGGGCTCCAAGGGGATAAGGCTAGGAGCACAAAGGTTGGGAGCTTCGCCGTTGGATTCTCCGGCCCCCAACTATCGAATGGCCGGGTAGCACAACGCACACACGAGGCTTCTCCTTGTGCACACTCTAAAAGAAGCATTTCCTAATTTATACTATAAAAGTCTATCACTCTGTCTTCGTCTTATTCCTTTTTGAAAAGTCTATAATTTCTAAAACAAACTAAGATTCAAATTACAAAAGGCAAAAAAGAAACCTTTGTGTAACACCCGTGTTTTTGCATCATTTTAAAATTCACTAAAAATTTAAACTTTTCGAATTACAACTAAAACTTGATTTAATTCTCGCCAAACCAAAACCCCCTGTTTTCGAAAACCCTGCATTTCAAACTCCCACCATCTAGAAAATAGGAACCCCTGTTTGTTGCTTGTGAGCTTTATGGTGACCTAGGATGCAAGGTAAGACCTAGATTTGAATTACGGAAGAATATCACATGAGAAATGATTTACAAGTTTTCTCGGGAATAATAAATACCGAAACACGTGTGTACTAAAAATATATATGAATATTTTTATGAGCACAATAAATAAATATTCTCGACAATAAAGTCACGAGAATATATGCGTGCTTGTATAAATATTTATAAAATATATAGTACACACGAAATAATAGAATTGGGGGGACAAAGTAAGAGCACATATAAATATACATGCATATTTATATTAGTACAACTAAATAAATATTCTCAATGATGAAAGTCATGGGAATATACATGTACTAGTATAAATAATTGTAATACATGTGTATATATATACCCACACACCTAAAACATTAGGGAAAAGAAAATAAGAAAGAAGGAGAAAGAAATAGGAAAGAGAAAGGAATTAGAGAAGTGCTCTCGGGCTCATTCCTCCCCTTCTCACCTTCTGGCCCGGCCCACCGAGCCCTCCTCCTCCTTTCCTCCTCTCCTACCCGCGAGCAGGCTGGCCCGGTTCGCTAGCTCGAGCCCAGCAAGACGAACCCAGCACCGCGAGGCCCAACTCCTTTCCCCTCTCACCGACGCCTGGGCCCCGCCATCGTCGTCTACCTCCATCCTCTACCCGATGCGGCGACCGCGACACAGCGTCGCGACCCCGGGGGCCTGCTCCCTACCGCGGGGGTACCATCAAGGAGACGACCGGGACACGGTGACCTCCTCGGGAGCGCCCGCGTCGCCAGCTACCCTTTCCCCTTCCCGTCGTCAACGGGAACAGCGGCGCCGCAGACGCCATCAAGGGGAAGCCGTCAAGCTCGCCCGCCAGAGCTTGACGGGACAAAGACGACGCCGCACCGCCGCCGGAGCTGAACGCGACCGCCACACGGCGCCACACTCCATACCCCGCCCACGCCAAGCACGCACAGAGCGAGTCAAAGAGTACAGCAGCACCGCACAAAGCCTTGCCGCCATGGCGGGTGACCACCGCCGCCAGAGACGATGCGACGCGACGGGAGGCCAGCTCACACCGTAGCACGAGGCGCACGCGAGGAACAGCTCAAGCTCACCGGGCTCCAGCTGGCGGCAGCGATGGTGTCGGAAAAGATCACGAGCACGGGAAAATATCTCCCGCGAGCTCGCCGTGGTCGCGGCTATAAATAGCCCCCTCCGTGAGCCAATCGACCTCGCCCCTCGGTTCCCAAGCTCCGCCTCGGCGAGGAACGCACTTCAATGCTCACCTCGGTTACCCTCCCCTCTCCTCTCCACGCGGAATCCGCGTTTCCCCAAATCGGGAACCCGCCGCCGGAGAGAGAACCGAGCTCCGCCGTCCACCGGAGTCGCCGTCGGTCAATTGGTCGTGTGGTACGCATCACCCACTCCTCCTCTTCCTTTTCTTCGCGAATCGCGTGTGTTGTAGTCTTTGCAGGCCGGAGTCCGCCCGCCGCCGCCACCGCAGCTCCGCCGGCGCGTCGCCGTCGTGGAGGACGAGACCTCTCGCCGCCCGACGGCCTCATCAAGCCCAGGACGATGAGGAGGGTCGAATAGGCCCCACGCGGCGAGGTTCCGAGCAGCAACGGCAAATCCGGCGAGGATTCCGGCGATGCGCCGCCGCCAGACTCGACGGACGGGAACAGTCCGGCGTCGCCGTTCCCTGACATAACGGCGTCAAGACGACGACCAACGAGTCGACACGCCGCCTTACCGTTTCCATCCGTCACAACCGTTAGGGCAACACTGTATTACACGTGGCGCTGATGTGGCAGCCACCGTGGGCGTCCACGCGGGACCCACGTGGCACCCACGCAGATAGGCATTTCGGTATGCGCTTAGTTAATTGCTAAGGCTACCCGAAGTTGTACCGCGGGATATTAAAAGTATACTTTCCCGTATCGTAAAAATTCCCAGAAAAATTTGTAAATTCGTTATTCAATTTATAGAATTTTATCATGTAATTAGTTTCAATAGTATTACATGATAAAATTATATTATAATATTACCCTAATGACTTAATTAGGGATTAATATTATAAATTACATATCTCATGCAAATTAACTCCGTTTTGCGTGAGACGACTTCCATAATTCATCTAAAATCTAGCCCTATGCATCTAACCTATTGCCACCATAATGTTCTATGTTTGTTTTGTATGCCATAGTTCAAGCTAGGTTTATCGAAGTACCCGAGGTAGTTTCCAACGACCGATTAGGAGCTTCCAGTCCGAATTAGAACTAGAGACGTTCGACGCCGTGCCGATTCGTAAGAACCTCCCAGGCAAGTCCTTACCCCCCCCTAACCTGACTTAATTACTATAATAATTAATGAGATGAATAAGATAAGTATAACCAGGGCAAGCCGTGCGGGAGTACTCATGGGCTATGTGCGTGAGGCTTCGCTAGGCTTTGTCGTTAACTTAAGTAATAATGTGAACCTTCCCAACAAAAAGGTGAGTGGTGATAGTCTACATGGAGGTGGACTAATCACAATCGGGGATGAATCCCGCGGAGAGATGCTCGCCTCCCTAAGGACCGGTTCATAGACCTTCTACATGGTGCAATTATACGTACAGCCACACGCCGAGATGGGACGGCTTGATTCCACACCCCGTTGGGTTGAGGTATAATTTCGATCCAAGGTGGCCGGCGTAGGCAACGATCTATCGGGAGCTGACTCGGATGCTAAGTGATCTTCCGAGGTCGGGTTGGCGTGGTTGCTTTGTGATCCTCCACGTAAAACAATTGGCGCGTTGATGATATTGTATACAAACTTATGAGTTGGCGGATGCTAGGTGATCTTCCGCAATGCTGTGTGCTAATGGGATGCTAGGTGATCTTCCCATTTCCAACCCCCGAGAAGTCGTGGCGAGGATTATACCAATATACCTAGGAGGCATCCATGCGGGTACGGAATCTCGTTGGGCCTGTTTGAGCCAAGTCGAGGTGGTAAGGGCAGTGCCTATCGTGTGGGGAAATTTGTACACCTCTGCAGAGTTAATTGAATCTATTCGAATAGCCACGTCCTTGGAATGGGCAAGTGCTAGGACGGAACATCTATGATTAGATACACTTTGATGATGACTGACCTGTGGTGCCATGACAGTGATGATATGTGATAACCGGGAACTAGCGAGAGCAGTTTTAGAGACTCTGCTAGGGCCCAAACCCATGATAATTTCAACCCCCTGGTTGGGACTTGCTGAGTACGTTTGTACTCACCCCTCTATTTTTACAGATATCGGCACATGTGAAGGTAAGATCGACGACGAGGTAGAGGATAGCGTATCGTAGGAGTTCGAGAGGAGTTTGCTTAGGAGAAGGACGTTGAAGCCCAGATTTCATCCATGCACAAGTCTGCCTGTGGAGTACGGGGCAGTGTCATAGTTAATCCACCGCTTCTCGGTTGGCCAACTCAGATGTTGTAACCCGACTTGGTGACCCTTCGTCGCCACTGTAAGCCCCTTTCTACCCTATATTTCAACAGCTCGATTTACTATTATTTCTGTTTACCATTATCTATTACTGATAGACGTGTTTGTGGCGTGATCCTGGCGCAAACACGTGTGATTAACGACCCATTAAAAATGGGGCGTGACACTTTGCTACCTCATTAACATCAAGGATAAGGGTGCAAAGGGGTATCCTTTAGATGCACCTAGATACCTCTTTAGTTCAAGTATTTGTACTACATAAAAATTTGGACAATTAGTATAAATACTTGAACTAAAGAGGTTTGGAGGTGCATCTAATTGTCACCAATTTGCACCCTTAATCAAAGATAGAAATTTACTGTGTTGCTAGAGGCGAAAGCTCTTGTTTTTTACCGCTAATATTTTACAAGAAATGCTAAAATAAGAATGCGGCAAAGCGGGAGGATTCAGCCCGCACACCCCATGACCCAACACCCGTAGTCCCGCACACCTCGAGTCCCCGATTCCCGCTGCCTCGCACACCTCCCCCTCCCATCCACCCTCTTTCTCTTTGGCGAGCAACTCACCGATAAGGCGACGACCACCCCATCGGGCGACCGCGCACCCACCGCCCCCACGCCCCCCCCTCGCCCCCCACCGCCAGCCCACACGCGGCAATGGTGGATCCGACAGCGTCAGCGGATCCAACCTAGGTAGGCCTCCTAGCTCCTCCTCCTCCTGTAACTCCTATGAGCTAGGGTTCTGGCAAACTCTTCCCTTTCATCTCCAAATCCGGTGGAATGTAGAATGGACAGCCGACCGTGGGAAGGTAGGTTGGACAGGCGATGGGGAATTAAGGTCAACGAGCGACTTTGGGAGACCTGGAGGCGGCAGGGGCGTTCGGGCCAGGTTGGGGCGATGGAGGCTCGCCCGGCTGGAGAAGATGGCGGTGACAAGCTCGCCGAAGCTTTACAATATGGTGGCGGTGGGTAGGGGAGGGGAAGAGGGCGCCCACGGCGGGGTGGTGGCCACCGGCGGAGCGACAGTGCCAGAGTCGGTGGAGATAGTTGCTGAGCTTTTTTTTACTCAAGTCTCCTGGGTTAGAGGTGTGCACGCTAGCTTAGGGCTCCAAATCCTGTGTGTGCATGCCGTAGTAATCTTCATATTTCATTACACTTTTACATAAAGGAAGGTATATCCTATATATTCCATTTGTGTTGGCAACCTAATATTCCTGGTTCCCATGGCGCCATGATTAGAGCAAAGATATGGTAACATACCTTTTTCTTATCCTATATACTCCTGTAAAGCTAAACCTTATTAGAGATTTCTCACAACATCTGAGATATCCACGTCAACAATCCAATAGAAGTTGCAATTATAGCTAATAGCCAAATAGCACATGTAAATATGATAGTTTCCGTTGATCCACAGACATATACTCCCTCCGTTACGATTTATAGGGCGTGTGGAGTTTTTTGGTTTTTTATTTTTTGTAAGGCGGGTGCAGCAGAATCAAGGCACAGGAGGTGAACAGGTGTGCTATACTATGCCTATATTTACTCAAACGCATAGAATTCAAAGAGTTTGCATGGAGTATGCAGCGGCCGGAGTATATGCAGCGCCATGCACGTGCGCTTTTGGCTAAGCAAATTTCTATATGCACGCTATATTCAGCGCATGCAGCGGCGGCGGCGCATTAGTATTAAGCAGTGCGGCGCATTACTAAGCTGTGCACGTGGCTCCATATTTTCCTTGGTATCAGAGATTTGGCTGCTCACGCCTAAGAAAAGTAATAGAGGGAGTAATTATGATAGTTGTTCAAAATGATATGTCATTCATATTACTATAATATAAATAGTCTAATTTTTTTTAAATTATCTGAAATCTCTACAGCAACACGGGTTATTCACCTAGTTCTAGAAACAGAACATGTCTGCGGCAGTGGTACTATTGAGAAAAATAATGCACTCCGAGTTTCGATTTGACTTATCCTCGACCAGTTTTACGTTTCCATCGCTAACGCTTTGTGCAGTGCTGCTGAGTGCTGACTACTAAAAGGAATGCAGTTCTAGCATAGTAGAACCATCTTAAACTTAATTAATTTTATATAAACATAATTTATCATACCAAATAAATGTCATCAAACTCGTTAAGGATTAAATTTAGTATACCTATTTGATGCTACAAGTATTAATATCTTTCTATAAATTTAACGAAATTTTTAGATAGTTTAATTAGAGGAGAAAAAGGAATTGCATTCTCTAAAAAGTCCAGTCACATGAGTCATGAAAAGCTTGACAAAAGATACCATTGGATATCAACCACCGTTGGTGTGCTGTAAGATCGACAGTGACAGGCTGACAGCTTTCACGATCGTGCACTGTCCTCGCCAAAAAGGTACAACAATTTTATCCTCTTCGGCTGAGAATTATTGCAGACAATGAAAGATCAGTTTACTGGTGAGATAACTGAAAGCGTTTTCTGCGCTATTGGAGCCGGCAGAGCAATTTGTCGTGTGTTTAATTCGAAAACAAATATAGCATTTTTTTCGTGTGTTTAGTGTGAGGACGGCTAGCACGGTATAGAAATTATACTTCTCTGTTCTAAATTATTAGTTACTTTAATTTTTTTTGGCACATCCATTCTGCTATATATGTATCTATCTAGATAAATAATGTGTCTAGATATGTAGTAAAATGAATGAATAAAAAGTCAAAGATACTCGTAATGCCATGAAAAGGATATGGCAAACTATGGTACATACATGTTGACGAAATGTTTGTCCACTAAACAATCATGAATGCTTATATATAATGCAAACAATCATTAGAAACACAAACAATAATGCAAAAATCATGCTGGACCTTACATTTCTTCCAATTCATTTATTAGGTCGGTCATACATCTTCATTGTAGAGGTCCCACCATTTCAAATCACTATACATAAGACTTGCTAAAACATATTCTATTTGTAACATGCTTTGGATAGGAAACTTCAGATATTCTGGGAAGCTTTCCGTGGTTCTGGCTTTTTCACAAGAACTTTGGATAAAAAGAAGGCACAACACAATACCTGAATGTGCATCTAGAAAGAGTGATGATAGACCTTTTTTTTTTCTTTTCTTTGCCGGGATACAACAAAACCAACTTTGCACACTATCTTTTTTTTTTTTTAACTTTGCACACTATCACTAGAATAAGACCTTGTTTGAATCTCCTATAGAAACTGAGAATGGGATCCAAACGTTCGAATTCTAAAACGAGATTGTAGAGTCCAACCGTATCTACCGCAAACCTGCAACTGGAAGACTTTTACAGTTTTACTATGCAAGGGTAACAATATTACTATGAGAATGAAACTAAAACACCGCTGATTTCCTTTAATCCATGATCCAAACTCTACACTCACTATCTTCAATTCAGACCCTGCATTTTCCGTCAGGTACAGCCGCGGCACGTCGCAGAGGGCGGCCGCGCTTCAGCGCGCGTCCACCGCACGAGCCGCGGTCAGGCGCGGCGCTTCATCCACGGGACACGGTACGCGTGCGCCAGTGCCAGCAGAGCCGGCCCGTGCGCCCCACCGCGTCCTCCGCTCGGTGGTTGCTCCGGGGAATGGTCGTGGTCGTGGCGCCGCCGTGTCCTTGCACGGACTTCCTGGCGCAGCGGGGTGGGTCCTTGCCGCGGTGCCAAAGAGCCGGCGTCGCTCGGCCTCTGGATTCCGGAACGTCGATGCGGCGGCGCCGTCTCCTTCCTCGAAGAAAATGGCAGCGATGACGCCGTCTGCTTCTCCGTGACAATGACTTTACGCGACGGACGGGGGCTTGTGCTATCCAAAAATTTGTACAATTCGTGGCCCAGATAGAAAATTATCCTATTAGCAAAAAAAAAATAATAAAAACTTAATTAAACTGCTGTTTTTTTTTTACAAATTTAAGTCTCTTCGCAAATTTTTTTTTCGAGTCGGCAGAGGATTTGATACCAGAGGCCCAAAAAAAGGTTACCTAGGTTGCAAACATTTTTGAAAGAGCTCTTTCTTCTACGGGAATACCAATGGTACTAGCAATTTCAAGCATCAAAAAAAATGGTATTATTATAAGAATTTTTAAGCTTTATGTTTTTTAGCGTATTTGGTGAGATTCAGCGGTCTCTGACTAGTTAGTGACAGTAAGGTGTACTTGTATTTGAAACAGAGAGGCATGCCAATATAATGCTTATTGCTAAGCGATTTATACTCCCAGAACATAAGCAGTTCGCCCATTCAACCGTGCATCACCAAGCCATTTTGCATGGCGCTAAAGCAGCTGGGCAGGACGTGTTCGATACAAAAATAACGACGGCAATAACCTATATATGACCATGTGGTCATTTGGACAGTTCAGTAAGCATCGCAAGCAGCAAAAGGGCAGACAAAAGCAGCAACAGAACTCGTAGTGATTGATCTCTGAAGGAAGGCTGCACAGGGCACTTCTCAAGGCAATGGAATGAAGCACTGGCTAAGCCATCCACGCAGGAGGGTAGCAGCCGTCCGGCTCGGGTACTGGCTGCTGGTTCATGTCCACCGTATGGTATCTGCATAAACGGAAGTATTGCAGGATTCAGGAGCGTGAAACAACTTTCTGTGCGATGCGTGTGTGCGTGTGAGAGAGAGAGATTACGTAGGTTGCAGAGATGGGTTGCTCTCCAGAGCCTGGAAGAAATGCTCTGGCTGTGGAGGGTCATTGGACACCATGCCGCCTCCATCTTGCCACGCTAGCTGCGGGGGAGAAGCAGCCTCTGCATCAAACTCGCCGAGCTGAAACAAAAAGTGGCCCAGCAATAAACGATCCAGCAAAAAGGCAAAACAGAGTTGGAATGATGCAAAGCAGAGGCTGCAGCTATGAACTGCATATACACATGGCATCATCGGTTTTCAGGCTTTCAGCTTCAAAGTTGTGGTGGCAAATGCAGAGGTAGCTGAAGGGCCATTGTTTATACTGCCAGTGCCAACCATGCGTGCTACACTGCTACGAGCTTTCCAGTTCAACTATCACTTACCTTCCTTTTCAGAACCCTGTTTGCATCTTGCAGCATTTGTTCCTGCAAGAGATGAAGGCCCGATGCTCAGGCATATATTGGATTTCAGTATTGAAACAGAGTTATAGTAGCATTGCTGCGGTGCTATTACCTTTCTCTTTAAGTCGCAAAGTTCATCGAGTAACACTTGAGTCTGCCAAATGCAAATGAAGAAATGCATACAAGAGTTACTAGGGTAGCAACATGGTGGACATTCCAAATTTCAGATAAATTGAAAGTAGCACAAAACAACATTAAGATAATCTATCCATGTTTTTTTAAAAAATTCTAATCTATCTATGTTATAAATTGTATACGCCTCAACTTTTATATTTCTACGTTTTCAAATTTTAACTAGAATGAAAGCAGCACAAATCAACATTTATCCACCGCATCTTGTCATTTTTCAAGTGAGATTCATCTAGTAATTAATTGAATGAATATTCAATGCAAGTCCAATTGCACTATGATGGATTGGTTCAGATATAAGGTAGGGAAGTGCCAAGGCGTGCACTATAAAAGTTCGTTCACTATAATTCCATTGACATCATTCATCATTCATCCTGAATCCCTTCCCATTTAATTAGTTTACCTTTCTTGATCTTATTTGCTTCAAGGTCTTGTCTACTTGACTCTCAAGCTGGTCAAGTTCAGTAGGGCTAAGTGGAGCCAGATCTTCACCTAGAAGATTCCTGCAGTGGGTTCACCAGTACTTTCTTTACCAAAACAAAGGAAATATTGGAGTAGAACCATACAGAGGAAAAATAGGAACGAACTTATACCTTTGTGAGTGTTGCAAAACCTCAACTTGTGCCTTCAGCTTAACATATTCTTGATAGTTATTCTGTATTTTCGTCAGATATCAGACATTGGATGGAGAAATTCCAAAACTATCCATACGATCAGCAGCTAAACTATCTAGTGCTGGTATTTAAAACTTGCATATTATTTAAACATGTTTGCTCTCTTAATTTATACCAATCCTTTTAGCCCAATTTTTTTACCATGATCGATCCTTTCATGTTTATATTATATGATAGCGAACATAGTGAGAACATCTACATCAGAAATAAAGGCCCCTTTGGATTGCAGGATTCTTTTTTTTCTTGTTTCCTGAATTCTTCCTATGAAAATAGATTGATTCGAGTGAAATTTCTGCATTAATTCCAAAGGAGCACTAATAGTTATTGTTGTATACTAATGATGATAAAATCTTTGTTAATAAAAACTGGCGGTTAGTGTTGTAACAGATGGATTGCATGTATTCTATAATGACGATGTTTACTTTTTTTTATAATCTAAATCCATACAGTAAAATAGCTGTATGTAGAAATTTATATATCTTACTCAGATCTAGAAAATATAGACAGAATTTTTCATGACTGTCAATTAATAGATCATCAGTGCACTGGTACATCTCCAAGAAGACTCTTATGCATTAAAACAACAGCAGTTTGCCAGCACATTTGACCTTGTGCCATCCCAAGGATTGGAGCAAAAGTGTCCAAACTAGGGTTTTCACTGGTGCTTAGTTTTATACTGAATCTATTTTTCGTGGAAAGCACTGCTTCAGAAATGAAATATTGAAATAGAAATGCACAGGTTAATGATAAAGTTTTTCACGAGAAATGAATGATAAATAATAAGAATAATAAGAAACCTATTGTTTTCTTATTATTTGTCGGTAACAATTGATCTTGAAGATATCGTTAACCTGATATGTATAGTTTCAGAACTTGAATATGTTAGCTAAAAGCATGTAGTTATGACAAGAACACATGATATAAAACTAGTATCACCTATAAAAGCTGCAATAGTAGTAAAATGGATAGTCCTCACACCTGCATCTCATCACTAGATGGCACTGCAGCATCAGCTGAAGCATAGATGTACCTCTGGTATCGCTCTAGAGTCTTAAGCAGACTGGTATTAAGGCAATAAAATAATAAATAAGTGTGATGCATCCATATATACATGTACATATTGAAACAAAAACTCATGAAGGGACTAGAATCATACCAGCTAGCTAGTTAATATAAACATATAAACTTTTTAAAGGTGAAAAAAGGCTGCAAAAGTTATATAAAATCCACTCTTCGCATTTATTTGAGAAAAGACCACTTTAGTGGCAGCTAGCATAATTATGTTGTGTACCACGGTTAATGTGTATACCACATAGTAGCCCTGCTCCCATTTTGTGTAATAGTAAAAGTGGAGAATCAAATAAAAGCCCTCCAAGCTATTAATTTACTGAAAGAAGACAGCCCAAATTGACACCAGACCTTCACAGTGTTAAATCTAGTGTAGTCTTTTACAGGCTACTTCTCACATTTCATGCTTCATTAGCTAAGTACTCCATTTGATTCCACAATTCTTCCGTTTCGGAAAAGGTTGAGGTCAAACTTATACAACTTTCAGCTATCAGGGAGTTTTAAAATATTTAGTTTTGAAAACACTAAGACAAAATATTGAGATTATTCTTTAAAAAGTAATTTAATAAAATATATAATAAAAAATATAGCCAAAACTATAATGTACGTGCCATGCATTGTCAAGATGACGAATTATGGAAATGCATAGCGGAGTAAGGTGTGTTTGGTAGGTTCTAAATTGTTATAGAAATAGTTTGGATTCACTCTAAAACACATGTATTTAGTGAATCAGAGTCAGTTTATTCAGCCGTTTGCAGGTTTGCTTGCTAGATTGGGATAAGAAAGCTAAAATCAGGCAAAACAACTTCATTTATCTCTTGTGGCTACATCACGTTCGGCACAGATTCTGCCAATTCTAGCAATTAAGAAAGAAAACTAATGCTCTCTTCCAGATATTCCCTAATCGCAAAAAAAAGATATCCCCTAATCACGACCAGTTAAAAGTATGCAAATCAGCTAGCTGGTATGGTATGGTTTTAGAGCAACTTTCCCATAATTTGGAGCTGTTGTATATGTAAGAGTCGATCGGTGACGTGGTTTAAGAGTAGATATCTTTGTTTTTGTACAGAATAGAAATTGCACATGGATCTTCTCAACGTACACACAATATTGTTGCAATAATAGTATACCTTTTTTTTTTTTTTTTTTTTTTGGAACAATGCGATAATACCTGGTACTATCACATAGAATCCGAGAAGAGAGTAGAACTAGAAATTACAAAATGTATGAAAACTCTCAATTCATAAAAGAAATAATATTCATTGTTGATTATAGAAGAAAAATATACATGCTTGCAAGGAAAAGTGCATGCATAGGTTGAAGACCAATTCATGTTAATTACATTCAAAAAATGTTCTACATATATATATTTGCTCATTATGTGGGCATGTTATGTTATATCAAATAATAACAAACTTAACTGTGCAGAGAAGTATATGCCGAAGAGAGAGTTATATATATAAAGAGAAGTAATTGCCGAATTAAAACTCACAGAAGTGCATGCATATGTTAAGACCATCCACTAATAACATGCCTGCAGGAAGGCACAGTTCACCAAAGGACCAAAAGACCATATTCACATTCTAGTCGAACTGCGTGCTAAAACTGCTGCGTTAAATCAGGCTAAGCGTATGCATATGTGCCCAATTAAACATGAACTGATACATTTGCAGGCCAGGTACACTGGTCATGTGCACATCAAATGAAACCCTTTATTTTGGTTTTCCCTTGAGTGACACACACAGAGAGAGACGGTACACGGTATACGCATACATGTGTCCACCTCCTGTTCGATCTCGCTTTATTTTCCCCGGCCCCCGTCCGTTTGTAGACTTTCTATGCTACCTTCTGAAGAAATGAGTACTGTACCATTGTACCGTTGCCCAATAGAACAGAGAAAAGGAAAAGAGAAACCAGCAAATAAAATCATCTAGCTCATGAGTTCATGCAAGCTAGGATGCGTGAGGACGGACAAACAAAATCCAGATCGATCGAATTTGGTTTGAAGAATTAAAACCAAAAAAAACAAAGGAGAGGGAATTGAAGCGGCGAAGCGAATATGTATGTATGGGGGGGTTATTTGATTGATTACTTGGAGGAGGATGAGAACTGGTAGAGGCGGCCGGCGTGGGAGAAGAGGACGAGCGCGACCTCGGCGTCGCAGAGGATGGAGAGCTCGTACGCCTTCTTGAGCAGGCCGTTCCGGCGCTTGGCGAAGGTCACCTGCCGGCTGATCTTGTTCTCGATCCGCTGCAGCACCACCTTCCCGCGGCCCATGGTGGTCTGATCGATCTCTCGATCAAAAGTCACACGCCGGCTCGCAAAGTCGCAGGCAAGCTTTCCTCTCCAAATCGATGGCCGCCTGCTGCTGCTTTCTCTCTCGCTATCAGCAGTAGCTAATAACAGGTAGCGAGCTCTTATTAAGCTATGGATTTGCGTGTTCGTACTGCAATTATTGACGAAGGTGATCCATCGATCCCGTTCACCCTCTAGCGCAGACACACAGGACGGAGAGCTGCGCGCGCGCTCGCTCGCTGCCAAGTCGCTGCTCGTCCTCTGCAGGGGTTTTTCTAGCTCTTACTCAATTGGCTTGGCTCGACGGGGGAGGAGGGCCCTGCGCGGCATGTGGTGGTGGGCTATATGCTGCTGGCTGGGACTGGGAGAGGAGAGGAGGAGAGAGAGGAGAGGAAGGAGATCGATGAGATGAGAGAGCGAGGCCGGCGGGGAAGAATCTTTTTTTATTTCGTGGGGTGCAGATTGGATCTCGCCTCGCGTCGTTCACCCTAGCTAGGTATGGGCTACCGGTGCTCACTAGGGTCCTACTACTCCTAGGTTTCCACTGGCCGGCCGCGCGCAGGCCGCTCATAGGTTAGTTCCCACAGACGACAGATACCACATTTACTCGCGTGGAGGTGGACCGGTGGAGATCTAGTTGCACAAGTACTCCTCCCATATATAACACAGTACAGTAGTAGCAAAGTAGCAATATACCAGGCGAGCGGCCGGTACCGTGAAATCAACCAGCTACAGCTACCGTCGTCATCGATCACTGACTCTCGATCGTGTCGTAGGCTCTCGTAGCGCATGCTTTTGCCGTGGCCGGGACCAGATGGACGCGGTGGTTCCGCTGCGGGCGAGTACCCAACACCAACACAGCAGCCGGTCGGTGGCGCCGGCGAGAGAGACTGGCGAGACGACGACGGCGAGGGCAAGGTCGGCCGTAAGGTAACGGTGTCGGCCGTGTGAGCGCGCGCGTGGGGAACGAGGAGGCGAGACCGCGAGAGGGGATCGGGTGGACCGAGCGAGGCGGGGCGGCGAATCCGAGGCGGAGATCCGGGTCGCTGCCGCGCACAGGGCCCGAATCAGGACGTGTCGAGCCCGCTGTGGTGCCGCGCTACATGCCTGAAAGCCGCGCACACCCAGCACCAGCAGAGACCAGAGAGAGCTGCCGGTAGCGCCAGCGCCTGCGCTCACGCAGGCAACGCGGGGCCTTCGATTCCCTCCCTCAGGGCTAGCTTCCCCAATTCAACATGGTGGCGTACTGCCCCAATTAGCGCCCGGCTGACCAGTGCGGCCAGCAGCAGCAGCAGCTAGCATGCATGCACGCAAAGCGCGGCTCGGCGCCATGCCATCACATCACACACGCTGTACGGAGTACGTGCAGTGCGCACGCACAGTCGCAAGAATGAGCGGAACCAAACCAGCAAAGCGCCAGTGGCCTACTCCTACCCCCCCCAGCCACCACCACCGTCGTCACCCACCGACCCGACCGGGCGGTCGGCACGGCGAGCAGGGCAGCTAGCGCGCCGGTGTTCCTTGCGCCCGCCTCGGTTTCATCGCTAGCTCCGGCTGGCCGGTCGATCTGACGCGTGCGCACGCCGTACCCGTACGTGTGGTACTGGTAGCGCCGTACAGTACGTTCGTGTGGCCTCGCTCGTCGCGCGCGCGCGGCAGCAATTGCACGCCGCGCGGCGAGATTGGGACGCGACGCGACGCGGCTGTGGAAGTTGAACTAGTACACTGTAGCATACGAGGCGAGAGAGCGCACTGCATCTGCTGCATGCGCACAGTAGTGCACGTCGCGTCGCGAGGTCATCTCATCGGCCCCGGCCCGGCCGTCCGTCGGCTCCGACGACGGGTCGTCGTCGTCCCTTCTCACGTGACCGACGTCCTTGGCGTCGTCCCTCCCGGCCGGCCTCTCGCCGTGTGACCGTGTCAGGTTGGCGGGAGCGGGAGCCGGGAAGGAGGGTGGGCGCCTGCCTACGCACAGTGCGCGAGCGCAACTCCTCGATCGACACAGCTACAGGAGGGAGTACGTGGGACACGCCTGGCCTGGCCACTAGCCGGCCACAGCGCCACCCTAGTAGAATCGTCAATGATAACAGCTGGGCCCGTTGGCTTTTTGGTTATACAGTGCGCCCCACCGCCCGATAGTTACAGTAATTACTTGAAGAGCTACAGGAGGATGATTGATTTTGAACACGGAAATGGGAGGAATCGATCGATCACGCAAGGTTGCGATGATGATCAAATTTTTTTTTTAGATAATGGCGGTGATGATCGAATGAAAGTGGAATGTTTAGACTTTCCTTTGGATTTAGGTGTTTTTGTCTTTTGAACGGGATAATAAGGAATAGCTCCACGCGCGTAGCCTAAAAACATGCTCCCACATGCCTTTGTGGTGTAGAGGAGCCAAAAAAAATGTAGCTTCTCCCGCCTCCCTCTCACAATTTGTCCTCTTCTCTCATGCATGCATGATAGTCATGTGAATTTGTTTTGCCAAACGGGGTAATATGCATGTGAAGCTCCACGCCATTCTTGGGCTAAAGCCAAAAAAAAATGAATTCACATGTAAAATGAAGTCACGCCATCTATCCAAAGATTTTTATATCAACAAATATGTCATTAGTTCAGATCCATTAATGCCACAGTTGTTGTAGCATAAATTCTAAAACATAATCAAGCGTTATAAAATCCGACAGATTTATTTTTTTTAAAAATCTATCAACAGATAAATAACAAAATCAACTATGAATTGCGTCGGTTGATTGTAAGGGATTATTTAAATCCCTGACAATCCCAAAGTGTTTGTTACATCATGTGCTTGTTGTTATGCTCGATAATATATAATATATTTGAAGTTAATTCAACGTTTCAAATTTATCTTGTTTTTATGGAAATAGTCCAGTGTGACAACTTCCAAACTGTGAGAATATTGGGATGTGATCAACTGAAAGTGAGTGTGGCTAGACTTGTTCTTATTTAGGGCATCCACAATATATGTAAAAAACATGACTTAAGGCTTTGATTCTTTTTTTGCTACAAGCGGTTATAGAAGTAGACTTTTTAAGATGCACCATAGGCTTGAGATGCACCATTTTGCATAAAAATAATTTCTTCTCTCCTCTCTCTCCAAATGCCCACTCTTCTCAAGGATAAAGTCGACAGAAGCGTCACAAAAGGATATTTTTTTCCATTTATTCTAAAAAAACATAACTTGTTATTGGGCCCCAACTTAATCATTTTCTTAGGTTCCCTATTCTTCTACACGGGTCCAATTCTTTAATTTGGCATGAGTTCTTGCAGTTTTGGAGATATTCTAAAATTGTCAATTCCAAGACCGCTGGCTCTTATGTTTGAGAAAAGAAAAGGAATATTAGGATTTGCATATGCATTGAGCTATATTTAGAGAAAGTAGCCACACACATAGCTTTTGTCTTTTGAGCATAAATCGACCGATCACGATATCTCTTTATCTCTCTGTACCTTTATTTTATTCCTCTTTTTTCCTTTTGTGCAACCTATCCATTTAGCATAGCCATAAACTTTTTTTTTTTGGGACACAAGCGATATTAGATACTTATGCAGTCGACATATATATGCAGGAATATATTGTTGGTATGGATGGCAATATGTTCCAGGTGATAGCCCTCAAAAGGGCATATATTAGCACTACTACACCTGGTTAAGTTCAGTGCATTCACATTTTATAGTACACCTAGATTCAGTGCATTCACATATAGCAGTTCCCCCTTTTCTGGAAAATTTGAAATCGCCACATAAAGTACGGTATTTACACCTTACTTTTTGAGCCACCGTAAATTACAGTTTCGGATGCCTGCAATAGTGCGCTACGCCACTGTCAGAGTTAAGTGATCAACGGATGGATCAGCGTAATAAAGTGAAACTAACAGTTTGAAGTGAACGTGAGAGTTCGTACTTGCTTGTACGTCTCTACTAGTCTAGTAATAATGGCACCGGACAAAAGGTCGGTATAGGCCACGGCACTAGAGGCTAAACGCCTACAGAAAGCGAGACCACTGATGAGAAAAGTCAGGAACAAAGAAACAGATTACAAGAGCAGGCCATATTTGTGCGCGTAGAGTAGACGAGACCAGAAAAAAATTAATGGCGACACGCCCGGGCCTGCATGATCATGATTAAAGTTTGCGTTCCGTCTTCGCCGGTCCCGGTAGGGAGACGGAGATGAGTCGGTCGGAGAGACCCAGACCGACCGGGCCTAGAGCGGGAGCGGCCGGCGTCGCGCGCGTGCCCATTTTCGGCCGTAGCCCGAAGAGACAGAAGCACAGAGCACGGCCGCGTCGGCGTCCATCCATCAATCGAACGTCCACCATCGCTGCAGCGCGCCATGCTTTTACAGCCTCTTCACTTCATCTCCATCGGTCCGTCGTCGTCCCTCGTCCGACCGCGCGCGGCGCCGTCCCGGCTGGCGGCCACTGCCCAGTGCAGGGCGCGCGCGACAGCGAGTGGCCGGCCTGCGTGGCTCGCGCGGCGCGTGCCGGCCGGGTGTGTCCTTGGCTTGCCGTGCTTCCCGTTTCCTCCTCCGGCCGGCCGGTCCCCGCAGTGTGCCATCGGTGGCCGCACCGTGCTTGGCGCCACCGCGAGATCGAAACGTGGCGTCGTGACAGGAGGATGCATCGGAATTGGTTCCGCGGAGGCTCTGCGCGCCACTGCGCCAGCGGCGCTAGTGGCCACTGGTGACTGGTCACGTAGGCCCCGCACTGTTCCAAGTTCCAACCCAGTCCCAACTTGGCACTTGGCAAGGGGCACAGTGAGCCATACCAACAGCCTTGTTTAGATGGCTAAAATTTCTAAACTTTTTTCCCACTTTCTCCCATCACATCACATTAAATACACCAAAAGACATATGTTTGGAGTATTAAATGTAGGTAAAAAAAATAACTAATTACACAGTTTAGATGTACATTGCGAGGCGATTTTTTTGAGCCTAGTTACTCCATGATAGAATGATATTTACCACTAACAAACGAAACGTCTTTACGATTAATACGATATGACATGCGGTTACAAATTTTAGCAATCTAAACAAGGCCGTATCAGCTCAAACAGGATTAGTGCTATACATCAAAAGCGAATTCGTGTCGGTCGATACCATGGCTCATAAATCATGATCTTTTCACATTTATTTCTAGTTTGATTTGAAATGTCGATCGGCGTGTTTCCAAAAAGTTACAACGCTTTTCATAATTCGGTTGATTCCTCTGCTTTCCAAATTATAGGTCGTTTGGTTTTTCGAATATATTTTTTACTATGCATCTAGACATAATGTATAGCTAGGTGAAGCAAAAACAATGTATCTAAAAAAACTAAAGTGAACTCTAATTTGAAATGGGAGAGTAGGATTTTGGCAAGATCGGGTAGAACTTTTTAGATGAGCTTTTTCTTTTATTTAAATTTTAAATTGGTTTCAAGTCGAGGCCATATATAACATTAAAGGACCCGAAAGTCGACTAGAAGGAGTGAATAGGAACCTCAAAAAATTCTTTTTTGAATTCTATGATCTTAGGCTCTCACCCAAAACTCGACACAAGATCAACCAAGAAAACGTGCCACACACAAGCTAACTTCGTAGCAAGATGTCACACACGAAATCTTATGCTCACACAAGATCCCTCACGGAGAAGATGAACACAAGCCCGTGCGACAACAAGAAGAATCGGCACAACACCCATGTCGGGCGATTTGTCTAGTCATCACAGAAAACAGGCGGGATCTCTTGGGAGGGGGATCTACTAACGTCGAGTGCAAGAACCCGAGTAAGAAAACTCTGCGGGCGGACTCCGCGATGAGAAAGCGGCTGACGCGATAGTAGCTAGCGTGGCTTTGCCTCCGGACGTGTTAGGAAAAAATGAAAACCCAACTAAAAACTCTGATCTTCGGACACCCTCCACGACCCACGAATTTTAGGCAAGGCGGCGAAGTGCAGATATGCTTGTCCCTTCGGGGGTCCACGAGAATCTGAACTCAAAAAGTGAGCTCCTGGACTCACTGCAGGCTAAAACGATTCCCCCTAACTATGACGCTTGGGATGAAGCGTCAAGAGCGTCGTCCAAGCCCCGACACAACAAGAAAAAAAATCGCAATTTCAAAACCGCCTCACACAAAATCATCCATATTTCGTAAATAATCAACCAACTCCAATCAAATTTGGGCCGAGATGATCTTGGCCTAGTTGTGAGCCTATCCCTTAAAATGATCCGCGAATCCTCAAAGCCAATCACCCCTTATGAGAATTTTTAGATCACGTGAAGAACACGAAGAACACAAACCCTAGAGACAAAATAAACCCCGTCCGGTGATTTCGTGTGAAATCAACTTTAGCCCTTCCGGTGATTCTCTTAGGTCCACGTCATAGCACAAATAGAACCACAGTATTGCCTAATGACAATTGATTTGCACTATAGTGGGTCATACGACTCATCGATGTCGCCACCGTTTTACTACATTTAGAAGCCCCTTCCCCCGTTGTGGGTGGGTTGGTTATATATCTAAAGCCTTCCTTCTTCGAACCTTTTGGTATGTATTGCCCCCCTAACTATAGATCGGACCAAAAAATCGAACCAAAGCGGATTTGCATCTCTTACAACCCACACAATCTTCGGTTCTTGGCGTGGAAGCAATTGCTTGGCTTTACATCCATCCCAAGGTGCGTTCATTCGGCGAGGAGCTGAATTAGAACACCCCTCTTGAAGACATACACGGGCGGATATGCTTGTTTTTAATCGAGGAAAAGATCTTGTGTTTAGGATGAGATCTTATCCTCTATTTCATTCCGTCTATAATAGGGCGCAATCGTACTTCCCCTCAAGCCCTACGTTTTAGAGGAGGCGGTTCGTTCCTATCTTTTCACATATTAACGCGGTTGGGAAGAATGGTTGGGATAACAAACAACCATCGAGGGTTTGTACTTTGGATACCCTTATAACCATCAAAGGTCGTTGAAGTGGCCCACTCCGACACTCATACGAGGGACTTCGGCGTCTAATTCCACTCCCTTATGCAGGTCTATTTACCTTCCCTTACCATCTCATGAAAAGTATTGTGCGTAGAAGAGATTGTTGTACTATCCAAGGTATTTGTGTAAGTCCTCAAAATGGGATGAGTTGGGCGTCGACCTAACCTTATGAGTATTACGGACTATAAACTTGATTCGATGAACAGTCACTCACTTTTGACATTATCACGATTCGAGAAGATGATCCAAAATTGGGTCAATCACGTTTATTAGAAATTGACAATAGAGTGGTTGTAGGGATTAAATTCTAATAATATTGTACCTTAGAATTTACACATAAAAAGTATATTTATTAATTAATCTTAATTATTCATTCATGTTAAATAATTGGAATTTCTTTTGGATAGGTCAATTCAGATTATTTCTAAATCTTATTTTTGTTTGCTTATTGTCCAAAGAAACTTTTTTTTCTATTGTAAACCTTGTGCTTCCTTTTTCCATTGTAAATGAGCTTCCTTTTTTTATTGCCTTTAATGTTTCCTAATGACAATTGTATTTGTTGTACTATGTTAGTGAAAAGAAAAGAAAGAAATACATGACTGAGAACTACAGCATATGAACTGATCTTTTTCTTTGCCAAAGCGATGTCATTTAGAGAAAGTGGTTCAATCAGAAATAAGGTGCGTGGATAAAAAAGCTTTGAACAAAAAAAATAAAGTGAAAGAAAGGGAGGGAACTCTAGATAAGAGGGAACTCTTTTTGAAAAAAAGAAAAATGGATTTCATTGAAGTAATAAAACTATTCCAATTCTAAGAAAGAATCATAATAAATGCAAAGAGGGAACATCTTGAATCCGGTATTCAAGGAGTTGAACCAGGATTTGTTCCCTATGCTAACTAGGTTCATTAGTTATGGTCAACAAACAATACACTTCAACTTCGAAGCGACACGAGATCGAAGAAATCACAGCAAGAATGAGAGGGGAAAAGAGTGACAAAAAATCCTCAAGAACACAAACACAGTCAGCAACTCAGCGATCGATCTACAACCCGGCAAAGCCTATAGGGTGGCTCTCTCTCTGAGAAACGACCGAAATGAAACTAAAGACCGGGAAACCTAAAGGAAAAACTACAAATGGATAGGTAGCTTGAGATGGAGGGCCACCCTCTCTATATATACCCTTACCTATACATGGGCCAATACCAAATGGCAACATATCATGTGCAAACCAACTCTCTGTGCCACCTATGCAAACTTGTAATCTGGGTATCTGGATGCTGATCCAAAGGTTAGGTAATTTTACATCTAACTCCTGCTCTAATCACACTTTTGCAAACCCCCCTTCCCACCTCTCTAGTGGTTATCATTTCGTCCCCTTGGATCTACATCCCGTGGCCCTTGGCTTTAGGTTTGCATAGGTTGCATGTAGGGTTGGTTTGCACTAGATATGTTCACATACCGAATAGCCACGGCATATATATTGGTCCGACCGAGGATATTTTTTTTATCCGGACGGCCACCATGCCTTCTCACGGTAACTTAAACCGGCGAACTCCTTCCGATGCCGCCACATGCCGTCCCCTGGCGTCGGAACCTCCTCCGCCGGGTTTTGAGGCCCAAACCCGCGGAAACCGACCGCCGATGGTTTTGAGGCCCAAACCACCAAACCGGGCTACGAGTAGTGTACCGCGATATGTGTCCCCCGCGCTCCGAGACATGTCACCACCGTCCTCGACCGCCAGAGCGCTAAGTTTTCTGAGCCGCTGCTCAACTTGCACGTCCGCCGCCTTGACTCGATCGACACGATCACCCAGTGTCCTCACACTTGTCGATGTCCCACGTGTCAGCCACCATGACCACCACCGGGCGATACGGTCCCGATCTAGGCCTCACGTCCGCCTTCACCGCTCCGGGTCTATCAACACGGCACGTCCTCCTTGGTCTTCACCTCATCGTCGACCACCGTCTCTGAGCTCTACACCTGCACAACACAAGTCGAGAGACAACGCCAATTGACACACCGCGTGTGCCGGGGTAAGGGTAATCGAAAAAAGAAAAGAAAAAAAAAAAAAAAAAGGAAAATATCGAGAGTTGACAATACTCATACAATAGCTAAACATAAATGATTATAATCAACCATGTGTTCACAAACATACCAAAGTTTAAGCCAACAGATTTCAAAAATAATAAAACTCTTGTGGTGCTACTTTCCTATAAGAACTACGTATGAGTTACTGCATATGGTATAATAAGGGTCAAAATGACTAGGGGTGTTTAGTTCACGAAAAGTGAATCCAAAAAGTGCTACAATGCATCTGGCCACATCGAATCTCTTGGCGCATGCATGGAGCATTAAATGTAGGTAAACAAAAAAACTAATCGCATTTTATTTGGAAAGTGCGAGACAAATCTTTTGAGCTTAGTTAGTCCGTGGTGGAATAATAATTACCAAATACAAACGAAAAGTGCTACAAAGAGGCGAACCCAAAATATTTCACCAACTAAACACACCCTAAATATAAGGGATCGAGGATGTCTTGTGTGTCGGGGCGCCTAGTACACATACTCCTTCCATCCCAAAAAAGAGTGTCGCTTTTAGGTTTTATTAACTTCTTGTCTCGACCATCCGTCTTATTTAAATCTTTTCTATAAATATTATCTATTTTGTTATGCCTTATTTAATCACTAAAAATACTTTAATAATGATTTATCCATTTTATATTTTATATAATTTTTTTGAATAAGACAAACAGTCAAACACGAGGTCTGCAAAACACCTAAAACAACACTCTTTTTTGGACGGAGGGAGTATGGCCATAGACGACGCAAATACACGCTATTAAATATGTTCTAACTAAATTATAAGATATTTGACTTTTTTAGATACATTGTTTTTACTATGTATTTAGATATAGTGTATATATATATGTGCATGGCAAATACAACGTATCTAGAAAAGCTAAAATGTCTTATAATTTGAATGGAGAGTAGTATCTATGTCGTTTCAATACTGCTAGCGAGTTAAGACTTAGAAAATCGACATAGATGAGAGTACGTTGAGCTAGATAAAATGTTACTATTACCCTTGCTAATAAGATCTTTCATTGTAGTGCACGCGACACGGGCATACGGCGACGGACCTTCTAGTTTGCGCTTTTTTATTTCCTTTTGGCTTGTTTTTCTTAAATGGATAATTTTATTACATTCCAAGAGAAGTAAATCGAATTGATACACGACTTTATTAGAACAAAAAGTTTGCAGCCATTTGTCCGAGTAAAGATATCCTTCACCACCTGCTCTAAAATTTGTGATGCCGCCACAACTATATCGTCCTAGAACTCTGAACTCTGAAGAATAGCCCACAAAAGGAGCATATGAGAGATTGCATAGATAAACTACAAAGGAGCATTAAGTTTTTTCTTTTTCAAAAACAAAATCATTCTTGTGTAACCAAATAGACCAACAAGTCACAGTTGCCCCAAGCAAAACTATTGATCTTAGATGTTTTGTAACTCCATTTAGCCATCCACCAAACATGTGTTCCACACTTTGGGGTTTCGTTATGTTAAAGGCTACTTGAGAAAAACTACAAACAAAGCACGTGGAACGACGGTCAAAAAACAAGTGTCGAATTGTCTCCTCTTCATGACAGAAGCAATAAGTTTCAATGCTAATTACGCTTAATTAGATTGTTCTTTGTTAACATTTACCCTTCCTAAGATACCACGGGAAAAAAATTAACTTAAGAGGTGTTTTTAGTTTCTATAACCGTTTATTCAGATTAGGAACTAGGGCTTGTACCATTGCTTTATAATGCGATTTCACCGAGAATTGTCCACTTAGATGCAAAGACAAGTAAAATTCATCGTGATCTTGTAACAACGAATAATTAGCTAGTCGTGCTAACAAATAATTCCACTCCTGCATGTATGGGCATGTAGATTACTGCCTACAAACTGCTCTAAAATTAATACAACGAGAAGATACTATCTGTGTTGCTGCAAGAATTGCGAAGAATTTGAAATGAAGCTGAGTGCAGATGATGTGTGTGGATAGTTTGTAATTAAGTCAAGGTTGAAAGTTAGTGGGATGACATGACTAGTGATAGATGATATGGATACATGTGGGGGATTATGTATATGGTTTGCATGTTGAGACAGATCGACTTCAAGTGAGAATTAACTTTATATATAATCGAGAAGATTTTAAGCGGTAAGCAATAGTTTGAACAGTTAACAAAAGTAGGTGCTTTGGGTGCATCGCGTATTTTATGGCAAATTCTTTTAAAGATAGTAGACGACATGATCATTGGTTGTATGACGTGTGGTTGTGCATGTCTAGAGGATAATATTTTTTTTGAGACGTGTGGTTGTGCATGTCTAGAGGATAATTGTGTGCAAAAATACGCATCTGTTGCGAAAAGGAACCAGATGGATTGGGCTTCAACACGGTATGCCTACAGATGAATTCTGATCAGCCCATGGGCCGTGAGGGCAAAAATAACCCTAGCAGCCTAAGATTGACCACCAAAGCAGACGGCAAGTACCCCACCCCGCGCCTCCGACTTCTTCTTCTTCGGCTGCAAGACAGCAGCAGCACAGGCGAGGATCCCGAGTCTCGAGCCGTGAAGCCTGCCACCGTTCTCTTCTTCCCCGGCAAGCCGCGGCGGTCGTTGCCTCCTCATATAATCTACTCGCCGCCTCCTTGCCTTCGCCGATTCGATTAGTAGGTTGATACAGTGGGGAGCCGCAAGGGGTACGGAGATGCCGACGCTGACGAAGCTGTACAGCATGGAGGAGGCCGCTCTCCACAACACGCCCGAAGACTGCTGGGTCGTCGTCGATGGCAAGGTAGCGCCGCCGTATCGCCCCTCATCCGCCCTTGCTTTCTTATGTAGATAGGTAGTATGTAGGTATGCTATGCTTGGTAGGTAGAGATGTAAACAAACGCGTGGGGGAGGGGAGTGCAATGTTGCTCGCTCCATGTTCGATGGAATGCCTGGGAGGCCTTGCTTTCGTGTGCGGCTTGTTGTGCACTTGTGCTTGTGCACGTACTCTTGCCAATCTAGCAGCACTCTGGTTGTGAGGTTTGAGAGATTGGGAGGGCGTGCTGAACTAGCTTAGTAGATTGATTTTGCTGTCTCAGATTCTCTCCAGCTCACTAATTGTCAGCATAGTTGCATCAGTTGAAGCTTCAGGTCAAATAGAATTGTGATATGCTTCTCTCCGGCTCACTAATTGCCAGCATAGTTGCATCAGTTGAAGCTTCAGGTCAAATAGAATTGTGATATGCTTCTCTCCGGCTCACTAATTGCCAGCATAGTTGCATCAGTTGAAGCTTTAGGTCAAATAGAATTGTGATATGCTACACTGATCTTATTTGCTACTTATATAAACTCATTTTCTGCTGGTCAATGCGATGCAGATTTATGATGTGACCAAGTATTTGGAAGACCATCCTGGGGGTGCTGATGTTCTGCTCGAAGCAACCGGTACTGCTTCCTTGATTCACTTTTTGTCTTTTCCTACTCCTTATCCTTGTGGTGTTTGTGTTCTTTATAGTTTGTATGACGCGGTTTCATTCTGTCTTAAGGTAAGGATGCTACAGAAGAATTTGACGATGCAGGGCACAGCAAGAGTGCCAAGGAGCTAATGCAGGATTACTTCATTGGGGAGTTGGACCCAACTCCTGAGATTCCTGAGATGGAGGTTTTCAGGAAGGAGCAGGAGACGGGATTTGCCAGCAAGCTTATGGACAACGTGGTGCAGTACTGGGCAATCCCAACAGCTGTAATTGGGATATCAGCTGTTGTTGCCATATTGTATGCGAGAAGGAAGTGAAAGTTGATGTGCCGAGCCTGGGCAGATGATCCTTTTTAGAGGGATCAACCCATGGTGCATGGACGGATATATGTACTCCTACCCAGCACCAAAATATACTATGATGTTCGATTCTTATACACTTTAAAGGCAAACATTTGCCTGATTGATGGCACTATTTTGTCGAAATGACAATCAATTGATGGATTTATTACTGTTGGAACAAACTGTAATGCTTGCTGCTGTAAATGTGTTCCATGCCAACTTTGATGCTTTTGAACCTCATGGATTTGTATTCAATCTTTTACTTTTCGACTTGTTTGGCTGGTCGTTTTTTGTGGTTGATGATAAGCCGGGCTGATAACTTCAAGCGCAATGGAATTTTGTGTTATCTGTTGTTTCGCATTATTCAAAAGGTGTGAAGCCAAATTGCTGGAGATTTATTGGAAGCTTTATCTACTGCTTGTTAAATATCAGCAGTCATAACATGTGCACAATTGCTTCTTCCATTTAATTGCCTTGTTACTTGATAAGCTATCTATCTAGCATAAGGTACAGATGGTTGGGCTGTAGGTTTCAGAAGGTTATATGTAAGTTTAGCTGGTCCCTCTTTTGATCATTCTGTTCTTTCATTGCAAGTATTTCACACCATTGCCTGTTAAGATCTGGTGAAGTTTCTCATGTATCTTGAGTAACCTGGAAGGCTGCACTTGAATGGATGGCATTGCTTAAAGGAGTAGCAAAAGCCAACATGTGGAAGGTGAGGACTGAGGGTAATGAGCTTCAAGCTGGGGTTTGCTTTGAACTAACCAGCCAACAAACCAAAAGCTACAGGCGAACCATCAGCCCATCCTTAGACTGCACTACACCTATGGTTTCTTGTGGATATATATAACAGACCATGGGTGGTATATGCCGAGCTCCGAGGCTTCAGAGCAGCAGCACCATGAAGGCCTGGTGTTTTTCTTCGTGGTGGATGTTTAGGAACAATTTGTTCCTGCATCCAATCTAAGGTAAGTTGTTTCCATGAATTTGTTTGTTGTTCTTATGATGTAGTTGCAGTACAGTATTTGTTGTTATGGTTCTGTTTTTAGTTTAAATAAAGGGAGCTAGTTGCTCTGGTTTGATCAATAATTGAATTTTCCACTCAGCTTTATTAGTATCAAATGTTAAATCTGTGATCTAGTTTCATTGATACATCTGTGATCTAGTTTCATCGAAGGCTGTGTGCTTCATAAAAAAGAATCAAATCAAATTATGTAGCACATCAGGACATTTTCCAACGAGGCAGTAGCCCACAACAATCAGGAAAATATCCCTTTGCCCTTCTCAGAGGCTTAGAGCTGCTCCGTAAGCTATTGTGACAGCAACTGCGACCAATTAGGTTTGGCTCCCAGAGTTCTCGAGCCAGCTAGGATTTATGTCGTATTCTTATTCCATGGTTAATGACAGATTTATATTCTTAATTCATGCTATGAGGCAACGTTGTTTCTCTGTAACCTGATTATTATGGTTTTTTAGAATAACCTGATCATTACTCTCCTCCGATGGTATTAGAAAGTCGTTTAGACAACGTTGTAACTTCTCTTATTATTACAAAAATATTTATGGAGATGTGATATATATATATACTTTTATCAAAGAATTTTTTAAGACAAATCTACTCATATAATTTTTACATTTACAAACTCAACAACTTAAAAGTTACTGATGATTTATATTCCCGATGTTTGGCCCAAACCTTGTCCAAAAACGACTTTTAATACCAACCCTATGAGATGTTCTTATTGGGTTTGTGGTTTCCTGCACATAAACGAGCGCTGCACTCATTCTTGTTCTTTGTTCTTAAGTAAATGTATAATTCTGGTTCATTATGTTCTTATTGCGGTTTGTGGTTTCCTGCTGCACATAAACGAGCGCTGCACTCATTCTTGTTCTTTGTTCTTAAGTACATGTAATTTTAGTTCAGTGAACAGTGAACGTTTGTAGCTTAGCAATTTAGTTCAATAATCTCTACAGCAAAATGCCAAAATATATCAATACGCCAGAACCTAGTTATCTCAATCACCACTGTCTCTTCTATTCGACCAATCTTCAAAACATTGTCAGGGAAGCCTTGCATTTACTACAACAGGAGCAGTCATATAATCCAATGAAAAATTCTGGGTTTGCTATAAAATACAAAAGGTGCAACTGTAATTACCTAATTTGCAGTAACTAAGTTCACCAAAGTGTAGGGCTGCTATATACCAAACAAGAAATACATTTCGGCCCTTTATAACTTACAAAAACATACACACACACATATCAACTTTTTCTTGGCGTCACCTCGTCTCTCTGTGCAACCATGGAATTGAATGAACGAATGACCTGTTGCAGTGCACCTCATGGAATCTGACATCAACTTGAAGCTTTCTAAACCTCTTGATCCCACTCATCATGCATAAGCCAACAGAATAGCCAAGGCAACCCAGAATACCAAGAGTGGGAGTGTCAATGGTCGTTTTGTTAGAGGGCTTGCATTCGGCAACCATGGATAGTTTTCAGGAGATGGCATGACACAATTATCACCATTGAAGTATACTCGGCGTGGGAAGGCCCATCCCTTTTCAAAGGTGAAAGTCCGGGGAGTCCTTATGGAGAAGTAGTTCTGATTGCACATTCCCAAGTTTGCCAGCTTGCATCAGCAAATCATTGTAGAATTTTACACCCCAGAACATTGCCGTATCATCTGAAATGGGACAGAAAAACAACATCAGGAGAGGTAGGGAGGTAGGCTGGTTCATTTTTATTGTTTCCTATAAGGAAGACAAGTTTACTTACTTATGCCACCCCCATATGGAGTAAGTGGTTTGTAGTTGAAGCTGAACAACTGAGTGATATTATCGAAGTTTGGATGCTGAGCAACTAAGTTCCACTGCGTGTAATTCATGCGGAAGTTGAAATTTGTGATAGTGACTTTGACTCTCCAGTATTCCTTGTAGTTCAGCTTCACATGCCAGTGGATTCTTATCGGGCACATGTGGGAAGTGCATTGTACAAGAGGCTGGCCAGTCCATTTGCCAGGACCATCAATTGCAGCTTGTAGATTAGGTGAATCCTCACTGTGAAAAGTAACAGAGTTCATTAGAATCTTTACAAATAAAATAGAACTCTAATATGACGTGAATTAAGAGTATAAATAAAGCAGATAAACTTACTTCACACAGTTTGAATGACTTGGGTTCTGGCAGCCACACGAGCATGTTGGGCAGTTCACAATTGTGTCATTATAAAACGATGAGAGAGATACACAGCAGGTTGGAGTCTTCTGAGCAAGAAATTGGGAATATGTGCAGGTCACATTCCAAGTCACTGCAGATAAAGAATGTCTCTGTTAAGAACCCTCTCTGCTATAAAATCTAGACAAAACTAAAACTTGTATAGAATTTTTCCTATGACTATCTGCGATTAGAATATATTACTGTGCGACGAGCAAAGAAAGAAAGAAAGAAAAGAGACTGCATTTTATTGAGCCTAGTAATAACTTGTATTGTCAACAAATATCAATTAGCATTCATTCATCCTTTGTGAACAGATTCCTCTTGTTAGATAGTTTTCATTTTTACTAACCTGGCAAGTAAGATCAAGGAAAATAGGAACACACTGAATAATATGATGTAGCTGTACCTCATCTCCAGAGCGTACATAAGCAACTGATAGCAAGTAAAATGTAAAAGTTCAGTATATGGGCAACTTACTTAGAGCTTGGGTTTGCCTGCGCCCATCACCGGTGAAAAACTTTGTCGGCCTGCCTACAATGGCACGCCCACATGTATACCCAGGGCCTGGAGTCTTAAGAGTGAAGTTCTTTGGCACCTTAACAGTTTTATTGGTAGTTCCTGCAAGACCAACACTGATCTGGAAGGAGGAAGCAGCATTTGCTGGGTCCTGATTAAAGGTATTCATAACTCCTGCCTTGCAGCAATTGGCAATTTGCTGGTTGTATGGAGTGCCTGGAAGTAAATCAACAATTGTTGGATCTTTTTTGCAGCAATGAGGGGTGTTGCCCTTGAACTTTGAGCAGTCACCCTGTTCAGTGGTCTGAGCCCCAACCATTGACCATATAACCTCCTTCTTTGCCCACGTCCAACCAAGCTGCCAACCAGGTGCGCCGATGTGCCGAAATTGTTGATAATTAAACATTGTGACAACAGCCTGCAGGAGGTATTTTACGGGAAATCAGCAACCACATATGCACAGCATGCTTCTAACATAAATTTGGGATGCTGTTCTTGTTGTCTGTGATGTATGTTTCTACTTCAGCCATTGGCCATGTTACCTAACTTATAGTGTACATGTCAAACTGGGTATTCAATAGAATTGACCAGAGCCTACTAGGCTGGAGATGAAAGAGATACAGCTGTTGTAGTGGGCATTCTACTTACGACGTATCCATCAGGAGTCCACTGCATAATATCCCATTTTATAGTGATGTTGCCGTTTGGATCCAGCGAATCATAAGCCTCTGCAGAGAGCAAACACAAAGTCCACATCAAACACAGATCCCAATTATAGAAGGATGGATAATGAATTCACACAATATATGAAGTCAATGTTATGTCCCAGGTCCACTTTCGAAGATTCACACACACTTCGAGTTTAGCACTGGATCCTTATTGGTGAACTACAATTAAGTAATTGGATCCCTTAATGGCAAACTACAATTAAGTAAGATCTTGGACAGCTTCTTCTTCACTTCCTGAGCAGATCTAGTACCAAGGAGCTCGGTATGTAGCAGCTCGCGACAGGTCGAGCAAGCAGTGGCACTGGTTACTAAGCCTGAGATGGCAGCTCCATGTACAGTTGCAGGAAGCTAAGCTTACTTAATTGATTCATACTCGAGGCAAGCTCGAAAGATCGAGCTGAATTAGAGTGCAGTGGGATCAAAACTACAAGCCACCGACGCTGCACTAGAGCCACCGACACTGAGAGTACCAACCAAACGGGGGCCGCATTTGTCAGCGCGCAACGGGAAGCATAATCGCAGCTCTCCGAGCTCCGTTGCATCAGACGCAACGGCGATCGGGCGGCGGATCTAATTAACCAGCTCACGAAATCGAGCACAAGCAGGAACAGGCATAGAGAGACGGTCGGACGAGGAGAAGCCGAAGTGGCGAACCTGTGGTAGTCGGTGCGGAGAGGAGCAGCGCGGCCGCGAGCAGCACGGCGGCACAGCACGCGACGGATCTGCCGCCCGCCGCCATTCTTCTTCCTTGTTCCTTCCCACCCGCTGCCAAACCGACACACGCGGTCTCCCACCGACAGATAGATACTGAGCCGCGCCCGGCCCGTCCGTCCGTCCGTCAGTCACTCTACCCGCCGATCGATCCTGCTCCGGACTGCGGCGTCGACGACGGCGGTTGCGGCCGCGGGGGAATGGGGCGCAGTGGGAGAGGAGGAGGGCGGAGATCTGGGGCGGTGGGGGAGTGGGACTTAAAGCATGTGCGGCCGCGAGGACTCGCCTCCCCTGTTTTTACCGCGGCGGCAGCACGACACTTCCCTCACTCTGCTCGGCTCGGCTGCTTCCCTTCCGCGCCTCGGTGCGGGTGTGTGGGTTATATTGGGGACGGTTTCTTGCCGCGAGGGAGTAGATGTGACGCCTCAACCTCCGGCGTGCATTTACGGGAATGCCCCTGGGTGACACACAGCTGTTGGTGATGTTCGCTTAGCGACAACCGGACAAGGACGGGTGTAATTAACGGTAGTGAAACTGAAAATAGCCCTGTTGTGGAGCTACTATGGGCAGGGTCGCAGGGACAGGTGATTAACGGTAATTGAAGACTGAAAGTGACAGAGGACTGCTTTTAAATTAGTCTGAAAACCATCATAAATATTCAGGTTATCAAGGTTATTCTCTTTACCGCCATTGGTAGAACAAAAACACTTCGATTAGTCGCAATTGGATCTAACACGGGCTAAGGGAATGAGTGACACCTCAAAAGTATGTGGGTTATTTTTGTTTTTCGAAAATTGAGAGTTTTTATACTTTGATTTCTATCAATCTAATCGGTTGTCTTTTTTCTGGTTGTTGCAGCTGTTGTGCCTTGGTGTTATGCCTTGGTTAGCTGTTGTGCAATTGCAGTAGCCGCTGTGAGAAGGATAGCCGATCGAAGCACGGAGCATCGATATTTCATACAAAATTGTCCAACCCTAATATGTGAGCTTTGCGAAGTATACGCGTTTAATAGATTCCAGGTGTAAACAGGTTAAGAAGACTTGTCATCGTTGGTTACTCGGACAGGCACGGAGCTAGCAATGCGGAAGGGGACTTGAGCCCCCTACCACTACCTGAAGTTTCCCTGAATTTTTAGCCGTAAATGTATAAGGTTTCTTGAAGTAGATAACATCCTTTTTTCGCTAATGGGCCAGCAATTCTATAGAGACATATTAAGATTGAAGCATCACACATAGGTGCGCGGCTCCTAGCCTCCTATGACTTAGCAACGTGCTACGCCCTCGGCCTCGCGGGCGAGTGGGGAGTGGCTAAGTAGGTAGACAGGCATGGCGGGCAAAAGAAGCGTGGCGAGGCCGGCCACGCAAGCAGCTAGGCCGCTCAAAGCGAAGCCACGTTGTGGACTGTGGGTGCCCATCCACAATAATTTGAAAAATCCATATTAAGAACAAATTTTCACCATTGTTACAAATCAATTTTTACACCTATAAAAGAAAGGCACACCTTCTAACTTGATCTAGCTTCAGCTTCGCCACCGGCGGGTGCCGGGTAGGCCGCCACAAGTAGTTGAGCCCCCTCTTAAATTTTTTCCAGGCTCAAAACTGAATTTATATATACTCCTCCATATGAAAAGTCCCTCATAAATGATTAATAACTTTTAAGTCGTTGAGTTTTGAAATGTGAAAAATCATATCAATAGATTTGTCTTGAAAAATACTTTCATAAAAGTATACATATATAATTTTTAATAAATATTTTGTATAGTAATACTGCCTTATGGAGGGAGTATAGTAGTACTCATCTCATGATTCTGGAGACAGACGAGGAATGAATTCAATCGCTTAAACTAGTCTACATGACATTATTTTTAAAATCACATCATATCACCATCATGTGAAGAGTGTTGTTATTAGTAGGCTGCAGCCAGCGGCGAGTCCCAATCACCAGGGGCAAAACCGGAACGATCAATCAGTGGCAAGCTTTATTACGATTTAGTTTTGAGAAATAAGAAACGAGTAATGACAGCGGGGCGATGACCCATGAGGGAGGCTAAAACGCACACATGCGAGCCGACACTTGCAGGGAATAAAGAAACGCGCGACGACAGAGCCCTTCCTCCCTCTTTCTGTCGGTGGGGGCGAAAAGAAGAAGGAAAAAAACGAGCAGCTTGTTCCAGTGCTCCCCTCCACTGATCACCAGCGACGCACCACGCAAATTGCAGGCTGAGAGGAGGTGGAGGAGGTGGGGCGCCCGCGTGAGCCCGGTGCATCAACCAACGCTGTAGACCCCATCGCCATCGCGACGGTAGGTGCTGCAACCTGGACGTATCCAACAACCCGTGGCGACCATACCATGCGATCAAGACATTAACAACACTATTATGTTTACTTTATTTTATTCGTTAATTAATCGGTATCGGCATCAAGATCTCCAGCTGTATGGAGTATTTGGGCCAGCTCTAACAACCTCCCTCCATGTGTTGTTTGTACTAGTATATCCTGTCCTAACGGCAGCCAGAAACGAGTGTAGCTGGGAAAACTGATGCAATGGTGGGTGGGGCCTGCGTGTCAGTGAGCGGAGAGGATTGCCGGTCAGCCGGTGGGCTGGTTAGTTTAGGTTGTTTAAAAGTCTGCTTGGCTGATTAGCTGAATGTATCAGCAGATAGCCTGTGCGGCTGTGCATGGATTCTCTTTCTCGAGGAAAAAGTTAGATCATGATTGAACAACAGTTCAATAGCTAAAGAAGTGAGGAGCGAATTAAGATCGGTGATTTTCATGTACCACGGCCGGTAAGGGAGAAACACGCCGAACAACTTCCTTTTGTCACCGGTAATACTTGCTGTAAAATATAATTCAATGCAATGAACGCTCGATGATTTGGGACAAGAGAATGAGTTCAATAAGTTTTGTTTCTGTGGACTTTTTTTTTTCAGTATAGAATTAATCTTGTCCAACCCAATACATTCTTCTTCTTTTTTTCATCAAAAATACATTCTTCTTTTTTCCCTGCCTGAGCAACCAGAGACCCACCACCCTTGTGATGAGCGTGGAACACATTGAGCCCCCTAGCCCCTTTTTACGCAAGCACGTGTGTGAAGACTGAATCTGAATGCGCATGTCGATTTTGGGTAATCCGTTGATATACGAGATACTGAAGAGAAGCTGTGGATGCTTTCACCAATTCGAATTGTAGTTTTTTTAGCTTTTTTAGATGCATTGTTTTTACTATGTATCTGAGACATAGTGTATAATTAGGTGCAATGCAAAAAAGCATGTATCTCTAGAAAAGCTAAAGCTGAACTACAATTTGGACGGAGAGTAGGAAAAATAATGGCACGGATATGTTTTCTTATGGAGATATATCTGAATTTTAAGTAAAGGAAACTTGAGGGGTTTCATAAGAGCATTGTTAATAATAGAGCCAACTGCTTGGTTATAAGTCAAATTATTAGAGTAAGCTATATAATGATTAGATTTTTACTTGCTGCAAAATTTCTTTATTGTTATAAGATTATATTCTCTTTCTTATTCATTATCACGTATATTTCTATTATTAGGATCCACTAGTACCTATGTATCTGTGCCCGGCTATAAGCCTATTATTATACATGCACTAACTCGTATAGTCGTAATCGTACTACTGAATGAAATAAATAAGCAATCAACATTCTTCGGTATGGGAAAACAGTAAGTAATAGAGTAACACTAACGCTAACGCTATATATTGTTAGTTTGACACAACACAAGTAACAACGACAGAAGAAGGAAAAAATTGGCAACAGTGTACGTTCAAAAGATCCTAGACCAATTTTGGTAACACGGCTGCCATTTTCTAAACCATGATGTATTGATGTGTGCAATCGCACTCAAGAATACTAGACGTAAGCTAGTCGTTTCTCCCAAGATTAGCACTAGTATTAACTTTACCAATACCAACAAGTTTGCTAATCAGTGGTTGTTGTCTGAGGCACGTCGACTTGCCTCTTTCATCTTTCATAAGAGCTAATCACTATCTGGCATGTCGCGTCACGCCAAAGAGAACGAGTACCTTTTATTTTCTGACAAGGACCACACAGTCACATGGGCCACATTCTCCATAACAAGCGCGCGGGCTTCCTAACTGAGCCCAATAACGACCACGCGTTTCGTTTTTTTTTTCCTTCTTTGGGCCTAACCTGAAGTGTCAATGGTGCATTGTTCCAATTCCAACCAAACAAATTCACACCACCTTTTTTTTAGGAAACAAATTCAAATCATTTTAACTGGGTACCTGATGAACTCATCGCTTATTCAACGCAATCATTATTAAAGTCATCATCAGGCAGAAGCAAGTGGAGATCCAAGCCGAGCCGGTGATATTTATTATGCGGAAATGGCAATCAACCATAGTCACACCCTGATCGACGGTTTTTAGTTACAGGCTTACAGGGCTTGCATTGGCAAAGATGGCTAATTTTCAGGAGCTGGCCGGTATGACACAATTTATCACCATTGAAGCACACCCCGCGTCGGAAGGCGCATCCCTTTTTGGAGTATAGTCACACCTTTCTCCACAAAACATAGATAAAAAAAAATATAAATAGGTTATTTATGCATATAGATCCACGTTCTGAAGTACATTGACAGCACGTCAGCAACTGGCAGCTGTTACATGTTGTCCCCGAGAGAGAAAGCAATTGAAACATTATTTGAAATTGACACCATTTTATTAATCGGGTACCTGATGGAACTCATCGCTTACTGAAATCACATTCATAATCATTAAACTCATAGGCTGGCAGAAGCAACCCTTTGTCCTAAATACAAACGATCTTAGTTACCAAAAGTGCAGCTACAAGGCAGCTGCCCCAAACATTAATTTATTATGTGGAAATTAAATGGCAATAAATCGACCCTAATCCACTCCCGATCGATGGTCCTTTCATAACAGTGGCAACGATGGGTAATCTTCAGGAGATGGCAGGACACAGCTATCACCATTGAAGTACACCCGACGTGGGAAGGCCCATGCCTTTTCGAAGGTGCGAGTCCGCGAGTCTTTACGGAGAAGCAACTCTGATTGCACCATTCCAAGCTTACCGTCTTGTATCAGCACATCGTTGTAGGACTTCACACCCCAGAACATTGCCGTGTCATCTGAAATGGGACCAGAAAACAACATCAGAGACTCAGAGAGAGGAAGACTCCATTTTGCCCAACGTTAAATAAAACTGGCGGAAGTTTACTTACTTATGCCATCCCCATACGGAGTGAGTGGTTTGTAGTTAAGGCCGAACAACTTGGTGATGTTATCAAAGTTTGGATGCTGAGCAACCAGATTCCACTCCGTATAGTTCATTCGAAAGTTGAAATTTGTGATGGTGATCTTCACTCTCCAATAGTCCTTGTTGTTCTCCTTCACATGCCAGTTGATTTTTACGGGGCACATGTGGGAAGTGCACTCCACAAGAGGCTGGCCACTCCATTTACCAGGGCCATCAATTGCAGATCGTAGGCGAGGCGAACCCTTACTGTCAAATGCACCATCCATTTATTACAATGTATGTATATATGCAGGGGGGGAAAGAATGTACTATATAGCTAGATCAATGGAATCCTAACATGGATAGAGTGTTTCTACTCACTTCACACAGTTCTTGTCTTTGTTTTGGCAGCCGCAGGAGCATGTTGGGCAGTCCACAGTAGTGGCGTTATAAGATGATGAGAGAGATACACAGCATGATGGAATCTTCTGAGCAAGAAATTGGGAATACGTGCAGGTCACGTTCCATGTCACTGCAGAAATCAAATGGCATTTTATCAAACCCAGCATTAGCTTATCCTCGAAAGAAATGAAAATCTCTCTTGCATGTTAATTATACTGACGTGTAATGTCGTAAACTTACGTTTGAAAACATGATTAAACCATAGGGTCATGCTGAATAATACAATGATTTTGGCCCATAACTTATTTTTGGAAACCTTATCGAAGAGAACTGATAGCAAGCAAAATATAATAAGGCTTGTCAGATGTGCAAACTTACTTAGAGCTTGGGTAAACCTGCGCCCATCCACGGTGAAAAACTTAGTAGGCTTGCCAACAATAGCACGCCCACACGTGTAACCGGGGCCAGGAGTCCTAAGAGTGAAGTTCTTGGGCACCTTGACAGTCTTAGTGGTAGTCCCTGCAAGACCTACACTGAGCTGGAAGGAGGAAGCAGCATTTGCTGGGTCCTGGCTAAATGTACTTATAACTCCTGCCTTGCAGCAATTGGCAATTTGCATGTTGTATGGTGTTCCTGGAAGTAGATCAACGACCACAGGATCTTTCTTGCAGCTATGGGGAATGTCGTCTCTGAATTTTGAGCAGTCACCTTGTTCGGTGGCCTCAGCTCCAACCATTGACCATATAACCTCCTTCTTTGCCCATGTCCACCCAAGTTGCCATCCTGGTGCCCCAATGTGTCGAAATTGTTGGTAATTGTACATTGTGACAACAGCCTGCAGGAGACATTTTACTGGAAGTGATGAGCCTGGTATATATGATTAATTCTTGTGATATATGCGTAACACATATATGTTCTTAATTCTGAAATTAGTAGTGTTGCATGATTTGCACACTGTACAAAAATAGGACTGGATCAATTGGAAAGATTAGCCAATGTTACTAGATTGAACTTGAAGATGAAAGGGATAATACAGCTCTTGATATGGGAGTGCTACTTACGACATATCCATCAGGAGTCCAGTCCATAACATCCCATTTTATAGTGATGTTGCCGTTTGGATCTAGAGAATCATAAGCCTCTGCAAAGCAAATAAACAAACAAAAGGCACCCATCAAAGAAGGATGATCGCAGATTTTGAAGCATAATGAAATGGCACAATGAGTTTGGTTTTAAAACTTTTGACCAAGTTTATTTAAAAATATGCAAATCTATAGCATCAAATAAAAAAATCATCAGATACACCATGAAGTATATTTCTATTTTTTCTCAAAAAAAAGAAAGTATATTTCTATTGTAAGTTATCAGCAAGCAGACGGGGCCGCATTGGCCAGCACGCACGCAACGGGAAGTGTCCCGGGAGTCCGGAGGAGGAGCAGAACAAGAGCGGAGAAGAGGAGGAGGCCGGGGGAGGAGACGAAGGAGGCGAACCTGTGGCGGCCGGTGCAGAGATCAGCAGTGCCATCACGACGAGCAGCACGGCGGCGCCGCAAGTGACGGCCGATCTGCCGCACATCGCCATTCTAGCTCCCTCCCCGGGCTCCCAACTCAGGCCTCAGCGGCGCGCAGCGTAGCTAGCTACAGCTCCCACTCCCAGCTACGTACAGGTACAGCTATGCCTGTATATCCGGTATAGTAGGTGGCGAGCGTGGACTGTGTACTGTGGAGTGTGGAGTGTGGAGGACGGGTGTATGGCTACGTACGTTTATAGCACATCAGACGTCGATCAGTCAATTGCGCCAGGCGCCTCTAGTTGACCTCACTGAAGCACCATACGTAATTTCCTGTCATGCCTCCTCACGCGTCATTGACGCACACGACCAGCAGACGGCCGGGCCGGAGCACGCACGCATACCTCGTGTCAGGGCAGGCATCAGGAAGAGAGCTAGCGAGCATAATTAACAATCAAACATTCATTCACGGGCAGGCTTCAACCGTTGCGCGTTGGATTAGATAAATGGCAGAGGGTGGGTGGGTGATGGCTGATCGATGCCCCGTGACGGTGACAGATCGATCGCAGAGTATAATATAATCCCACATGTACATGCCCAGTAGATCATAAATGGCCGCGCCTCCTCCCCTCGCCGGCGGCGGCCCCGGCCCCCTCTCCCCCCTCCCCTCTCCACCTCTCCCCGCCTCCCTCCCCTGCCCCCCCCTCGGCTCTCCACATGCGACTCGCGAGTAGATCTAGATAAATGGCAGAGGGTGGGTGATGGCATGATGCGAACCGATAAAGATGCAAGCGCGGCGCAGGACGAGTGGACGACTAGTGGCCGGAGAGTAGATCCGCCGACAACGGCTCTAGCCAGCAGCGCATGCCGAGATGCGCCCGCCCATTGGGTGACTTCAATTTGAAGCCCTCCAAAACGGCGACGACGACGGAGACCGACGCCGGCCCGGTTCATGAAGGCGTTGTTGAAGAATCTCGTCGCCATTCGCCCGCCCCGTACCTGGCGGGTGTTCGTGGGGTTCGTGGGATTCGACAACGCGATCCTACTTGATCTCTTTGGTACGTGCCTGCCAGCATCTTTGGCAGACCCATGGCCCAGCCGCGGGCCGGTCATGCTGTACACGCCACGCTCACACAACTTAGCACGAGCAAGTTGCGTTGCGTCGAGGCGCGACAACAGGGCGCAGCAGAGAAGGCGCGTACACTGTGTTATAATATTGTTCAATTCGGAAACATATATGGCATATGGCATGATGCGCATGTTTGACGACGACTAGTAAAAACAACGGCTCTAGCCAGCAGCGATAACTTTTAAAAACTATACTTTGTAAGCATCAGCTTTTTAAAAACTATTTGCTGCTTAACGCGGCCCGACCGAAAAAATGGCGACTTGCGTCGAGCGCGAAACAAATAGGAGAGGCCCAGCCGCGGGCCGGTCGTACACACAACTTAGCACGAGCAAGTTGCGTTGCGTCGAGGCGCGACAACAGGGCGCAGCAGAGAAGGCGCGTACACTTGAATAACGCATTTTTAAAAAAACTATACCAGCTTTTTAAAACTATTAATAAAAGGACTTGAATAATTTTTAGACTGCCAGCTATGTTTTTTTTAACATAGCTATGTTTGTTGATGTCGACAAAAGCTAGTCTGCATATACTGTGATATCTTGGAGAGCATGGCTTGTGAAGGATAATTAGACCGCCGAATCACAAATTGTTGGTCGACATAATGGGGACCAGCTTGCCAACAAGTGGAACTCGGGAGAAAAATCGTCGCGGCATCTTATTTCCCGTTGATTGATGGACCATCTAGGTGATTGGAATTCATATTGGTGAATGGCTTTATCTTGTCTCCAACGTTAAATAACATCTTCTACTCTTGTAGTATTTACTTCGACATTCTTTTGTAGCTTGCGTAGCTCTAGTTGAGTAGCTTGGTAGTTTTAGTGCTAACTAGTGTCCATTGTGTGAACTAGAGATCATATATAATTGACTAGAATTGTTGGATAGGTGGCGTGTAACACCCTATTAGAGTTAGGCAAAAAGCATTTCACCATTTATCTTACTAACCTATTAGCTTATATTAATATGTTTTTATTAGGCTATTGATCATCACCTCTAGCCATACCAGGACCTTTCAAACTGTCATGAATATTAGTGATGTGACATCCTTGTTACTAATGTAGCCATTGAGGGGTCACATCACGTCACTCGTGGTTGAGGTGGTGACCACAAATATCAAGTGCACCCAACGTGCTGTGAGGGTGATCTTGGGCAATACTACTCCGTCCTAAAAAATTAGCTTTGAACCTGGTCCAGGTTCAAAGCTAAAAGGACTTTTTTTTTTGGGGACGGAGGGTGTAACATTAAGGTTAGCATTCATGAGGTGGTTGGTGATGGCTCATAGGGGCTTTGAGAGAGAGAAAGAGTGAGAGATATCAGATTGAAACCATGTTATACTAGATACCTCGTCGAAAATTGTTAGAACTTCTTAAGTGCTTAACCATGTTTGTTACGTTAAAACGTTTAGTTGACCTTGAGTATAATACTAGAATTAAACCTATTAAATTTATAGGGTTCTCTGTGTTTATCTTTGGCGCATAAGTATTCTTCAAGGAGAACGTATAAAACCAAATGTGTAAACTCTTTGGATTAGATTAGAGAGAGTAGTAGCTTTTTAGCATGAACAAATGTGTCTGTTGTGCTCGACAAGGGTTTGTAATAGAAAATATTACTCACAGATAGATTAATGCGAGCTTGTGTATAAGAATCTAAGAATGTCACAATTCACATCATCACACCGAATTAAGAATGTAAGATCTGCAAATCTATAAATAGATTTAGTTTTTTTTTATAGATTATATGTGGATAAAATGAGGTTGTTCATGAGTTTGCGGATAAACTTGAAGGAACGAGTTCAACAACCACGTGGTCATATATTCGCCAAAAAAAAAAGTGGTTATATGGGCCACTCGCCATAGAGTAAGGCAAACGGCCTTGGCAATCGAGCCCAATAACGATATCTCATTTTGCCTTTGGGCCCAAGAAAGAATCATCCCCAATCCTTGACGGCTGACGCCGTCGACGCGGCGACGATCGCGACGCCCTCCAACAAAAACGGAAGAGGCGAGGAGCACATGCTCCGTCCGCCATTCTTGCTGAGTTGTTGTGGACAAAAAGAGCACGAAAGTGGGGGAGGGAAAAGGGAAAACACGGAGGGAAGCCAGAGCCAGCCACAGCAGCCCGCCCCGCCCGTTCTTGCCGAATCGAGTCCGCGCCACGCCTCCGGCGCCGCCTTCGGTTCTCACCTCGGGGGTCGCGGATTGGTGGGAGGGGAGGATTTGAGCGGCGCGGCCATGGAGACATCCTCTAGGGCCGCCAAGATCCCGTCGCTCCAACAGACGGAGATCAACTGGGACAAGTAAGCAACCACCCCGTCTTGTAATTTCTTAGGTTTCCATTTCGTGCCGATTTCTCCCTTTCTCGCGGTCTAGTCTCCTAGAGATTTAGCTCCGATCGTTGAACTGTATCCCCGCCATCTTCCGGATTGGCTTTTACCGTCTTAGGATTAGGAATTATATGGTTTGAGGGTTTGGCATGCCTGTTCATGCTCCTGGACGAGGCGCAATTTGGGGATCCGTAGCTTATTCCGTTGTTTCTGGTCAAATCGTGGTGCTTAAATGTTGCAGCCTCGACAAGACCAAGCTGTACGTGGTGGGCGCAGGCATGTTCAGCGGCGTCACCGTGGCGCTGTACCCTGTCTCGGTGGTCAAGACCCGGATGCAGGTTGCCTCTGGGGACGCCATGAAGAGGAACGCGCTGGCTACCTTCAAGAATATCCTCAAGGTGGACGGCGTGCCAGGGCTGTACCGGGGGTTTGCTACAGTTATCATTGGGGCTGTACCAACTCGGATCATCTTCCTCACAGCGCTTGAGACAACCAAAGCAGCCTCGCTCAAGCTTGTTGAGCCCTTCAAGCTGTCGGAGCCGGTGCGGGCTGCCTTTGCCAATGGCCTTGCTGGTCTGTCGGCGTCTACCTGTTCACAGGCTATTTTTGTTCCAATTGATGTGGTATGCCTCTCATATGCCTTCTATGTGATATTGTATAGAGAAAAATATCTTACAATATGTTGCTGTTAAATGTTAATGACAACAATCTACTGTGTTCACTTTGTTGTGCATTGGAATGTTTCAGATTAGCCAGAAATTGATGGTTCAAGGATATTCTGGTAATGCCAGATACAAAGGTGGAATAGATGTTGCTCGAAAGGTCATACAGGCTGATGGCATTAGGGGTCTGTACAGAGGATTTGGACTGTCTGTTATGACCTACGCTCCATCCAGTGCTGTGTGGTGGGCGAGTTATGGATCCAGCCAGCGCATAATTTGGAGGTTAGCTTATCTGATTGGTTCATCGTTATGTTTCTCTCAGCCCTGTGCACTATATAATGTTTACAAGAAAAAGACCAGTGATACATCTACTTAATAGTTATTTGAATTGGTATATTCCACTGTCCGAAACCTTTTCAAACTTCCCCTACTGATGCCCAAACCCGCAGGTATAATTGCAATTTTGTTTTCTGATTCTTGTTCTTCCATGTCAATATGTATATTTTTTAGAAAACAAGAATGATCTCGTGCATGTGCTGTGTTGGTCTGATTAGATTTGTCGTAGCGATCAATTCACATTTTCTTTACAGATAAAAATATCGGAAGGATAAGTTGGATAACTGACCAAAAATGGAAATATTATTAATTTATTATACATATTTCTGTTCAATTGGAAAATTAACAAACAAAGCAAAAAGTGTCAAAGTGTAGATCGAGTGGAACCTTAACTGCTTGAGGATGTGGCAACCCGCAATAAGATTTAGTTACAAACTTCGCAATAATACAACATAATAAGCCCTCGCACTAAGACAAAGCATCGAACTTCCTTCGCAGTATGACGTAGCCAAAAGCTTCGCCGCGTAAAAACGGAGTAAGCAACTTTGCAGTAAAACGGGGTAAAAGGCCTCGCACTACAGACGAAGTCAAAAGCTTTTGAATAAGAAAGACGGCGCACTCCCGTATTTTTGATCTCGTTCACCATAAGAAGCGACCAAAAAAATACTCAATTGAGCCTTTCCAGCTCTTTTGCTCTTTGGGTTCGACTTTTTAGGTGAGTAAAAGTATGATTCACCTATGGTCAAAAGTAATAAAGCACATTTGAGTAAGCTGCAAGGTTTTCCCTTTAGGACCGACTACAACAAGCTCGCGACTCTAATAGAAACTAAGGGTCAGCTCTCTGCTCTATTTGCTTGCAATGCGTTGCCTATCAAAGTCGGCGAACGCTTCCACCCCCTCTTGCCCTTTGTTACGCAACACGCCAACAAAGAACCTTGGTTCCGTTAAGCCCTGTATTCCGAGGCGACCATTTCGCGCGGTTCGATCCATTTCCGATCCGCAAAAATCCGATAACGTACCTATATGAGTGGGATGGATGGTAAATCATTTGCAGTCTTTTTCGGCAGGACCTAGACACGGAGGTTCGGGAAGTAGCGCATGATAACTTAGAGAACTTAATTACCAACCGGAAGCAATGTGATGAAGTAACTACGCAAAACCACATATAAGTCTTGCACTCTACAAAACAAAATTGAAACTCTTAGAGTGCTGTTAATGCTGTCAAGAGTGTGTATGTAAGTTTACTGGAATCAGAAACTTTTCTTAGTTTATTTCTTTGTGGATGATGGTAGAAAGATTGTTTTCTTGTCTGGTTAACTTAGCTAAAATAGTTAACTATTATGCTCTTTACATATTGGAACAGTGCTCTTGGCCATTTGCATGACAAAAGAAGAGGCTCCTAGCCAATTGCAACTAGTTGGTGTTCAAGCATCAGGGGAGTGTTTGCTGGTGCCGTGACCTCTTTTGTTACGACTCCCATAGATACAATCAAGACCAGGCTACAGGTACTGTGTGACATTCTGTTGCTGATTACTCTTGTAATTTGATTTGTGTGGTATATTTTCCGAAGCTTGCCCTTGTACTAATAATTACTAAATGATTCTTGTCTTTACATTTATGCTTCTCATTAGCTATAATTTGATTCCTTATTAGTGCAATGCCACTAAGTTTAGGGAATGGATATTTTGTTTTGGAGTAAATTCGATGTCAGACTTGAATACCTAAATGTTTTTATACTGATATATTTCCTCCATGGCAGGCTATTTAAGTGCTAGACTGGAATGCTGTCTATATTAAACGAAAACAATATATACTTCTATGTTTACAGCTGTTTGTTTTCTGCTGACATACCATGATCAATTTGTCATGGTTTCTGTTATGAGGTAAAAAAAGGATACTTCCAATGGGAAACTTGATATCTATGACTTCATTATTTATAGTGAGTAACAAAAGTTAGCACTTCCAAACTGACTAAAGTACACCAGGGACGTGTCATGCATTTTTACACCATGCTTCACATATCTCCAAATATCACATGTTAAGTTTGTATGTAGTGATAAACTGATAATACAACTACCAACACTGAATGTTCTCACAAGCCTCAACCCTATATTTTGACAGTTGTGCTCTCCCTTCCTCCCTCTGCATTTGTTGCTACAGATGATTACACAGAGTTTTGTTTCTTGTCATTTAGGTTATGGATAATGAAAATAAGCCAAAAGCTGGGGAAGTTGTTAAAAGATTGATTGCTGAAGATGGATGGAAAGGTTTGTACAGAGGGTTGGGTCCAAGATTTTTCAGCTCATCAGCTTGGGGTACCTCAATGATAGTATGCTACGAGTACCTGAGTATGTTTCGTCTTCCCTTGTCAAATGTATACTTGTGCTCCTGGTTCGCAAATGAAATGCACATGCATATATACTGTCATATATCATCGCATCCCATGCAGGTTAATTTTAGTACCCAGGTACTTCTCATTTAGAATTTAGTTAAAATGGTGTCATTCAGGTCAGTTGGCATCTCCAGTACACTGGTTTTGTAAGTTGTATCATAAATCCCATGCACAATGAAAATTTTGACTCAAATTGCAGCCTGTAACTTTTCTTTATTTTTTGAATAAAGCTATCACCATACATGATACCTGCTTCTGTTAATGCCAAGGAGCGCACATTATTTCCTGTAGACTGGCTGGATGATGAACAATTGGCAGCCTTGTGCTTGCAACAATCTGGTCCATCTGTGGATATGACCGCTGTGAAAGAAACCGATTAGTCGTTTGTATGAAACATGGCATTAGCGCGTCATGAATAAAACCACTGATTTCCGATTTCTTAATTTTAATAAATAGATGGGCAGTACCACATAATTATAGCTCTATTTCATATAAGTTTATTTTTGTACATTAAAATTTATTTAGAGAACAAGGTATATTGTGTCTTTCTAATTTTGTGACCTGTGCTCGGACGACTTTGGTGTTCTTACTGTAATTTTCTTTTGTTTTCCCACAGAGCGCTTGTGTGCTAAAGTTGAAGAGGTCTGACTGCTGAGCTGCCTTAAACTCGAAATTCCAACAATTCTGGAAGTTTTGTATTAGAAGAAGTGAAATAATGCTGTATGTCGACCAACAAAGACACCACTGGAAGCTTCAGTTCTTGCTGACATAGGTGAAAGCATTAAACATGAATGTTTGATGGTGTTAATGACTTGATTTGATGCTAGACAATAGTCCTTACAAACTTTGGTTCTCTGGGCAGTATTCTTAAAAAATACAGGGGCCTATTTTTTTTTTTTTTTATGCCTCTTATGCTGAATATGGATTAGGCAGATTGTTTTAGATGAGTATAAACGAGACCAGATGTACACACTTCTCATTCTTTTATACGTGAAGGCTTTTTGCGAGGCTGGATGCTTGTGACCAGTTGTAATGACATGGAACAATATCTTTCCAGGAGATGCTGTTTTGACTTTTCTTGTCATGCGGTTTCAATTATCTTTTCCCCTTTGGAATGCAAAAATGTTGAACACGTTGCTGCTCCCATATTCACTGAGAAGCAAATCATAGTATGATGATGATTAAGCAAACTGTGAAACCCTTCCAAATGAATACAGGAAGTTAGCCCATTAGTCTTCATCTTCTCATTAAGGAACCGGGTTGGACTATTAGCCCCTGTGGCCTGAGCAAAGAGAGCAAGATCGATTCGTTGATCCTTTTTGGGAAATTGTGTTCATTGCTATCTTTCTGCTATGATGCCGTTTGGGTGTCCTGGACATTATGCGTTTAAAATTGATGCTCGAACTACATTCAAATGGCGTGATACCTATTCCAGATTCTTTTTTTTGGGCGTGATACCATTTCCAGCTCTGCAGAGTTCAGGGTGATTGAAATTGTCGCTGATTTTGGGAAATGTGTTTGCAATGGAGGCAACAAACGTATTTTCTTCTTCAAAATTTCAAATTTCAAATCAAATAAGGGAGGCTTGTTTGGCTTCAGGATCCAGCAGGGGACTTTTTCCTGGCAAATGGTGGGGGTAGAGACTAAATGGACCAAGGACTAAATACTAAGTTTGGTTCCTTTTATCCAAATGGTGGTGGAAAAGACTAAAGTAGAAAAATATTTGAAAACAAAAACACCTTTAACACGAGAGAAAAAGAAAGAGGTTGGAATGGAGAAAAGTTAGATGTGTCTAAAGATATCTAATTATATGACAAACCAAAAAATTGTTCCAAAAACAACAAATTGTGGAGCATGAAGCTATGAATCTTATATCATCTTTAGCCCATTGGAAATATGTCTCAATTAGCATCTCTCATTAAGAGAAAAATATCTCTTGAAAGATAAAGAGTTCTATCGGAAGGCCTATTGGAATCTAGATTCATGAAAGAAGAATGCTGTTTGTTCCAAAAATTTACTATTTGTGAGATAATTAGAAGATCTTAAAATTGAAGTGTTTGTCAAAGGTAGGAAACATTATATCATTAACTGTGGGTTGACTTTCCGCAAAAATCAAATATTTTATGTGGCCCTCACTAAGAATGAAAATTTGCCCCCAACTTGTCAATGTGTTGAGAATGAGTTTTAGCTAAACCATCTGTTTGGCATAATTTTATTAGACTAAAATCTACTAGTACTTTCTAATACCTAGTCCCATTTGTAAGGCCAAACATGGCTATATAATAAAGTTTCTAAAATCTAGTTTCTAAAATCACATAGTCTTAACGTTAATGGCGAGGTTTAAAAGAGGAAAGGCTGTATGACGGTGGATACCTACTAGGCACCCAGACTGACAAAACAATTTAAACCTTCGAGGAAGAAACAGTGTAGATCCTTTCTTCTTTCTTTTAGCGTCTTGACTGAAAATGCTTGTATTTCGGGGGGAGTTGAAAATAAGCATAGATCGCCAGAGGAAAGGCTTGGGACGTGGATTTCCAAATAGGTCAACCTTCACTTCTCCTATATTTTAGGATAAATGTTGTATTGCTATATAAGTTTCACACGAGGAATATGATTTTTGTAATATCTTACAAGCCATCCATTTCATTTTAAACTGCTCTTTTATTGGGATTTTCCACTGTAAATATTGTCATTTCCTGAGTACAGAAAAATATGGAAAGGACGTTGCCCGGATCCACATCCGGCATCCTTGAATACTCGAAGAAAAGACAGGACAGGAGCTTGCTAGTCTTCTTCAGCTTCAGTCCAGCCACAACTGAATCCGCCGCGCAAGGCATTTGTTGTTCGGCCTTCGGCGACTTCGGAGGGGGCGGGGAATCGGGAATCGAAGCGACGAGAACGAAGCAATGAACGAGGCGGTGCAGGAGGCGAAGCTGCTGCGGCAGGTGAACGCGCTCATCGTGGCGCACCTCCGTAGCCAGAACCTCGGGCAGGCCGCAGCCGCCGTCGCCGCCGCCACCATGACCCCCATCTCCGCCGCCGAATCCATCCCCGCCAATCAACTCCTACGTCTCGTGGCCAAGGTTCCCCCACTTTCCCCTTCCTCCGGCCTAGGATTTGCTCTGCACGGGCCTAAACCCTCACTGTTGGTTCGTAGGGACTCGCGGCGGAGGGCGGAGGAGGCGCCGCCGCTTCCGCATTCGACTCCCCCGGGTTCGGCGGTGGGGTAGCGCAGCCGCTTGGCTCCAGTGCCGTGGATTTCAGGTAAATCCCAACCTTGCGCGCCCGTGGTGTTGCCTAGTGGCAGAGGTGCTGAACAGGGATTGGTGAGCAGTGTTGACGCCGGTGCTGTGTAGTATGCAGGATGTCAAGGGCTCAGCCAAGAGCTTCCCCAAGCACGAGGCGAAGCATGTCTCTGACCATAAGGTTCGTATGATTCCAGTTTTCCCTTGTAAATGCACTACTTTTGTGTCAGTTTCCTGTTTATCTGAACATCTACTACCGTTATTGTACATTTTCCACTTATCACAGTACCATTATGTAGACAACTTGAGATAGATTTTACTGATTTTCACTGGCTTACCGTTGTCTTTTTCTGTAGAATGCTGCCCGGTGTGTAAAGTTTAGCCCTGATGGAAAGTATTTTGCAACTGGCAGTGCTGATACATCCATTAAGTTTTTTGAGGTGTGAAATTTGAATTACCGCTGAGGGTGCTAGGTGGGGCTTGTGCTGTTTTCTACTTAGTTGCAACTTGTAACTCACTATTGCTTTGTCTTGCAGGTTGCTAAAGTTAAGCAGACTATGGTAGGGGACTCCAAAGATGGCTCTGCCAGGCCTGTGATTCGCACGTTTTATGATCACACACAGGTGAGCATGTATTGTTCATATATGACAGTTTATTTACTGATCAAGGCCGTGAGACTCTTTTCAACACTTACCACAAGATTGCCGCCGAGTTATGTCTCCTGCATTATTTTTCCCCCCCTTGAATATACAGAGAGCTGAATATAACTGCATTATAGAAAGACTGAAATACATGGTTAGATCAAATCCACCTGCCACCACACTTATATACACACACATGCTCAACTCACGTTTAGCACACTGGATGCACACCTAGAACATGCAGTTTATTTATAGTTAGATATTTGCTTACTGAGCTGTGTGGAGCATTGACATGATATTCAAAACAACATATTTTTCCAGTTTTCACTAGTTTCTTACTTTATTTTCCATCGCACGAATTTCCACTGTGCTTGTAAACATTTTTGATTTCCTGCAGGCTATCAATGATCTGGATTTTCATCCAGAGAGTCCAATACTGATATCAGCTGCAAAAGACAATACAATAAAGTATGCTTATCCTTCATGTCTACACTCAGTGCAGCGGTTTGGCATTCCATATTTATTTATGCAAAAATCTATGAATTGTCCTCTCCAATGGTTTGGCATTTGGGTTGGCAAATTGGTGAGACTTGGCATTTGAGGGTCCAAGCCGCGCATATTTGCCAAGTGAATCTCAACTTGGCAAAACTCCTCTCCCTGTGTGCTGCTGCCGCTTCTCTCCCATACATGCCGCATGCAGCCACTAATTTGGGTTTTGCCTAGTTAAAAATGCCAAACCGTTGGAGATGGAGTTTGATTTAACTTAACAAACATCTCGCGGACTTGGCAAATTGCAACTTTTGCCAAGTGCAATTTGCCAAACCATTGGAGATGCTCTTAAATTGTCTATTTGAAGTGCTAATACTGGGATTAAGTGTGATTGTTTGGGATTTTTTTGCAGTTTGCTATTGGTGTTATTGTTTTGCACATGATTTTTTTTTTTTTTTGCTCAACAGATTCTTTGACTTCTCAAAACCAATGCGAGGAAAGCGTTCAGAGTTATTCAGGTTGTAAATTTAGCAATCCAATCTATCTATATACCATGTAAAATGTTGTGTTCATTGCATTTGACCAGGCTTATTTGTTAATGCTTGGCAGGATACTCATAATGTTAGATCTGTATGTTTTCATCCTTGTGGGGATTACCTTTTAGCAGGTACTATGATCTTTTCAATAAATTTAAATTTGATTTCTAGTTCTGCTGTTATTTTATTAACTGATTCTTGATTTCTGATATCAGTTTCATTTGCTCTTATTTTTGTGCATTATAAGTTGTTAACGTGTTTTCAGTTGTTATCTGTAAATTAATTTAATCATTTCACTGAAATATTTATATTTGGGCTCAATTTGGATTTCGTTCCTTGGTCAACAGTTTCTGTCTCTTGCGGGTTTGAAAAATACTGCGAGCATATCTTATGGAATTCTCTTCTTTCATATAGTCAAATATTTACATTTAAATATGTTTTTTTTTTTTAAAAAAACTCATTTTCGTATATTTGGAAGCAAGCGACACTGATAAAATTATTTGCAGGGACTGATCACCCAGTTGCTCATTTATATGATATAAATACTTTTACATGCTACTTATCAGCAAATGCACAGGATTCTAGTTCTCCCATTAACCAGGTAGCTTTTCTCTTTCCTTCTGATTCATTAGCATTAGATTGCATTGGTTATATTCTCAACAAAGGTTACTCCGCTAGCCGTGCTTACTGATGTTGTTGCCAGGTACGCTACTCTTGTACTGGGAGCTTGTATGTGACTGCTTCTAAAGATGGTTCTCTGCGCATTTGGGATGGAGTATCTGCTGAATGTGTTCGACCTATTATTGGAGCACATGGATCTGCAGAAGCTACTAGCGCAATTTTCACCAAAGATGAGAGGTAAGTGAGCTACCAGCAAGTCTAAGGTTCTCTTCCCTCAAGATAAGATTCAGTCATTGTTTGGTTTGAAGAACAGAGAAAGGCATATGCTGTATGTTTGATTCAAGACAGTAGCTACCTCAAACCCTGTCTGGAATGTGGGAATCTTGTAGTAATTCTGAATGATTTGTAACATGTCCTGGAAAATTTCCTGTGTTTCAGACAGGATGGCAACTAACGACTCTTTCTCCTTTGCCCGAATGTTTCACCACTAAACAACTAACCTGTCTATAAGCACTTTTGAGACTTCTTCTGAAAGGCCTAGTGTTTACACGGTTATCTACAGTCTGAATACACTTGCATATAAGTTGATCTAAAAGAATCAGATGTAGTGAACTTTGACTACCCAAGTATATGTTTAGATAATGTTCATGAATTTCATAAAACTGCACACTGTATTTTGGTTATCTGTTATGAAGTTTACTGCGTTCTTTCAGGTATGTCCTATCTTGTGGGAAAGATTCTTGTGTCAAGTTATGGGAAGTTGGCACTGGACGACTTGTGAAGCAATATGCAGGAGCCATTCGTAGACAATTTCATTGTCAGGTTAGTTTCTCTGTGTTTCTGTAAGATTATCATTTTTTTCCAATTTTTTTTTTTGAGGCAATCACCGGGGGGGTTGAGGGACCCCACCTGAATAGTTTTCCATTGATTCCGGCAAGCCGGTGATGGACGGTGTCAGGCACCGAAATGTTCAGTACAAGGCCTGTGGCCTAAACAAAAGAAATACAGAGGAGGAGCGTACTAACAACAACAACAGCCCCAACAACACACACTGTATTTTCCAATTTAAATTTACTCGTGTGCCATATATATTCTTTTTTACCCAAAATTTAGGAAACAAAATATGCAATTTTTTAATTCGAAAATAGCCTGGTTTGAGCTCGCAGCTAAGGATAACAACATACCTAACGTTGCTATGATAAACAATAAATATGATAATAACTGTTCTTACTATCCAGGCTGTCTTCAATGAAACCGAGGAATTCGTGCTATCAGTTGATGAACAGAACAATGAGGTAAATTCCAATTTGAGTACAGTATACACATACTTGTATTTCAGCAGGGAAATATAGCTTAACTATGATATGTCACTCTTCAGGTTGTCGTCTGGGATGCACTAACTGCTGAAAAGGTTGCAAGATTGCCCTCTGGCTGCACTGGTGCTCCTAGATGGCTCGAACACTCCCCAGTTGAGCCAGTTTTTGTTATTTGTGGAAACGATAGATCGATCAGATTCTGGAAACAAACCGTATAACTTGTAGATTCAACCATTCTTATCAGAAGTATGCTTCTAGTAGTACGTTTCAGGAGGATTGTGCTCGTGTAACTTTAGTTGTATATGGGAGAAATTTGCATAAGCAATTTTGTTTGAACTACATAAGCAATTGAATGTCCTAATAGCAAACCCCAACGAGATGAGGCTCTGCATAGCAGATGCCAGTTATGCGAACATGCATGGTGACTGGTTGGTCACAAGAGCCCAAGTAGCACCGACCTCAGTAGGAGGTCCCAACTCCCAAGTTCAAATCCCCACAGAAGTGAATTCTAGGGGGATTTTCTTGGTTTTCTGTGGCCTCTACACATGCTGGGAACTTGTGACCGAGACCTTCAAGGCCAGTGCGTGTGATTGTAGCCTTTGTAGGTCTGCTTACGCTAGAGTTGTGTGTGGTGTGAGTGGGTGTCGAGTGTGTTGAGTTCAGATGCTACAACTTGTACTTGTTTGGCAGGGCCATCTAAAAAAAAAGCAGATGCCAATTATATGAACCCTTGACCTGATTCTTATTGGTCAGTTCCTATTCGATGATTTGCTATTTTTATCCCGATTGTGCAGTGCGGAATATATATTTCTTTGAATGTAATCATGGTGTCGCCTACCACAGGTGTGATAGGGAAACTTTTTTGCGATCGTATTTCATGTGTGATAGGTATATGCCAATAAAACTTCTACAACACTACTTCCTCCGTCCACAAATAACTCATCTCGTTGACTTTAAGGCATCATGTTTGACTGCTTCGTCTTATTCAAATTTTTTATACAATTTATAAAATAAATAAATCATTATTGAAGTATCTCTAATAATAAAATAAGTCATATCAAAATGGATGATGTTTATATAAAAATTTTGAATAAAGTCAACATGATGAGTTATTTGTGGACGGAGGGAGTACTGCATTTCAGTTTGTTTTTTTTTTAAGAAAAAGATTTCGCTTGCAACTGTGCCAACTCAGAGGAGAAAAAGAGAAGCTCCTTTTCAAGGAAGCTGTCTATGGCCTGTGGGTGACTGGGTGTGGTCGTGTGGGCCTAGCGGGAAGGAAGACTTTAACCGGATTTTCTATGTCACGTGGGCCTAAAATGGGATGGCCCATCCGAGCCCGACCCGTATTTGCCAGATTCGAGTGAACTGGCTCCAACTAAACAATTTTCCCCATTTGCCATCCCCCGACGAGCACTTCTCACCGTCTCCTCCTCCCACCTCGCGTGGCACGCCATGGCTTTCTCCCCGCGCTCGCCGTGGTCGCGTCCCAAGAGAACCAACGTCTACTCAACCTTCGTCGTCCACGGCGATGATGACGACGACGACGCCCGCAGCAGCAGGGGCGGCAGGGCCCCCTCCACGCGGGTGGAGGAAGACGAGGACGAAGACCCATCTTCGCTGCCTCCGCTTCTCCAGCGGCTCCCCAAGGACTTCGGCGGGCCCTCCTTGACGACGACGAGGACCCCTACTCCTCCGACCCCGACGATGCTTCCCTCTCCGCTACGGTGGTCTTCAAGAGCGGCGCCCCGGGCTCCGCTCGATCTCCGTTCCTGGATCTGCGGCGCTCCAGCCCCCGCGCTACCGATGACGACCCATACTCTACCTTCGTCGTACACTCCACCGCACGCTCGGGGGGACCTCCTCCAGCCCTCGCGGGTCCGCCTCCGGCACATTCATCCGTCGCTCGGGGGCTCGTCCAGCCCTCACGAGTCCGTCTCTGGCACATTCATCCGCCGGACCAGCAGCCCGTCGAGCCCCCAGGAGTCGGTCTCCGGCACATTCATCCGCCGACCAGGGAGCCCTTCGAGCCCCCGCGGGTCGTTCTCTGGCACCTTCATTCGCCACACCAGCGGGGCCTCCAGTTCCCATGAATCTGCTTCTGGCGGCGGCGGGGGTTTCGGGTCCTCTTTCTGGAGTCCAGCGGTGGCGCACTCAGAGGAGCTCCGGCAGCCGGCGCCTCTGATGCAGCAACAGCAGCAGCAGCATTCAAGGCGGAATAGCTCGGTGCCAGACAGTGTTACCAGGGAGGATCCTTCCACCAAGTATGAGCTGCTCCATGAGCTTGGTGCGACTCGTGCTCTGGAATTATTATTTCATTAGTTCTAATATGTCTACTTGTAGAATGGCTGAAGCTTTGAGCTGTTTTGTGCAATGCAAAATTCAATTGGGAATGCAGGGAAAGGTTCATATGGTGCAGTGTACAAAGCAAGGGATCTCAGAACGCAGGAGCTGGTGGCTGTCAAGATTATCTCATTAACAGAAGGGGTTAGTTTCTAACTTTCTATTGTAAAGTTCTGTGAATATTCTGAAAGACATACTTCGTATTTGGCAACCATATTGCTTTTTTGTTGTGAGCATTTTGTTTGCATGGGCTTAATTCTGAGAGAATCTCATCCTTGCATTTTTCCAAAATATAAGTATGTATCACTGGTTTTCAGGAAGAAGGATATGAAGACATCCGGGGAGAAATTGACATGCTGCAGCAATGCAGCCATCCAAATGTTGTCCGCTACTTTGGAAGCTACCAAGGAGAGGACTACCTATGGGTACAATCATATAGCCTGATAGTATCCATTTTATCAACATTAATAAATAGCAAAACTATTCTATCATTGTGAGGTTTCTCTACTTGTCAAGTCATTTAACATGGGCTTCATGCAAATGTGGTTCCCAACTTACAGATAATCATGGAGTATTGTGGTGGTGGAAGTGTTGCTGACTTGATAGGAATCACAGAGGAGCCTCTTGATGAATCCCAAATAGCTTATATATGTAGAGAAGCACTAAAGGTTCTAGTTGCATCAGAGTTGAAGTATTTTCTGCTTTGTGGGGGCAATTAAATGTCTTCGGATATTGAACTTTTGTGTGCTTATTTTCTTCTCCAGGGCCTTGCTTACCTGCACTCCATTTTTAAAGTTCATAGAGATATTAAGGGTGGCAACATTCTTCTAACTGAGCAAGGCGAGGTGAAGTTGGGTAAGAGGCTAAGCGCATTGTTTTCTTTGATTTTTTTAGTTTACATTTCTTATCACTGATGTTTCTGCATGTACTAACTCTGTGGTTGGCATACTGTGTCACCACAACAATATGCAAAACAGGCGATTTTGGTGTAGCTGCCCAGCTGACAAGAACAATGTCAAAGCGCAACACGGTATTCTAAACAGTGTTTGTTTTGCCATTCATAGTTCAAGAAACTTCACATCGATGTAACAAACAAAATGAAGTGGCAGATGAAACTTGTCCATGCCAGTTTACCATAAGCGGCCTATTTGTGCTTGTGCATAGTTCTTCAATATGATGGTACTTTTATGGGAACTTGAAACAAGTTTGTGTTGGAAATGATCGCTGTCCTAACTATTTCTTTGTAGTGTCATACTGCATTTTGTTCTATTACGTTTAAAATGAAAATTGGAAAGTAAATATTTGTCCTAATTCCTTGGCATTTCTTCCGTTCTTTGAAATCCATACTGGTGGAACCCAGTCGAAGTGGTTCCTGTCTGAATACTCTCTGCACTGCTTCATCTCTCTTTCTTTTCTTGTCATGACAGCTTCTAGTCCCCAAATTTCCCATTATGAGTCTTGGCTTCTTCCTAGATCACCACTCAACAATTCTTCTGTTCTTGTTGACTGCGATGCTCCATTTGATCTGGCAAATTGCTGCCTTGCTGGAGCTATTCAAGAATGTAGAGGGTTACTGTGACAGTAGTAATATCAAACCAACAGTTCTGTGAAAATTATAATTGCAATGAACCTCCAAGTGGGAAGTATTATCCAGGGCGTTATCATCTTACTGACAGGTGCTCCCCAGCCCAATATGTCATCTTCACTATGGATGGTACTTTCCATCTTTGTTCCTCACTTTGTTAGAGTTATGGACTCTGACACTAGAGGAAGAGTTGTTGTATGGAGTCCAAGTCAGTTATGATAGTTCATACTTCATAGTTGGCTAGATCCGGAGGTATGTGAGTGAGAATTTGGAAAATCAGGATAGAGTACAAGTTCAGATCCCCTAGGGCGATGATATAATGTATTACTATACTACAAGAATGGACTATGGAATTTCTTAATATCTAGCTAGAGACCAATAGGAAAACAAAATCAATCTGCCCCCTTTCTACTGCTGCTGATACTTACTTTTTCTTTTGTCTTGTGCACATTCTTGGCTGTTACACTTCTCGCCGGCAACAATTGGTGCCCTTTTCTCGATGGTATCCACTGCTTTTCTAAATGCAGACACTTCTAAATACACATACTGACTTGTCGTATTGGCATGCACAGACCGCACAACACAAATCTCACCATACATGCATACAGTGTCTTGGATGTTTCTGTTGTTTGTACGCTAATATGTACTTCAATCAAAATGCAAGGATAAAACTATCCCAATTTTACAGTAAAATAACTAGTACCATTTTGAAACACAGTCAGCATCGCTCTCTAAGCTCAGTCTATATGGCTGTTGCCAATTAAAATTAAAAATGATGCTTTTTTTTGCCAAGAATCAAAATGCAAGGAGAAAACTATCCCAATTTTACAGTAAAATAACTACCATTTTGAAACAGTCTGTCAGCATCGCTCTCTAAGCTCGGTCTATTTGGCTTTTGCCAATTAAAATTAAAAATGATGCAGTGTCTTTTTTTTTTTTTTTTTGCCAAGAATAAAGGTTTTAGTGGGACACTAATTTCCATAACTTGATCTTTCATGTTCATGCTTTCAGTTCATTGGTACTCCACATTGGATGGCACCAGAGGTCATTCAAGAAAGTCGTTATGATGGAAAGGTATCGTGCTATCCTCTCTGCAGTGTACATCTACAGAATTGTTCATTTTAGCAGCTTTTGTGGATGTTGCCGTTTTACTAAGACTTGGTGACCATAAATTTATGATTGGCTTTTCCAGTGAGCAGGATTTCTTTAATACTCCCTTAAGTTTTACAGGCATACCAGCCCTGGAACATGTTTTAACATTCACAGGCACACAGTTTTTTTTTTTTGAAGGGTCACCGGGGGGGAGGCGTTCCCCACCTGAATTTTATTTCATTTGGCTCTCAAATAGCCGTATAAGGTAGGTTCAAAATATTTACATCTTCATAATCACGTGGTGATTATGATCGCATCGAGAATGTACAGGAGCCGTAGCTCTATAAAATCTATCTGCACTTAGCCATTTCAAACACTTCGCACCACTTGTCGATGATTGGCTTTGTCTTCTTCTTGAATCTTGCCCGCCATAGCTGGGCTGTTTCCCTGCAGACGTCGAGAACGTGTTGCACTGTTTGCTGCTCATGCCTGAAGACCGCCGCGTTTCTTGCCTTCCAGAGCGTCCAGCAACAAAGTGCAATGAAGGCTGCTGACTCTTGTGTTGGAACACCTGCCTGCGGCTGTGCCTGGTGCAGACTTGCAGTGTCCACACCGATCATGTGTGGCATGTTGAGTTTTTCCCAGAATAGGCGTGCCAGTGGGCAGCCACTGATGATGTGTTCTGGCGTCTCATCAGCTGCATTGCAAATCTCACAAGTGTTGTCGTGAACGACATGCTTCTTGTGCAGGACGACCCGGCACTGAATTCTTTTCCGGACTAGTAACCACATGAACATTTGAACCCTCGGTGGCGCGGAGTTTTTCCAGACAAAACCAGCTCGCTCATCCTTCTGATGTCCTTGTGCCTTGATCAGACAGTAGATCGCACCACTGTCAATGCCATTCTTTGAGTTGAAGAAGGGAGGCACACAGCTTTCATGCCTCGTTTCCATTCATGCAGTTACTACGTCTCCTCCTATGCTCGGCCAGTGCCGCACGGAGTAGTAAAGGCTTAGCTCGCTCGTTTGTTTCCAGGTGCATGCAAAGCTATAGAGGCATCGGGAGTTTGGTGAATGTGCAGATTTTGCGTGTAGAGGCGTCGCGAATGAATTTTGCGCATGGAAACCGAACCGTTTGCAAACGGACTTGGTGAAAATTGCTTAGGCGCCTATAAAGCTTAGGAGGGAGTATTTTGTTTCTTTGGGTATGGAATGTCTTTACATATGGCAGAACAAGGTTACACATAGCTGCAAAGTCATAAAAGCCAGTAAATAATTGTTATGGAACCCTTGCCAGTGCCAAAACGTGTTTTATTTTCCTTGTCTCTTGATTGTTCCTCTTTTTTTAAAAAAAAAAAAAAAAAACTACTTCTAAGCCTCCAAAATAAGTCTACTGGTTGCAATGGTGAGAAATTTATTTTGGAAGTTGAATTCTTTCTTTAGTTTGTCTTACGAAAACATGTTTTCTTGTTTTCTGCACCAGGTAGATGTTTGGGCATTAGGTGTATCTGCGATTGAGATGGCAGAGGTAGCCATTATTCCTTGCTTCTTTCTTTTGTGACTACACTTCTGCTTTTAGTTTTGTGTTGTGACAATGACTTTTACTATTTATGTTGTATCTCTAACTGTAGGGCATGCCACCAAGATCCACCGTGCATCCAATGAGAGTAAGCGATGCTTCTTATTGCCTTTTAGTATCTGCAGTTAATGAGACTAATAGGCTATAACAGAATAAAAGTTGCTCTATCTTTTGGTGCGCTGTACTTTTTATCTCTTTATTACTTTCTTTCTGATGCATTTGTTTCTTATTTTGCTTTGGTAAGTATTTGGTAGGCATATCAATATTGTTGTTTGATCTAGCTTGATAAACCGACTAACGATCTCTCTTCGCCCTCCCTTATCTCAGGTTATCTTCATGATATCCAGTGAACCAGCACCAATGCTGGAGGATAAGGAGAAATGGTAAGTGGTTCCTAGTAATCATGCAATTGTTTTGCTTATTTTGAATAGCAGACAGCCTCATCAGATCTAATACTTGCAATATCAGATTTTTAAGTGCCTAGACATAGGAATTTGGCCAAGGTTTCTTTTGACCTGCAATGACATCAATATAAATAATATAAACAAATATTGGAACTTGAGGCACTGATCCAAATAAAGCCTTGGATTGAAAACTGAGGATTTAATCGGTTAGTTGTCTGTACTATTTTCCCAGCATACTTCTTTCTATTTGAGTGGATTTGGGGCATATTGTAGCTTGAAGACATAGTAAATTCTAAATAGTATAGATTGAAAAAACTAACGAGCAGAAATAAATGCTGCCTTTCTACTAATTGAGTTCTTATGCTATCTCCACCCTCTTGTTGTTGGCTTCTACAATCGACTAAACCTTGTACCTATGATCAGAGCATTTTTGTTGCCTGCTTAACTTTACCTTGTTGGCCTGAATTGTATGAGAGAGAGAGTAGCTAATTCTAGGTACAGCATGATGGAAGTTCCAGCTAGTTAATATTTTTTGTTCACAGACTATGCAGGAGTGCTGCATGTCACTTCATTAATTAAGAGAGAGAAAAGAGTACAAGAGTGAGGCGAAAACAGCCCCACCCAAACCCAGTTATATACAAAACCCATGCCACAGACTATAGAACACGACAAAAGGGAGATCAAACCGCCAACTAGAAGCTAGGGTTCTGTGGCAGTCAACCTTAGGAACATGTCCTGGAGGTTAGAATTACCTACCATGCACCAAGAGCGACATTCATCGACGACCTTTTGTAGAAGGCTATGAATATTAGGAGAAAGTCCCTCAAACACACAGGCATTCCTAAATTTCCATACTTCCTAGGCCACCAAAATAATAAGGGAAGTCATCCCCTTGCTTATCTCCTTGGGTGTATTTCTATTGGTGTTTCCCCACCATCTGAAGAAATGAGTTGCATTGACGGGAGGTGTCAAAGCTGAATGGAAAAAAATGAAGACCAAACCGGCAGTGTAAACACACAGGAGACAAGGATGTGCTGGATTGTCTCCTCAGCCCGATCACAAAGAGGGCAAGCAGGCTGGTGGGGTACCCAAGCTTGGCGAGGCGATTAGCCATCCAGCACGAATTGATGGCTAACCAAAGGAAGAATTTGCATTTGAGAGGGGCCCAGCCTTTTCAAATCCTTTTCCAGGCCCAAATGTGACAGCCATACCGTTTTCTTTATCATGGCTCAGTGTTTGGTTTTTTTTTTATGACAACAAGTGTTTGGTTTAAGAAGCTGTCAAATTTTGTCCTTCGCTTTAAGATTTCATAGGCTTTGAAAACATCAGTCTCCTCAACATATATGAAACATCATATTCAGGACTCCTAACTTATCTAGAGCATAAAGATCTTTTCTGAAAGATGGAATTTCACAACTGTTGGCTACTAGATTTGGTTTTAACATTTTGCTCAGGCATTATCATAGTAACACTTGTCCGAACATTCTTCTTTAATCCGACACATATATGTCTTTGTCATGACATATATGTGTGTTGGGACTCTCTTTTAATGCAATGATACATGTCTAAGAAAAATAGGCAATGAAATTTTAAGCATCAGTTGGCCTAAGTTTTTGTTATCCTGACCTTCAGGTCTCTACTCTTCCATGATTTTATTGCAAAGTGTCTAACAAAAGATCCAAGACTTCGGCCTGCTGCAAGTGAGATGGTGAAGGTACTTAATTTCTGCTCAAAGCTGACGTTTATGGTGCATTTTCATGATATCTTATTTATATATTTACTTGTCCTTGTTTCTGTTTTCTTCCCTATTTCCTTTGCAGCACAAATTTATTGAGAAATGTAATAGTGGAGCTTCGAAAATGTTGGCAAAGATCAAGGAAGCGAAGAAAATTAGAGCCACTCTTGCTGTGCAAAATGAACTGTCTGACCCTGACAACGTATGCCACATAGTTGTTACTGTTATGTGGTTTGGTTATGCTATTTCACTCAACGTTTATATTTACTTCGGTATCTGCAGGCAATGCAAGATGTGCCTGATCGAATAAATGAAGACTATGGGGAAACTGTTCCTACAAATTCTCAGCAACACATGAACTATGGGACATATAATGATTGCCAGGCAGGTAAATTTCCTTTTTAGTGAGTTCTTTGTTTAACTAATATATGAGTCTTAGCATTCCTTTTTTGAGTGCCAGCAATACATGTTAGATTAAAACTGCCTTTTCTTCTGAATCTTTTGTCTAGCAACTGTGATGTCAATTCAATATTCTTGCTCATAACACTTTGTATGGATTTTTAATCAGTTAGCTACTTAGGAGTTTTTAAATTTATATCCTGTCGTTCATTGAATGTGACACTTCTAAATATAAGTGCAGTTTCATACTGACTCTGATCCCTTATATAAGTCCATTAGGACATCAATGCACTCTCCAATATGGCACTTTGACTAACAATATTTATAGAAATATATATTATGAAAGTATTTTTTTTTTCAATCAATCTATTAGCATCAGTCTTATGTCGTATCTATATATTTTTTTTTGTTTGTAATTTACAAACTGATGGTCCAAGTTAAAAAGGTTTGGCTTAGGAGTTAAGAGTCTTAAGACAAACCAATATGGATTTATATTTGGGATCAGAGATAGTATGTTATTATTATTTTTTGAACCAATAGTATGTTATTAGTGCTGTTTTATTTCAAATGGCTGTTATTATTTTCCATATAGGTGTTTTTGGTACTATGATAGTTCATACTGAAGATGGCGATGAAGTGGCAGAATCACCTATTTTCCCAAGAACAGAGTTCATACCCGGCCTTGGTAGCATCAATTCTTTCACACATGATCCAAAGAGAGCGGAACTTATTTCAAGCTTTTGGTATGAGAAACATAAACTTGTTGTTTGTGTTTTCATTCATAGAAAGCGGCTTAACAAGAAGTTATTATTTATCCCATCACAAATCTTATGCACAGTTTCTTGATAGGGCGGAGAACACAGGTGATAGTGATGTCAATAAAGATCGGGATTTGGATGATCGTCCTGACATACAGGAATCAAAAGCAATTCCACCTTTAACTGGAACAGTGAAGAAGCATATTGGTGCAGAAGGGACTATAAGACGCCATGATAATCAAGTTAATTTATCACCAGGACTTGCAAACACAACAACTAAATTGAACAGCAGCCCAAGCCGTAAAAGCGTTTTTCGGTTCAGGATAAGGTATATGCTTCATGGTTTAGACATCAGCTATTTTTAACCTTGTCTGAACTAGGCTAAGGCATTTTAGATTTAGCTGTTGCACACATTCCCCTTTGAGCCTCATGTCTAATTTGTCAGCATTTCTGTGACTTTGTAGCTCTGGTCAATTTATGCTGCCGGCAACACTGTACCAATACCATTTCTTAAGGCAATTGACATTTCACCACTAGCTCTAGTATCAGAAAATGAAGCAGGAAATGGCCTTGCTGGGTCAAGTACAAATGATGCCTTGGAGGCAGTTAGGGAGTTGTTCAGTGGTGATGGGCAGGCAAAGAAAGGACGGAAAGGGCAAAACGAAGTACGCAGCAGATTCTTTTCTCTAGCTCTTGCAGAGTGAGTTAACTTTTAAAGCTTGCAGAGGGATACTTAGTCTAATAGTGCATTTGGTACATTAGGTTCCTCTTCCTCCAGGTGTGCACCACAGGCTGATAACAAGCCCCACACTGATGAACCTGGCCCAAGCGCTAGCGTATCATAAAACGTGAGTTAATTTGAACTGCACTGTGCTGCTAGTGTTTTTATTTTCTCACAATATGACTGAACACTGAAGCAAATAGTTTTTCTCCATTGTCTTCTGTAAATTTTTTAGGTGCTATGAGGACATGCCTCTACAAGATTCACAAGCGACGCAAGAGCAGCAGACAATACAAAATCTTTGTGACACGCTTCGAACCATACTGAGGTTGTAGATCTGCAAGAGTGAAGGCTACAACCTTTGGAGTTCAGAAGCGCTGCATGGAGCGCTGGACACTCAACCTGCTCGGGACATGCATGTACCGTGGAGCAGGCCTAATGACAAGTGCGTTTGAGCTTGTGGACGGCTGGACGCTTTGGTGACTGGAAGCTGATTGACACAGGGATTTCTATTTGAAGTGGAAATTTCTGTCTCTGTTAATAGCCTCTAGGGGTTTCAGCGGTCGGTGTATGTAGAGACTCTGCATCGACATTTTGCTAATCAAATTTTGCGGCAGTAATGCCTATTTTAGTCAGGTTTTGTATCCTTGACAACGCAATTGTCTTCGTCCAAATAAAGAGAAATAGTTGAGTAGCTATAAACAAAGGATGATTTAGGTTGGCTATCCGAAATCAGGGCGGCGTGATTTATGCTGCCATGGCCGCGTATTCCTTGCGCCTCGTCATTATACGCCATGCTACGTGTTGTTAATGCTGCCAGTTCTTTAGCCGCGCGTGCGAACGGCGTGGTTCTTGTTAATGGGTGCTTAACGCCTGCCCCGGTTGAGGCCGGGAACATGGAAATATTCGGGCTGTTACTGACCATCCATCTCGAGTCGCCAGGTACGCCATGTTCTGTAAACAAAACACGTTCCACGTAGGCAATTTTTCTGCTTCCTGCTAGCCCAACCTGATTCTTCAGTACTTGGATAACTCACGACCGCACAAGTAAGATCGGTTTTTGCACGGAAATAACCAAATCCGGCGGGACACCTGAAAGGTAGACGAAGCTGGACACACTTTGCACCCAGTACCCAACGTAGACGCCAATTGCCAAACACCAAAATTTGGGGGAGAGGAGGGCCGGCGAGCGATGTACATTTGTAGTGGTGCCACCTGATTAGGTACTCCATGAAGATAGTAATTGTATGGTTAGTTTATGTGAGTATATAATGTGTATTAGTTATTCTCTTTAAAAAATCGCATAGAAAGAGAAAGCAACATAGGATATTATTATAACATCTCCACGAGATCTCTTATACTCCCCTCTCTCTTAAACAGAAAATGCACCGGTTGCAGCATATTTACTGTCACATCTCCTATCCCTAGACTATAGGAGATCACCTAAGAGCAAGTTTAATAATTTAGTTGGCTGAAGGCTGTAACATGATGCCATGTCATATATATATAGCCAGCAATACAGCCAACCAGTATTAGGTAGGCTATTTGAATGGCTATGTGGGAGAGAAAAAATATTTAATCTTTGCACAGCTAATTGCATTGGATTGAGTAGAAGAAAGCAAATGTAACTTTTCTTCTCGTAACATGTGCTATAGCCGGCGAAGAACTTACCGCCCGCTCTCCAATCTCTCTCCTGACATGGCTGCTTTTGTCTGACATGGAGGTCTTGCCGCTGGCTGAAAAGCACTCATAATACTTGCTCTAAATCTACCGGATCTCTTAGCTCTAGGCATCGATCTTTACCTATGGAGTTTAAGGTAGCGTGTAATTGCTTAAATTGTTATTAGAGCCCTCAAAGAAGTTAGGTTGGGACCACACTGGCGCATTATCAAAGAGATTAAAGCAACATTGTCTCTTTCAGATGATTGAATTTGTCCATGAAAAGGAAGATTGTCAAATGGTGATGCTCATTATTTAGCAAGTCATTCATTTTTTTAAAAAAAATAGCAAGTCAGTCAATTTATGATGCTTTAGGTAGATATGTATTATTGTCTCTCCTATCTAAGGGCATATATAATTCTTATTGTCTCTCCTATCTAAGGGCGTATATAATTCTTACTTTCCTACCGCTTGATTAATATAGCTTGTAGTAACAGTGTCCAAAGACCAAACAACTATGCTGACGATATAATCACTTTGCACCATATGGCCTGCTTAAGAAAGCAACATCGATCGAGCAAGACTACAAGCATAGTACGTGTCTATACATGTATTTTCATTTAAAAACACCCGTTGGTTGATTATGTGTGCATATATGAATATCTGCATCTGTATTATCATAAGATAGAACATCAAACAAATTTATTAGATTAGATTCCTATAACGCCACATGCGTCATCACGACCATGATCAAGATGCAGATCCCCTAATCAAAGCTGAAAAAAAAAAAATCCAAGTGGGCATTTGGACTTGGGCTCTTGGAGTGGGCGACACGCCGGATCGCGCACTTGTACTTGGGCACTCTGGCTGCTACCCGGGACGGCAGAAACAGCGCAGAAGCAGCGCAGTGCGCCTGTCTCAGTCGCGTCCGCCCCCGTCTTGGCGTCTTGCTGGCCTGGCACGTTGCCTCTCTTCCCCGTTCCCTGTGTACGAAAATGTGAACACCATTCACCAGCGTGGCAGGCACGGGCACGGCGCTACGCCACAACAAAAGCAGGACCGTCCGCTCGTCTCGTCTCCCTCCCGCGGCTCGGCTCATCTCACCACACCACACCTCACTCCCCCCGTTCGTGGCCTCGCTGCCGCGTCGGGCCAGCGTGAGGCGTGACTGACTTCGGCGCGCGCACCGAGGGGGCGGCGGCGTCGATGGGGAAGAACATGCGCATCAAGACGGCGCCCAAAGGGCAACCGTGCCCCCTCCTCGGCGACGGGGTAGGCCCTCCCAGTCTCAGGCTCCTATTCGAATTTGATTTCTGATGATGATTACGCTTCGAATTTTGGTTTACTGCTGATGATGATTACGCTGCTGGTGCTCGCCGTGCGTGCAGGAGACATCAAGGACGCTCACCGACCTGGAAGAGGGCAGCAACGTCCAGGTTAGGCGCCCAGCCCCTGCCCTCCTTATCCCCTTCAGAATTACAACCGCCGCCGGCTAGATAACTAATCCTCGGCCATCCCTTATATTTTTTTATGTTGCACAATTGGAATTCTCTCAGCCAGCGAACGTTGGGTTCTGTCGGGTCATCAAACTTGTGAGTGTGCGCTTCTCTCTTCGATTTTTAGCTGTAGTGATGTTGGTCATGCTCAACGGATGGGCTCGGGTTAATTTGCAGGCCAAGCATGACGCCGGAAAGCTGGTCCTCGCCACTATGGCGCTGCTCATCGCCTCCCTCAGCAACCTTCTCGTTGTAGGTACCTCCCACTTGTTGGAAAGAAAACTATCGATGCTAATGTTTTTCACTTTTTTGTAACAAGGATAGCTGCTAAGCCTTTCCTGTCTTCATGAGGGCTTGAGCACAGCATGCAGAAATTTGGTTCCTCTGTTAGCAATTAGCATGTATGTTGATTTAAATTCAGCTAGCGCCACAAGTCTTGGTGGAATAAGTCGAGTCTGTAGATATTTAGAGGTCTTTGTGGAATTGAAATAAGTCTGTTATTTAGAGGCAAAGTTCAAACTGGTGTTAGTATGAATCAGTGTTCAGTGATGAGTACGGAGCAGAATACAGCCACTTTCAGGGAAATTACTATTTTCATTCTTGAAGAGCGTATTTGTTTTCTTGTTGTAATTTATGGATCATCTTGTGATGTCCTACAGCCGAAATATGGTGGCAAGATAATTGACATTGTGTCAAGAGATGTTCGGCGACCAGAAGATAAAGCACAAGCCCTGGAGGATGTGAAGGGCACAATTTTGTACATTGTGACAATCGTTTTAGTCGGGTACCTTTTTTCTCTGAAAACCTTACTTTGAGAAATCATCAGGATGCTCTGTACGGAAACTTTACAATCTTCTGTTTGTTCACTTTATGTTTACTGGATCGAGTTTTGCCACAGTCTTATTTTGTTCTAATTAAACCATGTTCACCAAATACTTTTTTTCGATTTTTTTCTTGAACAGATACTTTCTCGCTTAGAAAACAGAGTTCTGCTTATGAAATATACCGAGGTAGATTTTTGATGGATGCTTTGAATCACTAAAAACCATGTGTTACCTTGTTTCAGTTCAGTTTGCACGGCTCTTCGGGCATGGCTATTCAATTCTGCTAGTGAGAGAGTAGTCGCCGACTAAGGAAGGACCTGTTCAGTCATCTCATAAACCAGGCAAGGAAGTTTCTTCTATCCAAAGTTTATCACGTATAGTTCTCCACACAGCAACATTCTTACGTGTAAGAATTGTGCCACTGCAGGAAATAGCATTTTTTTGATGTGACTAGAACAGGAGAGCTCTTAAGCAGGCTTTCGAAGATACACAAATAATAAAGAATGCTGCTACAACCAACCTATCAGAGGCACTGCGCAATGTCACTACTACAGCTATTGGTCTTGGTTTTATGTTTTCAACTTCATGGAAGTTAACATGTAAGTAATATGTTTGTACTCTATATATAGAACTCAAGTTGGCATTTTATTCTGATTTGGAAGGCTATTGTGCACAAAAGCTTTATAATGCTTAGCTGAACTTCACAAAGGAACACATCTGGGCATGTGATAATTTATTTGAGTATTTTTCTTTAATTTTGTGTAAACCCTCTGAATTTGATCAAGTCAATCTCACTGGTTGCTATCTGCACAGTGCTGGCACTTGTAATTGTCCCAGTAATATCAGTTGCTGTGCGTAAATTTGGGCCCGCTTTCTTCGTGAGCTTTCACATCAGACACAAGCTGCTGCAGCTGTAGCTTCATCCATAGCTGAGGTTTGTATACCAGAGCATCTTGTGTCTTGTGATTGACTAATTGGCATGTCAGGAGGTTTCTGTGAACCCTTTTATTTGGGTACTGTCACTAAAAAGAAGCAAATTGGTGTTTTGATTTTGGATTGCATGCATATAACAGAATCACTTTTTTCTTTCTATTTATGCCTTGATATAAGTCTGTCTACTACCATTCAGGAATCGTTTGGTGCCATCCGCACAGTAAGATCCTTCGCTCAGGAATCTCATGAGATTTCACGCTATGGTGGAAAAAAAGTAGAGGAGACACTTAAACTTGGTCTGAAACAAGCTGTGGGTGCCCTACCATTCATGTAAAATAGCACCACATTCCATAGATTAATGATCTGATTCGATGCAAATCATTTGTAGAAAGTTGTTGGCTTGTTTTCTGGAGGGCTTAATGCAGCATCAACCCTGTCTGTGGTTATTGTTGTTATTTATGGTGCCAACTTAACCATCAATGGCTACATGACAACTGGTTCTCTTACATCATTCATCTTATACAGCCTTACAGGTACTTTCCAGCTTAACTGTATTTATACTCAACCTAGTATCATGCCTGATTTAGTCACTGTTCAATTTCTTGTGTATGCAGTTGGTTCGTCGGTATCTGCCTTGTCAGGACTATACACAACTGTTATGAAAGCCTCTGGTGCAAGCCGTAGAGTTTTTCAACTTCTGGATCGTGTTTCCTCAATGCCAAAGTCTGGGGACAAATGTCCAATAAAGTTAGTTTCTTTGTCTATCAGCTTTCTAGAGTGGTTCTGCTTATTCAATAGCAGTGTGCAGTACCTTTACTTAACTATCCTTCATTTTTTTTTTAGTGAAAAGGATGGGGAAGTTGAGCTTGATGATGTCTGGTTCGCATATCCTTCTCGCCCTTCTCATATGATTCTTAAGGTATCTCCCAGAATACTGTGCAACTGACATGGCCATTTACCAGATTTGACATTTTCCTTCCTTATATATAAACAGTGTACATATGTAAAGAGAAACTAGGGAGCCTAGCTTGCACCAGCTTTCATTCAGGATTACCTGATTAGTGGGCCCTCTTCTTGAAAAGGAATAACAATCCATATCATTATGTTTTCCATGTTTTGTTGTTGTAGTTCATTCCTCTGTGATGCCAGGTGAGAAGGTGATTGCAATTTTGTGAACACAGTTGGGGGTGTCGAGTGCCAACTCTGTTCACTCTTTATATTAGTCTGTGTACTTTAATGTAGGGCTGTAGGCAGAGCTCCGGCCCTTTTCACTCTAAAAGGAAAAAAAAAAAGTACAGTGGCATACATTAGTTCATATTACAACATTAACAAAAAGTTCTAACTTAGGCCCTGTTTGGTTAAAAAGTCCTAGGACTTTTTTTTAGTCCCAGGACTTAAAAAAAGGACTCTCAAGAGGTGCTTCTAGGGACTTTTAGCAAAAAGTCTCAAAAAAAATCCCTCCCTGTTTGGTTTCATAGGGACTAAAAGGGAATTTTTTTAGTCCCAATAGCAAAAGGTCCCTGTTCTTAGTTTTTGTTTCAAAAACATTGTGTTTTGATTGGTTAATATGGAACTTTTAGGATGACATATATGGGAACATCATCATTAGCTTGATTTTTGTTTTGGAGGGCATTTGCTTGAATAATCTTTTGTTATGCTAGTGGCCAGTTTTCGTATTGGGAGCATTGTAGTTATGCTTGCTATCAACAATATTGCAGGGAATAACGCTGAAGTTAGCTCCAGGTTCAAAGGTTGCACTTGTTGGGCCAAGTGGTGGTGGTAAAGTAAGTTTTTTACATACTAATTACATGACACCCTTTATCTTAAATAGATCAAGTGGTGGTGCTAATATAAGTGTTTTTGAATTGCGGCCTCAATTATAACATTAATTTTTGCAGACCACAATAGCAAATTTGATTGAGCGGTTTTATGACCCTCTAAAGGGAAGGATTTTGCTTAATGGAGTACCATTGGTAGAAATTTCACATCAATATCTTCACAGCAAGGTATGTCATGCAATTATTTTCAGGTTATATTGTTGAAGAATATTATCTAAGCTAGGTAGTGTTGCAAGGTTCACAATTCTGGTGGATGATGATATGTTATTGTCCTGAACTGACTATAGCTAGTTCGATCCTTTCATTTGTGCCAAAAAAATTCAGTTCATTATTCCACCTAATAGTCTGATTCTGGTGAATCCAGTAATTTTGGCTACATTAAACGGTAATTTGGAGTAGCACTGGTATGAAATTTGGTGAATTGGGGAATGTGGAAGTATTTGGTTGGTAACTCAAACCAGCATTACCATCATCTGTTAAAAATTCAACTAGTAATGAGGACTTATAATTCTATAGTCTATACTATGCAATGCTGAGTCCTTGAGTGTTAGCTTGAACAAGAACCTATAGGTTTCTATTTCCAGTCGATTTTAATCATGGCATGCCTATTTTGAACAGACAAAACCCCATACCTATTGTGTGTGTTTTTTCGAAAAAAAAATATTTCCTTCACGTTTTTCAGAATATTAATTTGGAAAAATCCAAATTGTAATTATTCTCAACATTCAGTTCATTAACCAACAAGCAAATCCAGAATTTGCTAGAGTCAAATGGAAGTCCTTGAAAAAGTTGTGCCATATTAGCTCTAAAATAGTGCAGTTACCATGAGAATATTGTTCTGGCATGTAGAAGATCCTTACTTTTTTTTTAAAATGTTTATTGACTGATTTCAGGTAAGCATAGTCAGTCAGGAGCCTACACTCTTTAACTGCACCATCGAAGAGAATATTGCGTATGGATTAGAGGGCAAAACGGACTTTGCTGACGTTGAGAGTGCAGCTGTAAGTATCAGCATCCAGACACACTAGTACACGACTGTAGGATTGTATCCTTATCCACTCTCCTCTCCCTCTGATGCAGAAAATGGCGAATGCACACAACTTCATATGCAGCTTTCCCGACCAATATAAGACCGTCGTTGGCGAGAGAGGATCAGGTTATCCGGCGGGCAGAAGCAGAGGATCGCCATTGCGAGAGCTTTGCTTATGAACCCACGAGTGCTTCTCCTGGATGAAGCTACCAGTGCCCTGGATGCTGAAAGCGAATATCTTGTCCAGGTAAGCATGAACGGGCATCTCCTGAACTGCTGGTGCCAGCAAGAAACAAACAGCACTCTTAATCAGTTAATTGTGATTCATCTGTGATATATCAGTCAAATGTGCTTTGTTTCTTGCTTTGCGAGCTGGAACGTGACGTTGATTTCCCCCTACATGTGCCACAGGATGCGATGGACTCCTTGATGAAAGGGAGGACTGTCCTTGTGATAGCTCACCGGCTCTCGACCGTCAAGAGTGCCGACACCGTCGCTGTCATCTCTGACGGCCAAATCGTGGAGAGCGGCACGCACGACGAACTCCTGGACCACAACGGCATATACACGGCCTTGGTGAAGAGGCAGCTGCAAGGGCCGAAGTTTGAGGCCACCAGCAGCATCAACGAGGCCAGCGAAATTGAAGCCGAGCCCAGCAGTAATGGGCAATAGCGCCCCGCTCCTTAGGCAGACCACAGTTCATTTGAATATGTAACCCTGATCTTGATGTATGCCACTGCGAATCACGCGAAACCATTGATATCACACGATGCTACAGTGGACAGGGGTACCTAATTGGCAGCCCTACACCTATGGTCCTGTTTCTGATTAAGCGGTTAGAAAAATGTCAAAGTTACACGACAATAACAAGATATGATTGTTTTTTCAAAAAAGAAAAGAAAGATATGATTGTTCCACACCCGACGGCAAGACGCTAGCTAGGGGAGTGCAAGACCAGCCAAAAAATGTCGACAAGTTAGATCTAGAGTCTAGCAGCTGCATACAACACGTACAAAACGACTGTACAGCAGTAGAACTTCGACTATGGGTACAGCAAAACAAAGCATTGGGACTGTTTGGCCTACTCCATTCATCAACGGCATAAAAAATCATGGTTCAGGTTTATATGTTATGATGTGCTAATTTCTTTGCTAGTGCACTAGTGGTTTCCAACAGTAGCACACTCACTTCATTACACAACGACGTTTTGCAGATCATACCCCTTGTCATTGGTTGTTTCTAAGAGCATCTCTAATAGTCTGTCTAATATAGGCGCCTCGTCGTCGTCTAAATCATCATTTAGATAGTCATTTGCATAAAAATCATTTTGTACATCTTTTGGTTGTTTTCTAAAGGGCTGTTTGGTTTTCTAACTTGGACCCAAGTCCCATTTAGTAAATAGAATATGACCATATATTTGAATAATGACCAAATAAAGAGTCTATTGGGAGAATATTTTTTTCATTAAAAAAACTGAATCCCTGTGGCTAAACATGTTATAAAAGTCTCTTAATAGTCTGCTCTAAAATCATTCTCTTCAAACTGAAACATTTTGATAGTCAGATTCATTTTGACTATCTTTCCACTCTACTTCAAAAGCGTTCTAACTTGTTGAAACAAAAAATCCCTGTACAAGATGACCATAGACGAGAAATATCATTGAAAAACATGCACTGGAAATATTTTTTTAAAAAAAAAAAATCTTTATGGCAAAAAAAAATTAGTGCAGAGTCATTGAAAGAACATATAAAACTTCTCTTCAAAATTATGTGCAACATTTGTAAAATGTAGATTCGATTAAACTACTACTACCGGCCCCAACATTTGAAACATCTACTTACAACATCTAAAAACATTGCAACATTCAAAAGTCATATGTTGAAACTTAAAAAAAAAACATTGCAACACAGCGAGATCTAAACCCGACGCCGGACCTCTAGCCAACATTGTATCCCTAGATCTAGAGAGAGAGAGGAGAGAGAGGAGGAGGAGGAGGAGGCCTCGATACAAGGGGGAGGAGGGACAGCTCAAGGTCCAAATCGACAAGGACAAGAGTAGGCCTCGCATCCGGATCCACCTAGTACCTACTACCTCGTCGGATCTGTTGTTGTTGTCGTCTTCACCGGTGGGGTGCATGGAGGTCGTTAAGGCGAGGGGTAGAAGGAAGGAAGGGGGAGGAACCGCTTGCCGAAATACTATCGTCTCATCATGCCTCTCGAAATCGCGAGAAGGGGGGGAGCGGCGGCGGCCGCACAAGCAGAGCTGAGAGGAAGTTGGGAGCGGAAGGAGGATATGGCGAGTGCAATGAAGTGGCGTTGGGGCGGCTAAAGCGGCAACAACCGATATGGCGAGTTGCCTCCCGAGTCGTGAGTGGGAGTGCGACACGCGTCGGGACGCTTTGGACGTATGTGTCCCAAAGATTACCATTAAGATATAGTTAAATTTTAGTATCCTTGTTGCGATAGTTATATATGTCATGTCTGTAAAAAGCAATAATTTACATAGAGAAGATCCCCTTGCGGCAGGTTATTTGTCATGTTTGATCTATCTTCAGCCTTTTTCGTCGTTTATTTATATAGCTATTGGAATTTTCTTGTTTATGGGAATCATTTAATGGTTGCTAACAGCATTTGCTTAACTAGTAGGCCTGCTAATGGGTGGATACCCACCCAAAACCCCAACCCATATTTTAAAACCTAACTACCACCCGCTCCGCCCCAATCCGTTTTGTGTCGTCAACCCAACCCGCCCCAACCCGTTTCACGATGGAAGATGATATATGACTTATGCGCCGATCTATGACCATAAGAGCCCCAACCCGTCAACCCGTTTGTGTCGTCAACCCAACCCGCCCAACCCGTTTACAGTGTCACCCGCGTTTCCACCGCCCCAGTACCGTATTAAAACCCGCCCCAAAATACCCGTTCAGCCTATGCCAGACCTATTAACTAGTGATATCT
>JADLZK010005223.1:0-64190 GCA_015847255.1 Hyparrhenia diplandra | reverse complement strand
ACCAGAGAGCGGGACGATAGGCTTGTCGGCCCGTGCATGGAAAAGCCGAGGGGCTACTGTCCTTCCGGCCGAATAGCAGCCTTAGCAGGCATGGATGGATCTGATCGAGTCCGTTTGGGGTACGCGTTGTTGGTTTGCTGTTAAAGCAAGGAAATCAAATCGATTGTTTATTTGGATGGGAACTGAATTTGGTAATATCTATATATATGGAGCACGCCACAGCAAGACACGAGTAGCGTACGTTTTCCATCGATTGAGATGACTACATGATCAACTTTTATTTTGCTCCCCGTACCTATAATTATAGGTCTATTCTTGTATTCATTGACCAATTAACCGCGCTTATAACTAAAACCTATCAAATCTTTTATCTCACGTTCCAATCTACTATTTCTTCTTGTTCTTCGTTATTGATGGTGATCCTTTGAAACGAAATTAGATGTTCATTGCTTCAATGATGGCAAACTCTAGAGCGATCACACCGATCGACCCGGGGGCTGGGGCAGCCCGTATATACTATACGTGAGGGGTTTTGGCTTGTCGCTTGTCTTCCTATTGCAGTTCCTGTTCCGACGAGTCGACGACGAACAGCACCCTAATTACACGTACAGTTGGTCGTCATGCTCATGCACCAAGGGATGAGCACGCACAGGGTAGCCGGCTTCCACTGCGTTGCTGGCAGCGCTGGCTGTCGTTTCATGCAGCGGCGCGGTCGCCGTCGCCGGCGGCGTCGGCCCGGTGATTAGGATGCAGCTGAGCCACACCGACGCCGGTCGCGACCTGGCCCCACGCGATCTGCTGCAACGCATGAAAGCTGCGCAGCAAGTCCCGCGCCGCGCGGTTCCTTCCTCGTCCGCTCGTCGGCGACGAGTGCCCCGGTGACACCAGGCCCGGGAGTCCCCTGGGCGACGGAGTACCTGGTCAGCTTCGCCATCGGCACCGCCGCCGCAGCTGTGAAGATGACGCCTCGACAGCGGTAGCGATCTCATCTGACGCAGTGCCAGCCGTGCGTCGCCCGCGATCAGGCCCTTCCTTACTCGACATGGCAGGCTCCACCACGTTCGTGCCGTTCCCTTGCAACTCCCCTCGACATGCCAGCAGCAGCCCTGGCCATCGTGCGGCGGCGGCGGCGGTGACACCAGCACCAACCAAGCTTTATTGGGCAACCAGACTTGCGGCTACACCTACTTGTACGCCGACATGTCTTTGACGACTGGGGTCCCGCCGCAGACACGTTCACGTTTGACGGCGGCGCGGCGGCCGTCGACGGCGTGACCCTTCGGATGCGGCTTTTTAACCAAGGACTGTTCGACTTTTAACTCGTCCGGTACCGGCATCGTCGGCTTCGGCCGTGATGCCCTGTCCCCGCCGTCGCAGCTCAAAGTCGACAAGTTCTCATACTGCTTCACCAACATCACGGGATCCACGCCCAGCGCCGTGCTGCTCGGCCTGCCGGCGAACCTCTACGGCGGCGGCGACGCAACCGTGCAGACTACCCTCGCTCGACATGACCTTGACTTCCTTCTACTACCTGAATCTGCAGAGCATCACGGTGGGGTCAACGACGCTGCAGGTGCCGCCGTCCACGTTCGCCTTGAAGGACGACGGCATCAGCGGCGGGACGATCATCGACTCCGGAACCTCGATCACGCTACTGCCGCCGCCTGTTTACAGCCTCCCTCCGCGACGCCTTCGTCTCCGAGCTGAACATGACGCCCGTGAACGTCACGTTCCTACCTGATGTTCTCTGCTTCCCGGCGTCGGCGACGACGATGCCCAAGCTGCAGCTGCAGTTCGAGGGCGCCACGCTGGACCTGCCGCAGGAGAACTACGTGTTTACCCTGGAGAACAACATGTGCATTGCGATAGGGTCGTCCGACGGGGACATGACCATAATAGGGAACTATCAGCAGCAGAACATGCACGTACTCTACGACCTCGTCGGCAACACGCTCTCTTTCGTCCCTGCTCAGTGCGACGACATGGTTAGCTCGATCGCGATGAGCCGTGCAGCACGGCATGCTTCCGGTTGTGCCTACTCCCTCTGTTTGTTTTTGCTATCGCTATAACATTCGTGCTGATCAAACTTTATTAAATTTAGCTAGGTTTGTATGAATATATATATATATATATTTGGTCGAGGTTGAGTCGTATTTTTGATTTCGCAGTAAGTGAGAGAGTGTACTATTGGTAGGTTGCATTCCCTACCTAAATTTTTTCTCTTCACCGTGTTTGTGAGTCACACGGTTTTTTCAGCTTAAGAGCATATGCTTTCACACTGTGGACCAGATATACAGCATGAGAGCATATGCTCAAGAGCAAATTTGTAACTTATACTACTAGGTACTCCTCGGTCCCTTTTCAACCATTCCATCTAGAGATAGCATACGAATACGGCCCAATGTCTTGACGTGATTTACAATCCTGATGCATAAATTAATTAGGTAAAAATGGTTTGAAGATTTTACGTAGCCTTCCACGTTTCAAAATAATCCAAAATACACGCCGACCTTTTCCGAAAGTAATTCCAAATTTCTTCGTTTGTAAGATTACCTTGTCTCCTCTAGCCAAATCATATCTCGAGGCCAAGCTGAAGTATAGGCCCTGTGGTTGCTTGTTGCCCGAGCGAAAGCTAAGCTCATCCATCTCTCCTCCAGGTTTAAACTAGCTGGCCTTTTTTCCTCTCAACAAGTGCCTCTATGACTGACATACTTTTTATTTTAGGAATACAGGTTTCCCACTCTGTTCATCCTTAGTTTTCTAAAGTTACAATGTCACTTTCTCTCCATCTCCGCCCCTTCAAATCAGATGCAATGGCTATCCTTGCTCTCATCTAGGGGAGACATATCTGTCAGCCCCTCTTGGATTCCATCGAAAGTGTTTTTCTTCCCTTTGCCTCGGGGTGGCAAGAGAGGAGCGGCGGCGACAGCGGCCTACGCCGCCTTGCCTGGCCATGGACGCCGCGCGGCACACATGCGCCGCTAAGCTCCTGCAGGGAGCTGTATTGCGTGTTCCTGGGCTCGCTGTCGCACCGCGCTACTAGCTCTTTGTACGAAGTTCCAGCACGTCCGCGCAAAAAAGAGTTAAGGCCGCTGTTTGCTGCGGAGAAGGAGAACAACAGTGAGCGTATGTTCACCCTCGCCATTAACGCTGTGATGTGTGCTCTTTTCGGTTCCTCCTCTCCAGTCTCCCCTTACCATGGGCGGATTTTATGTCAAAATATAATGATTATTGTGGAATTTTCATCATTTTTTGCATTTATACGGTAAGAAGATCACCCACAAGTCAAACGTACTTCCTTGCATTTGCTTTGGTCCGCCCTGCCCCCTTGCTCATGGCAAGCCAGGCTACAAAGGGGGGCTCCTATGCGCCGACCACCCCCCAAGGTGGGCCCCGGCTTCAGCCCCACGCGACCTTCTTCTCCCGTTGGCCTCCGCAGCGCCGGCGAGTTCTTAGCGCCCTCAAACTGACAGTCTCTTCTTCCCCCCTCCCCTCCCCTGCTTCCGCCGCCGCCTCTCCTCCAATTCCGGTAGCCTCCGTCTCCGGGCCGCCCATGGCTGACCATGACGCCCCCGCCGCCACCCATACCCACCGGATGGGTCCGGGCGCCGCCGAGCTCACCGCCCGGCCACTGCCAGATGACGGCCGCGGCCAAAGCGGGCCGGCCGGATTCTAGATCCGGGGAGGAATGGAGGGGAGGGAGCTCACAGGAATCACGGACCTCGCCGGAACCCCTAAAGCCACGGCCCCGGGCCGGAACCCTAAAGCCACGGCCTCCCGGCATCGCCGCTGCCGGCTGGGCTCGCCGCCGCCGCGGTGGGGCGCGGGGAGGAGGAGGAAGAGGGAGGAGAGGGCTCTGCCGCCGCGCCGCGGCACCGCGCTGGCAAGGGGAGGAGGAAGACGGAGGGAGGAGAGGAGTTTGGGCCACGTGGGCCAGACCGGGCTACGGGCCGAAAAGGCCGGAAAAATAGGGTGGTCGGGCGCTGAAGATTTGCCGCTACAAATAGCACTAGTGCAGCCTAGCAGTCATAGGCCGAGTCTTGTTAGTTGGGCCACCATGCAACCAGGCCGAAGTAGACTTGGGTTATCGGATTGATTTTCATTTCCTGTTGCCGGTCGCCGTCTCCTTGGCGTACGTATTGCGAGCCAGCAGCACTTGGGATCATATATATCCAAAAGATCGAGAAAGGACCTGCTTGATCATATCTCTTAGCACTAAAAAAAATCAGGGATCAGCTAAAGTACTAGTGAGCCTTTAAAGGATGAAAATTAGTACTAGTGGCTGACATCGTCGGGCCACATGATGATCATGCTGATGGTGAGTTGCTTTCTCTGGATCTGGGAGCTGCCTGCCGCGTTATTTCAGGGTTGCCAATCGCGTTCGCTAGCAGCGGAAGCCAAGCAACAGAACAGGAGCGCCAAATTAATAAAGCAGGCAATCGTACGTGTCCGTTGAAGATAGATGGAGCGGCAAGCAAAGCAACGCAAAGCAACCAATCAGTGAGTGGCCCTTGGATGGACTGCTGCGTGCAAGCAACATGCATATGTCCAGTGCAGTGTAGTACATGTATCATATCACCGATCTTAAGCCGAACCAAGAACGTGCATGGAGGCTCCATGGATCATGTCTAGGCCATAGGCAATTCCGTCACGGAATGCAGGCTTGCATTGCTAATCTACTACAACCCAACAAGATCACAAGTGCTGAACACATCATCATGCTTAATTGCTCTGATGCACGCAGACGCAGAGCACTAGCTCGATCGGTGCGGTGTGGTGGGAGCAGCATCACGTTCACGTTCACGTCAATTATCCTTTCTCATCTCCAGACTTGCCGCCAACCCAAAAGCAAGATAGCTGCCTCCCTTGAGAATACGTTAAGATTATGATACTCCAGTTAAGCTAGGGGTTTGCCAAACTGTATGCATATGAAACTGACACTGAGTTTCCCTTTAAAAAAACTGACACTGAGTCACTGACAGCAGCAGCAGGAGGAGGGAGGTTCGGTCAAACTAGGCTGCACAACAGATTGCACACACATACACACACACACACACACACAAAAAGATGGTGCCATATCCTGTGGAGGATTGCACGAAGAATGCATGAAGTATGTATAACTGAGCAAGGTTATTTCAGTTGCATTTATTTTGGTCTCACACCACCGTTTATGGGTGGCTCTAACTGAATAAAACCCTGCCGCAGATTCAGTTGCAACGGATCCGAAAGTAAAGCGGAGAAGAGAAGCACACACACCAAGCATGCTGCATGATGCATCAAAGTTTCAAATCTCGCTGTGACCTGATGATGACGATGAGCGAGCGCGTTGTTCAAGGGTGGTCGGCGGAACTGACAATGACACCACCGTTATCAATTTTTGAAAGAAAAATTAAAAACTCTGTCACCGATTAGGGTCCTTCTCAAGCAAGGCAATGCAACATGTACAGTAGTACTTGTTATTAACTCTTCTAATGATTTGATAATTTGTGCAGAATCCACTGTTTCTATCCCAATTCTTACTACAGTACCAAAGTTGGAAATTACAGGATGAATTATCTATCCATCCTAGTAGGTGTCCGCCAAACCTTCATCACAAATAAAAGGAATCTCCTTTGGTCTCTGCTTGCAAGCAAAGTCTAGTTCACGACTCACAAGTCATCCTGAATTCTGGAAGGAACCACCTTCAAATAAACAAACAAGACGAGACGAACAAGCCGCGCTAATCCGTTTCAAACGCCAACGCGAGCTATAAAATCGGAGGAGAAACCGCTGCCACTTCCAGTTCCAATCCCAATCCCCACTCACCCATCCATCCATCCTCCCTCCCTCCCCACGATGTCAATGGCAACCTCCCGTCGTCTCCCGGTTCTCCTCTGCCTCGCCGCCATCGCGGCGACGGCGGCAGCCGGAGAAGGCGGTCTCCGCCTGCCCCGCGACGCCACGTTCCCGGCGGCGCAGGCGGAGCGGCTCATCCGCGCGCTCAACCTCCTGCCCAAGGAGAAGGAGGCGAGGCCAGGTGTCGGCGGCGGTGATGGGCCAAGTGTGGCACCTGGGGAGCTCCTGGAGCGGCGCGTCACGCTGCCTGGCGTCCCTGATGGGGTCGGGGACCCGGACACCACGCCGGTTACTTCCGCCTGCCGCACACCCACGACGCCAGGTGAGTAGCGAGCCGGCCGGCCACCGGTGATTGCGCGAAGTAAAGCTTAGATCTTTGGTTGGTCCTCTCCTGTGAATGAGACAAACTAGAGCTTCCATCGTTTGTAACGGCAGCACAGAGTTGGGTGAAACCGAGGGGAAAAAGGCGTGATTTTTGCCGTCGCGTCGCGTTGCCCTGTGCTTGATGGTTTTTTTTTTTTTTTTAAAAAAAAAGGGCGATTTTGCGACAATGAATTGAACGCGTTTTGTGTGTCTGGACTGCTACAGGATGTTCTACTTCTTCTTCGAATCGAGGGGCAAGAAGGAGGACCCCGTCGTGATCTGGCTCACCGGAGGGCCCGGCTGCAGCAGCGAGTTGGCCGTCTTCTACGAGAACGGGCCCTTCACCATCGCCAACAACATGTCGCTTGCTTGGAACAAATTCGGTTGGGACACTGTAAGTAATGAAATCCTACCTCCTTTTGTTATGATCCCCTGTCTCCTCAGGGGAAATCAACTTTGTCACCTAGTTACAATAACAGGTCTCAGACTGAACATTCCAGTTTTGCTTGCAGCCAATTTTAAGAAAATGACAAACCTTAACTACTTCGACCTATGTTGACTAGAGTAGCAATAGTCAAGTTAAGCCGTTAGTGAAAATAAGGTCGCTTTCTGAAGCTTCTGTTACACCTGCTAGCATTTGTGGAAGAAAACCTTTTCTTGTCCATAAACCAGAACTATCTATCTTTACTAACTTTAGGTAAACTGTTATAACCAGCTCAACATGTTTTGCTGTTTTTATCTACTTCCAATAGCTCCATGTTTTAGTTAGTTACAGTTAGCAGCAACTATGCTTACTATAGTACTGCAGCTTATCTTTCAGAAAACAAAAATATAGTACTGCAGCTTATAACTATTTAGAGAGCTGTTTCCCAATTTCCGGAAAGAGAGTGTACTAAATTCAGTATATCGTTGTAGAAAGTCTTATTGCTGCGAAAACTCCCACCTTTTGTTGAATTACATAGATCATGTCAATTTTATTGCTATAGGTTGACTTAACCTCCTCTGTTTCTGATATGACTTGATGTCTGCAGATCTCAAATATCATATTTGTTGATCAGCCCACTGGAACTGGCTTTAGCTACAGCTCTGATGATGGTGATACTCGTCATGATGAAACTGGAGTCAGCAATGACCTATATGACTTTCTTCAGGTGCTACTTTTGTATCAGTTATGTCTTGCTGTTGTGCTTTCTTTTTCTTTTATTGCATCAATTCCATGTGCTGTGTGGCACAGATCATGAATCACCTTTGCTACTGTGATCACACCATAGAAGTTTGGTCAGTTCATATTTTTTTAAGAGTAGTTAATATCATATCAGAAAGGAAAACGAAGATATATATACATTTTTCTTAAATACAGAAGGGGCTCTGTTCTTAACCATTTCAGGAAAGAGTGATCACACACGGGATTTTTAAAACCTTTTTTTCACTAATATAACAAGCAGTATCCCACAAGATTTACATATTTGACCTTTATTTTTTGCCATGGTGGCCTTCTCGTGGTGTCTAAATTGGCTGCTCAACCAAGGATTTGGCCACTCCACCATTCATGGCCTAGCTAAATGGATCAAATTGAAAATTTATGTCTAAGCTTAAAAATAATTGTTATGATATGAGAAGGTTTTCACAAATCATACACGGTGATAAGGCACCAACAGTGGAGGCATATATATGCCTAAGTTTTTATTCTCTTCAGCAATTCCATTGTGCTGATTGGTGCCCTTTTGCATAAAAAGTATAAATGATTTTGGCAAATTTGGCTAGTTTGCTTCATTAGAGGTGAGGCACAGATCATGAATCACCTTTGCTACTGTGATCTAAAAGTTGCATCTCAATTGTTACCAAAGGGAAAGGAACGGTTCCTGTAGCAGAATAATATATTAGGCTATTGCTATTTGGTTTGATTGTGTTGGGTCGAATTGACAAAAGAGCCATGGCATCATGGGCGTTATTTAATTTCTCTAAACTTCTATTTCAGGTGTTCTTTAAGAAGCACCCAGAATTTGCAAAGAATGACTTCTATATAACTGGAGAGTCTTATGCTGGGCACTACATTCCAGCATTTGCAAGCAGGGTTCACCAAGGAAACAAAGCAAACGAGGGCATTCATATAAACTTGAAGGTACGAGTATTAGCCTCTTTGCATCAGTTTTTCACCCATCTTCGATTCTCAGTTCCCCCGATTTAACTTTTGCTATTTCTTAACTAATCTTACTTTAGGGATTTGCTATCGGTAATGGTCTCACGGATCCAGAAATCCAATACAAAGCCTACACAGACTATGCGTTGGAAATGAACCTTATCGAGAAATCTGACTATGAAAGGATCAATAGGTTCATCCCACCATGTGAATTTGCAATTAAGATGTGCGGTGAGTACTTCTAAACCTTTGAGAACATCGCACAATTTTATTTATATTAATCATAAAAATATCAGGATATGGACATTATTTTCTGGTTGCCTGAAAAACTTTTACGTCAAAAATATGGTGATGTTCCTGAGTATAGCAGATGATTAATGTAGTATGTAAAAGTTCCATTAGAACGACTCATCCTGAGAATCACTCCATGTTAAAAGGATACATACTAAGTACTGTGCTCTGCTAATGTAGGTACTGATGGGAAAGCATCATGCATGGCAGCTTATATGGTCTGCAATAGTATTTTCAACTCCATCATGAAGCTTGTTGGGACAAAGAATGAGTAAACAATGCCTTGCTATATGAACCTGTGTTGCTTTTGACTAAGGTGGAGAAACCTTATACAATAATGGCCTCTTTGCAGTACTATGACGTGAGGAAGGAATGTGAAGGAAACTTTGCTATGACTTCTCAAACCTGGAGAAGTTCTTTGGTGACAAGGCGGTCAAAGAGGCACTTGGAGTTGGTGACATTGATTTTGTGTCTTGCAGTACTACGGTTTTATGAAGCCATGCTCACAGACTGGATGAGGAATTTGGAAGTTGGCATCCCTGCTCTACTTGAGGATGGGATTAACGTGCTTATATATGCTGGGGAGTATGACCTTATATGCAATTGGCTCGGTAAGAATACAATGGGCTCCATAATTTTGTACCTATTTATGTATTTTATTTTACAGTCTTTCATCTATTGTCTGATCATGACTATGGGCACGCCTTCTCTGTGAAAATAGCTGCACATAGTTCTATCTTTTGTCGACCATATTATTAATTATGGTTTCAAAATAATTGTAGGGCCGACATTCATCAGATCTATTGATTTATTCATTGCAAAGTTTGGTTATCATAGTAAAAATTTCATATGTACAAATGAATTTTGCGCTCTGCCCCTGACCAGTTTTCAAGACATTATAAGCACAATCAGTCGAGCTGACAGTTCTTTTTCTGTCTGCCTAATTATGGGATTGTGGATGAATCTCAATGAGCTGACAAATAAATGTGGACCATCTGGTCATGTTTGCAAATAATGCAAACTTGTTATCAAATTGGTTTGCTTGTCAATTCGTAAAATAAAAATAAAATGTTCCTCTGAAATATTCTAAAATAGTCTTTCTGAAGTAGAGGGACAACAACAACATTATTGTAGGCTGTAGCAGTTTTTGTCTTGTTGTTCTGTCTTGGGAAACTGAAAAGACATCTTCCCTCTTGAAAAAATGTACAAAATGCTAACATGTCATTTGAGCTGCAAGTTGCAAACTTTCAGATATGGAGGATCTTCATCAATATTGATGTAACAAGTATCTTACTTAAAAGTTACCCTCTATTGTGAATTGTCTTGCATATGAGATTGTGCATCATCAGATTTTAATGGTTTTGCAGTTAAGATACCAAGGATACAATTTTGAATTTGTTTGTGTTTGGGCAGGAAACTCGAGATGGGTACACTCAATGGAATGGTCTGGCCAGAAAGAATTTGTATCCTCTTCTGACTTATCGTTTGTAGTAGAAGGTGCAGAAGCTGGAGTTTTGAAGAGTCATGGACCACTCAGCTTCCTCAAGGTTGTGATCTAGCACCTTTTCACTTTACCTTGTTCCCTAGTACACAGTTCTTTCCCCAAAAAGGAGATGTTTCATGCTGGCAACATTAAGCGTGGTTCCATTAATAAACGTAGTCATACTTCACAAAATGTTCAGTAAAATCTGTTCATAGCTGCATACTAATGACATGAAAAAGGACCACTCATCCTAACTAGCTGTCTAGTGCTTTAGAACCCTTTTCCCCACCTGAGGATCAACAACAACCAACAGCATGTGTAGGTATATGTGAAGACTTACAAAACTCACAAGTATACGTTTCCTCCCATATTATGCAATGCAGGTACACAATGCAGGTCACATGGTTCCGATGGACCAACCGAAAGCTGCCCTGGAGATGCTGAGGAGATTCACCCAAGGGAAACTGAAGGAATCGCTCCCTGAAACGATGGTTTTGAAGGCAGCAATGTGATGAACGTGAAGGGACTTGCTTATTACTAGGTAGTCTGAGGTGTCATTCCAAGGAGCGTGTCACTGAATTGAAGCTTGTTATTTTCATTTATTAACCCTCCCTGATATCAATAACGTTGGCCCTGCAATGTAAAGTCCCACTGATGCATGCTGTTGATAAAAAGTCCAAAGCAAAGGGACAATGCTGGAAACCTTGTCTGCTGCTCTTGTAAAGCATCTCATGTATACACCCTTTGATCCAGAAAGACAAATAATATTTTCTATTAAAAAAAATGTACTAGTGTCTGAATTATTGTTGGCAATTTGCTGTCTAGCCCTCTTGGCGATTTGCTGTCTGATCCGCACGCTCACTGACTGGAGCTCACATGCAAAGCTCATCCTTTCTGCATTGCTGGTTAGTTTTGAGCTGCATAATTTACATGGAAAAAGTAGTGGTCCTTAGATTTGCATTGCTGTTTGCCAACACTGTGTCCCTCTCGTATTCACGCATTCAGAAGTTTTTAAAGGAGACACACTGGTGAAAAGTTGAGACTGGTTCTTGAGATCACCACAGATCGATCTCATTCACTAAGGGCTTCACCAACGCTCCATGCTGGCTTGTAGCCTCGCAGAGCCAGCTAGGTCCGGATTGCAAGCGGAGCAGAAAAAGTGAAAAGTAGTAGCCTTAATTGGTGTCAGAGGTGCCTCTGCAGGCTATAGATGCTTGAGCAGAAATGTGACAGCACAGGGTAGAAAAGAGAGCTAATATGTGGGACCGTGAAAGAACAGCCCGATGGAGAGTTGTTGGTTTCAGGTCATCCAAGCCTAACTGCTTCAATGCTTTTTCTGAAGCTAACGCTGGGCATCTGCCTGCGTTGGCCCTGCCCTAACTAAAACTAGCCACAGGCAGCGCAGGCAGGGTTACTTACTCTGCTGGCTGGCTGGCTCTCCTCCCCTCTGAAGCTTTTGAGGTGGCAGTGGCACTGCATGATATGATGTGATAGACAAGTGAGGCGTGCACATCTCCAGCTAGGTAGTTTGAGATGCAAGGAGAATCAAGAATGTGAGCAGTCAGGAGGGACAAAAACACAGGAAGCTGGATCAATTCTATAACTGAATTTTATACTCTCTAGTTTGTTTGTTTGTTTAATTTAACACGAAGTCACCAGGCACGCTAACTGAAAAGTATGCCAAGGGGTGGTTACACTGCCTAGATCTGCAAGAACTGGTGCTGGGAATTTGATGAACACGCAACAGGTAATAGTAGTACAGTCTGGAAGGCAAATGCACCAGACTGACGAGAATGGTTGATGCCTGAGTATTTTCAGTGGAGTGCTGGCCTGTCGCCATGGGAGCCCTGCAGGGTGGCCCGGCCACGGTGCACACGGGCAATGAACGACACAGCACCACCAGCAAGGACTCATGTCATGGCATGGGTGTGGTGACCTACATTACAAGTCCTTGTACCATTGCTGTATGCAAGATATATAGGTGTAGTGCAGCTCCAATGGTCTGAAACGCGCCACGGATTCGATGAATTCAAGAGGACAAGAGTGTTTCGCTTCTGGCATCCATCGCTGTTGTGCACTGAATTCGACCTGTTGGAGGCAAAGTTCTGATTAATTTCTGACTGAAGAAAGCACCACCAACCCGATCGATCTCTTCTCTGGCCTGAACGAGGAGCACAGCGCCAGCAGCAGGATCAGGCCAGTTGCAGGCAGGCAGCAGCTGAGCTGATCTCAGACGTCGTGGCGACCGACATGCATGTCTGCGACAGCAGGTCATGTCCAAGCACACCCGACATGACATCTCCTAGCTCTGCAACCATGGAGTCGCACGCGCAGGCCCCACACCCTCCCCCCTACCAGTATATATACGGACCTGCAGCACCATCCTCCATTGACACACTTGTGCTGTGCTCGCTCCTCTCCTGTCTGTCCATCGCTACTTAGCTGTAGCACGCACGTGGCCAGGTAGCTAGGTGCTCCATCATGGGCGACGACGTGCGGCGTGGCCTGCACGGCGGTAGCGCCGCCGCCGCCGGCGCTCCGGTTCCGGCGAAGACGGAGCGCGCGCGGCTGCACTTGTCGATGCTGGCGCTGCAATTTGGGTACGCGGGCTTCCACGTGGTCTCCCGTCTAGCGCTCAACATGGGCATCAGCAAGCTCGTCTTCCCCGTCTACCGCAACCTCATCGCGCTCTGCCTCCTGGCTCCGTTCGCCTACTTTCTCGAGAAGAAGGACAGGCCCGCCATGACGCCCGCCTTCCTGCTCCACTTGTTCCTCCTCGCGCTCTGCGGGATCACCGCCAACCAGGGATTCTACCTCCTGGGTCTCGACAACACGTCGCCGACCTTCGCTTCCGCGATCCAGAACTCCGTGCCCGCCATCACCTTCGCCATGGCCGCCGCCCTCGGCATCGAGCGCGTCCGTCTACGCCGACGGGACGGACTCGCTAAGATGGCTGGCACCATGCTCTGCGTCGCCGGCGCCACCGTCATCACGCTCTTCAAGGGACCCGCCGTCTTCGGCCCCGCGGCGGTCACCGTGACCGCCGCCGTACCCGTCCCGACGCAGGCAGCCGACAGCGGCAACAGTAACAAGAGCTGGGCAATGGGGTGCGTCTACCTCATGGGCCACTGCCTGTCGTGGTCGGGCTGGCTGGTGCTGCAGGCGCCCGTGCTCAAGCGCTACCCGGCGCGCCTGTCCGTCACCTCCTACACCTGCTTCTTCGGCGTCCTACAGTTCCTCGCCATCGCCGCCGTCGTCGAGCGCGACGCCGCCGCGTGGACGCTCACCTCCGGCTCCGAGCTCCTCACCATCCTCTACGCGGTGAGTTCGAGTTGATCATATCGCCGCCGGCATGGCATGGCAAGATGAATCGAAGGTGATCGATCTGACATGACATGGCTGCGCTTGGAATGGAATGGAACAGGGGCTGGTGGCGTCCGGCGTGGCGTTCGCGGTGCAGACGTGGTGCATCGACCGCGGCGGGCCGGTGTTCGTGGCCGTGTACCAGCCCGTGCAGACGCCCCTCGTCGCCGTCATGGCGTCGCTGCTCCTCGGCGAGCAATTCTACCTCGGAGGGTACGTAAACGTGCCCGATCGAAATATAATTTATTCTTCGATTTGTATCTGTCTTGTTCTGATTCGTTTAATTCTGGCTGCTTGCAGGGTCATGGGGCGGTGCTGATCATCGCTGGACTCTACCTGGTGCTGTGGGGAAAGAGCGAGGAGAGGGCGCTCGCTGCAAAGGAAGCCGCCGCCGCCGCCGGCGTCTGCGACGACGAGCCCGACGCGGCCGCCTGCCTGAAGCAGCCGCTGCTGCCGTCGCCGGCGACGACCTTGAGTCCGCCGTATGATCGATCGATGTGATCCAATCAAATGCAATCATTTTCATGCACGAGTAGTCAACTCAAGTCGTATATGCATGAGATGCACCCGTCGTACCGAATCCAAGTGATAGCAGCATCTGGTAGTTAACGTCCATCAACATGTTAGGTTAATTAATTATAAACTGTATGTATTAATCCACCACCTATCGATCACATCACATGGCTCTCTACAAATGAAAGCAATAGTGAGTAACATGTGCAACCGTTGTTGTAACGTACTGTACCTTTGGTCAGCAAACTGCAGCTGCAGCTGTTTTTGTTTTATATTGCAACTGGACTTGTTTTTGTTGAGCTTCGAGGGACAGTTGACTGCTGATGATGGCGTCAGTGTCAAGTGCCATGCATGATATGTTGTCAGTCACGTACTCACATGGAGACATCATAAGTACGAATATTCTCAAGTGTGTTAGAGCTCCTCCAAGAGTTCATGGAAATTGGATCAACAGGCTCTCTAAAACACTTGGGTTCTGGAATTGAAATAAGTGTGCCGAAGATTCAAATTTTGTCTCCATTTGTAGGATATATTATTTATTTGGATTGCTTAACCTATCAACAATGTGTGGTTGTCTTTTAAGTCACATAGATGCATGCATCTATGGGTACCTTTTAAACATGGTAGACTTGCCTCAAAATGAGTCATGCTGACAAAATCAATGGCATGCATATATAATTAATTGCCTTTTTGTTAGACTCTTTAATTAGTAGTCCTAAAATTACTTAGATACTCTATAATTCAGTATATGATAGAGATGATATTAAATATTCATAATAGTTAAGTTATACAATAAACAAAAAGAAAAAAACAATTTTGACCCTCATGATACGATTCGCCTGCGTCCGCCAGGTCATGCCAAGTAGCAGAGGTCGTCTCCCGTCCAGCACATTCTCAAATGATGCTCGCACATCGCAAGGTCCATTACTTTTTTTTTTAAAAAAGGGCAAGGTCCATTACTTTAGATGCCATTAATTAGCAGAAAACATTAATTAAAACAAAATCAAAGCAAACAACTTTAATCACAATTAGTTGAAGATGATGGTGGCTGCCAAATTAGGAGACCACCGGCCACTAGTCCAGCGCATGTCTCCTTTTTTCGAGGAGCAAATCGATCTCAACCTACAGTACGTATCAGTATTGCAAGTTTGCAACTTTCGATAATTTTCATGTGACACCACCTACTGGAGCAGAAATTTAACCCTTTTTTTTTAGCAAAGCAGAAATTTAACCTTGGGATGATGTATCCCAAACAAGTTGGTAAAAAGGATGGGGCTCCTCATTCTACTCCCTCTGTTTTAAATTGTAGTTCATTTTGACTGTTTTAGATTCATTTTTTTACTAAGTATCTAGAAAAGCTAAAATGAACTACAATTTGAAATGGAGGTTGTTGGTAAATCAAAGTGGTGTGGTTTTTGGCTTTTTGGCTAGATCGAAACGACATGACGATCTCTGACAAAAAATAGAAGGGCTTTCCTAGAGTGGCATACTGCCTCATTGTTCAAATGTCCACGTTGCCATGAGACGTCCATGACATGCAGAACGTTCGCTCCGTAGGCCATTAGAGACGCACAAAAGAGCGAGGGAGCAGCTCGAAACTGTCACGCCTGGTTTTCTAAGGAAGACCAGACTCGCCATATGTGTGCCCAGGAAGTCCACACATATAACATAGAACAGATAAATATCAGAAACAATGCTTTAAGCGTAAAATAACTAAACAAATACTCACACTTTATCAGAGTAACGCGGAACGGTTGCTAAACTCTTTAGGCTCCATTCTCTTCAGGGACTGTTGACTGGGGGCTCCGTATGCCAAGAACTAGTATCTTCATCCATTCTCCATGTGACTCTTGCCAATAGACTAAGGTGGAGGAAATTGCAAGAGTGAGTCCATGTCGAACTCAGCAAATATAGCAAGGCAAGAACTACCCATGATCATGATCAATGTAACATAAATAATGTAAATCATAAAACAATAAACCATAAAAAAGTTAACAACACTAGTCATCATCTTAGTGCAAAGGTCCAAGGCCGCTCGTGTCCTTGAGTAAGGCTAGTATACTAGTTTGATAAACTCTGCGTAGAGGTGTACACTTTCACCATGAGCCGTGATTTACCCTTTTGCCCGAGGTGATCAGCCTCTTGACCCACTACCAAGGTAGGTCGGCAGGGTTCACTATGAAGCCTTTCAAAGGTCCATCTAACAAGTTAGTGGCCGCTAGGTAAATCCGTCAGTCTATGCGATACAACCCTTCTGGGGATCCACAATCTGCGGCAGTTCCGTGTGATACAACCTCTCCGGGATCCACAGTCTGTTTCACCCTAACGCCTTTCGGTAACCACTAACAAGCTAGAAAGGATCCTCATACTTGACTAAAGCCAGTGCCATGTAGCACTCATGGCTGTACTGTAAGTCCCGGATGTTCTGTTGCAGACAATTTCTTATGTTAATAAAAGTCATGTTTTATGTTTTATGGCATAAACATTAAATAGGTCACATGATCATGAACTTAAGCTAGTAGATCCCAAACTATACTTGCCTCAAATAGTGCTCAGACTTGTCCAACTTTCCTTCCGGATCATCCTTGTATAGCCTCTCCTAACGATCGCAACAATCATCACAGCCATCATAGACAAACCTAGAAGCAATACATCATTCAGTATATATAAAACAAGACAAAGGTTTAAAACACGTAAGGCTTGTAGCTACGATCGTTGAGCGCAAAAACAACTAAACAAAGCTTTGGTTGAAAAGACTTGAAAGATCGAAGGTAGAAGCTAGAAGATTTGATAAATGCAAGGAATGAAATAAACATGATGGATACATGCTAACTTGGAAGATAGGTACATGTATGGAACATGATATTTTGATCACTGGTTAGCTGGGAAACACAATTGGAAAAACAGGGTAGCTGCTGTTTGGACAGCAGGGATAACAGTTACTATGACCTCGATATCTCGACCATTGTTTATTGCATATACGAATCAATTTGTGGAATCATGTGCAGGTATATAGTGAACATGTACATTCAAGGGCTTGGTGATTTGAGCATCGGATCAGCGGAGAACGGCAACGCAATGCAGAGTGGTACAACAGCCAAGGCAGCAGAGCAGTGAACACATAAATGAGGATATCTCTAGCATCTCACATTCTATGGCCATGATATTTTACAGAGGCATGTGCAAGGATGGTATACACAATGTGGTAAAAGGGTTTGATGATAGCAGCTCTAGATTACTGGGAACGCAAATGCCAACCGGCAAGAACTCTGCTGCAGGGCAGCAGGAACAGCACGCACAAGAAAACATCATAACTCTTTCGGATTAGACTCTATAGCCATGAAATTTCACAGAGGTGTGTACAAACATATGATAAATGTGTGGATCAAAGGGATTGACAAAGGGAGTCATGGATTGTGAGGAACATGCATGCCAACCGGCAACAGTGCAGCTGTGAGGCAGCAGGGACAGCGATCACAAAATGGGTGATATCTCTTTGATCTTGGATCCTATAGACACGAGATTTCTCACAGGCGTGTGCAGGTATATAATTTGTGTTCTTGCCAAAGGATTAGGCCCGGAATTCAAGGGATCAACAGGGAACGCTGTTGCTCTCAACAGCAGCATGGCTGGACGCAGGGACAGCAGAGCATATTGCTTGCAAACCTCGCCAAAACTCGATTTAACTTGATTGATAATTCATGATTTACAACAGAGGACATGTATACAAGATGTATAAAGGGAAAAGGGCCTCACATCATGGTTACTAGCAGCTGGAGATGAAGGTGATGCCAGCCAAAATCGACGATGGTGACACGATCCGGCCTGTTATCAATGGGGCAGCGCCAAGATGTACGGCGATCGACGGGCTGCTGTGATTCTCCTCGGAGATTATCTGTGATGTGTGAAGGAAATGAAGAGGTGCACGAGATGGGCATGGACTGAAGAATTAGATAAGAGAGGGGAAGGGACGACCTCACCATGGCTGTACAGAAATGACGGCGAAGACGAAGAGCGAGGTGTTGCTGCGGGTTCGGAGAGACGACAAGATACATCGGGATGACCTCGCTGCAGCACCATGGTGTTGCCTTGGGGCATCACAACAGAGAGGGGACATGGTGAGCATGATTTTCATGAAACAATAGAGAATACCATAAGCCTTACCGCAACATGATGCGAAGGATTCCGGGATTCTGTGACAGGATAGACGTGCAGCGGCTACACGAATTTGTTGCAGCGAGTGCACTGGATTTTGATGGAGAGGATGGAGAGGGAAGAGGAGGGGGCGTCCATGGTGGAGGAAGGGGAAGAGATGGGGCGCCCATGGCAGATGGGAGAGTAGGAGAGGAGGCGCATCTGTTTCTGTAGGGAGGGGGATGAATATGCATGGCTGTTTTGTGCCTTTCATTCCTGCAATTAGAGAGTGGTGAAGGAGAGATTAAAGAGGGGCTTGTAAAGGGATTAAAGGAGGAACATTTGCTGCAACTTTTGCATGGGAGTGTTGCGTTTCCTAAGCGCAAGTGCCAAAAAGGCAAAAGCACTGGGAACCACAGGTTGACTTCCCACAACGACTTTGCCGGAATTGTTACATTCCAGCTACCATCGCCACGGGATGTCAGGTGGCATTCTGTAGCATTTACAGAACAAGTCCGCAAGCGCACGGAAATACCATTGTATCATTTCACCCGGAGATATTCAGGGTATCGTTATTTATATTTTTCCAAAGGAAGGCATGGTGTAGGACTCTAGCAGGGGCATGAACAAGACAACATGTCTATGCAGTTGACCAATACTCAATACAGGGGTAAGTCATGATAGTTTAAGATAGTGTGACACACACTTGGGCCAACCTCAAGGATAAAAGGAAAATAAAGAATAAAGAATATTCCTAAGTGGAGCAGGCATTCTAAAGTAGCTGTGCAAAGAACAAGTTAATAATCATGCAAACATAGATGACTAGAGTTTTAGGCTGAGAGTGAGATGGACGGGGAGACTCCCGGGTGCCATACGGCCCAATAGAAGCATTTACGAACTCCTACAGCACACACGAACGTGGGGGGATTTCAAGGGACGGTCAAGGCTTGTCACGACCAAGCCGCCTACCCCCTCAACCGTGGCATGCACTCATATTCGAAGGTTCCCGCTTATCCGGGGCACCATGCCCGCGTATTAAGGGTACGACCCATATCCCCGCAGACCCCCACCCTCCCTGATGGACGGGCTAAGATACGAACCAGGCCCGAAAGCCACAACGAACCGCCACCTCAGCTCAACTCTTACTCTACTCAAATACATGGCATGAATGGTTAGGCCCTAAGTTCTATACGACTAACCACGACATAGGAACTATAGTCTAGTTCTTCTATCATGATCGTGTCGAGAACAACATGTCAAGAATATAACATGCAAATACTCTAGCTCTATTGCACAAGCATATGAGATCAAGACTTGAGGATAAACCATAAATGTATTCATACCGAATATTCCTTCTCCCAAGTACAAGCTTAGCCTTGCTCCAAATACTACTAAAGACTAAAAGAACTAGAGAAGTGGAGGAGTAGAGAGGAGAGGAGAAGAGGAGTAGAAAGTGAGGAGGCTCCAAATGGTGTGTGTTACAATGGTGGGAGATGGCCTCCTTTTATAGGTAGAGGAGAGGGGGCTCATTGGAAAATTCCCTCCCCATATGGAAGGAGCCAAATTTTTACGGTGGGGGACTGGTATCGCAGGAGGCGGAGGGAGGCGGACAGAAAATTTTTACCGCGGATGTGTTTGGAGCCCCGAATTTGGGGCTGAAATTTGGATGGATGTGACAGGTATGTCACATCGTATACTGTAGCACGTTTCGTTTGTTAGTGGTAAATATTATCCTACCATGGCGTAACTAGGCTCAAAAGAATCGTCTCGCAATGTACATCTAAACTGTGCAATTATTTTAATTTTTTACCTATATTTCGTACTCCATACATGTTGCCGGCCGACGGATGTGATGGGGAATCTTCTTTTTGCATAGTGGAATTTGGGAGGAATTTGGGGTGCTAAACACACCCCGCACCAAAAATTGTTCCCTTTCCCTCCTCTATATAGATAATAATAAAGATACCAGAGAGCGGGACGATAGGCTTGTCGGCCCGTGCATGGAAAGCCGAGGGGCTACTGTCCTTCCGGCCTGAATAGCAGCCTTAGCAGGCATGGATGGATCTGATCGAGTCCGTTTGGGGTACGTTGTTGGTTTGCTGTTAAAGCAAGGAAATCAAATCGATTGTTTATTTGGATGGGAACTGAATTTGGCAATATCTATCTATATGGAGCACGTACAGCAAGACACGAGTAGCGTACGTTTTCCATCGATTGAGATGACTACATGATCAACTTTTTTATTTGCTCCCGTACCTATAATTATAGGTCTATTCTTGTATTCATTGACCAATTAACCGCGCTATAACTAAACCTATCAAATCTTTTATCTCACGTTCCAATCTACTATTTCTTCTTGTTCTTCGTTATTGATGATGATCCTCTTTTGAAACGAAATTAGATGTTCATTGCTTCAATGATGGCAAAACTCTAGAGCGATCACACCGATCGACCCGGGGGCCGGGGCAGCCCGTATATACTATACGTGAGGGGTTTTGGCTTGTCGCTTGTCTTCCTATTGCAGTTCCTGTTCCGACGAGTCGACGACGAACAGCACCCTAATTACACGTGTACAGTTGGTCGTCATGCTCATGCACCAAGGGATGAGCACGCACAGGGTAGCCGGCTTCCTACTCGCGTTGCTGGCAGCGCTGGCTGTCGTTTCATGCAGCGGCGCGGTCGCCGTCGCCGGCGGCGTCGGCCCGGTGATTAGGATGCAGCTGAGCCACACCGACGCCGGTCGCGGCCTGGCCCCACGCGATCTGCTGCAACACATGGTGCTGCGCAGCAAGTCCCGCGCCGCGCGGTTCCTTCTCGTCCGGCTCGTCGGCGACGAGTGCCCCGGTGACACCAGGGCAGGGAGGAGTCCCCTGGGCGACGGAGTACCTGGTCAGCTTCGCCATCGGCACGCCGCCGCAGCCTGTGAAGATGACGCTCGACAGCGGCAGCGACCTCATCTGGACGCAGTGCCAGCCATGCGCCGCCTGCTACGACCAGGCTCTCCCTTACTTCGACATGACAGGCTCCAGCACGTTCGTGCCGTTCCCTTGCAACTCGTCCACATGCCAGCAGCAGCCCTGGCCATCGTGCGGCGGCGGCGGCGACACCAGCACCAACCAAGCTTTATTGGGCAACCAGACTTGCGGCTACACCTACTTGTACGCCGACATGTCTTTGACGACCAGGGGTCCTCGCCGCAGACACGTTCACGTTTGACGGCGGCGCGGCGGCCGTCGACGGCGTGACCTTCGGATGCGGCTTCTTTAACCAAGGACTGTTCGACTTTAACTCGTCCGGTACCGGCATCGTCGGCTTCGGCCGTGATGCCCTGTCCCTGCCGTCGCAGCTCAAAGTCGACAAGTTCTCATACTGCTTCACCAACATCACGGGATCCACGCCCAGCGCCGTGCTGCTCGGCCTGCCGGCGAACCTCTACGGCGGCGGCGACGCAACCGTGCAGACTACCTCGCTCGACAAGACCTCGACTTCCTTCTACTACCTGAATCTACAGAGCATCACGGTGGGGTCAACGACGTTGCAGGTGCCGACGTCCACGTTCGCCTTGAAGGACGACGGCAGCGGCGGGACGATCATCGACTCCGGCACCTCGATCACGCTGCTGCCGCCGCCCGTTTACAGCCTCCTTCGCGACGCCTTCGTCTCGGAGCTCAACATGACGCCCGTGAACGTCACATACCTACCTGATGTTCTCTGCTTCCCGGCGTCGGCGACGACAATGCCCAAACTGCAGCTGCAGTTCGAGGGCGCCACGCTGGACCTGCCGCAGGAGAACTACGTGTTTACCCTGGAGAACAACATGTGCATTGCGATAGGGTCGTCCGACGGGGACATGACCATAATAGGGAACTATCAGCAGCAGAACATGCACGTACTCTACGACCTCGTCGGCAACACGCTCTCTTTCGTCCCTGCTCAGTGCGACGACATGGTTAGCTCGATCGCGATGAGACGTGCAGCACGGCATGCTTCCGGTTGTGCCTACTCCCTCTGTTTGTTTTTAAGTATCGCTATAACATTCGTGCTGATCAAACTTTATTAAATTTAGCTAGGTTTGTATGAATAGTATATATATATATATATATTTGGTCGAGGTTGAGTCGTATTTTCGATTTCGCAGTAAGTGAGAGAGTGTACTATTGGTAGGTTGCATTCGCTACCTAAATTTTCCTCTTCACCGTGTTTGTGAGTCACACGGTTTTTCTGCTCTTAAGAGCATATGCTCTCACACTGTGGACCAGTGGATACAGCATGAGAGCATATGCTCAAGAGCAAATTTATAACTTATACTACTAGGTACTCCCTCGGTCCCTTTTCAACCATTCCATCTAGAGATAGCATACGAATACGGCCCAATGTCTTGGACGTGATTTACAATCCTGATGCATAAATTAATTAGGTAAAAAATGGTTTGAAGATTTTACGTAGCCTTCCACGTTTCAAAATAATCCAAAATACACGCCGACCTTTTCCCGAAAGTAATTCCAAATTTCTTCGTTTGTAAGATTACCTTGTCTCCTCTAGCCAAATCATATCTCGAGGCCAAGCTGAAGTATAGGCCCTGTGGTTGCTTGTTGCTCCGAGCGAAAGCTAAGCTCATCCATCTCTCCTCCAGGTTTAAACTAGCTGGCCTTTTTCCTCTCAACAAGTGCCTCTATGACTGACATACTTTTATTTTAGGAATACAGGTTTCCCACTCTGTTCATCCTTAGTTTCTAAAGTTACAATGTTACTTTCTCTCCATCTCCGCCCTTCAAATCAGATGCAATGGCTATCCTTGCTCTCATCTAGGGGAGACATATCTGTCAGCCCCTCTTTGGATTCCATCGAAAGTGTTTTTCTTAAATTTGCCTCGGGTGGCAAGAGAAGGAGCGGCGGCGACAGCGGCCTACGCGCCTTGCCTCGCCATGGACGTCGCGTGCACACATGCGCCGCTAGCTCCTGCAGGGAGCCGTATTGCGTGTTCCTGGGCTCGCTGTCGAACCGCGCTACTAGCTCTTGTACGAAGTTCCAGTACGTCCACGCCAAAAAAAGAGTTGCGTCGCTTGCTTGTTGCGGAGAAGGAGAACAACAGTGAGCGTATGTTCACCCTCGCCATTAACGTTGTGATGTGTGCTCTTCTCAGTTCCTCCTCTCCCAGTCTCCCCTTACCATGGGCGGATTTATGTCAAAATATAATGATTATTGTGGAATTTTCATCATTTTTGCTTTATACGGTAAGAAGATCACCCACAAGTCAAACGTACTTCCCTTGCATTTGCTTTGGCTCCGCCCTGCCCCTTGCTCATGCCAAGCCAGGCTACAAAGGGGGCTCCTATCGCCGACCACCCCCAAGGTGGGCCTCGGCTCACCCCACGCGACCTTCTTCCTCCTCCAGCCGCGACCCCGCCGCCCGCCGTCCCGGCCCCGCCGCAGCGCGCTAGGGCGCCCGGCGCCCCGACGGCCCCCTTCTTCCCCTCCCCTCCTCCTCTTCCGCCGCCGCCTCTCCTCCAATTCCGGCGGCCTCCGTCCTCCGGCGCGCCATGGGCGACCATGACGCCCCGCCGCCTACCCATACCCACTGGATGGGTCCGGGGCGCCGCCGAAGCTCACCGCCGGCCATCGCCAGTCGACGGCCGCGCCGAGCCCGGCCGGCGGATTCTAGATCCGGGGAGGAATGGAGGGGAGGGAGCTCACAGGAATCACGGACCTCGCCGGAACCCCCTAAAGCCACGGGCCTCGCGGAACCCTAAAGCCACGGCCTCCGGCATCGTCGCGTACTCCGGGCGTCGCCGCCGCGGTGGGGCGCGCGGGAGGGAGGAAGAGGGAGGAGAGGGCTGCCGCAGCCCAGGGCGATCGCGCTGTGGGGAGGAGGAAGACGGAGGGAGGAGAGGAGTTTGGGCCACGGGCCAGACCGGGCTGCGTGGGCCGAAAAGGCGGAAAAATAGGGTGGTCGGCGCGAAGATTTGCCGGCTACAAATAGCACTAGTGCAGCCTAGCAGTCAGGGGCGGAGATGGGCCTAAGGCCACCCAGGCCATGGCCTTAGGCGTGGGCCAAAATATTTCTTATACCCCGCCGCTGGGCCTTGTGCGCCGCTGGGCCGCGCGGTGCTCCTGCTCGCTCTGCTGCTGGCCCAAGGCCACTCGCGCGTGGGCTGCCAGGCGCCGCTGCTGCTGGCCTGATGGACTCTGCTACCGCGTGCTGCTGCCTTGCAAGCAAGCAAAGCTTGCCTTGCATTAGCGTACTAGTCCATTCGTTCAGCTCCTACGCGAGGGTGCTTCCCTACCCTGTCCGTACGGTTCCGAGGAAGGAGACAAAAAACAGAGGAATACATGTGGTTACCGCTATTATGTGGTCTACATTGAGATTGAGGGGTATAATTGTTTACTAAGTGGCCTTAGGCGTCAAAATCCGCCAGCTCCGCCACTGCTAGCAGTCATAGGCCGAGTCTTGTTAGTTGGGCCACCATGCAACCAGGCCGAAGTAGACTTGGGTTATCGGATTGATTTTCATTTCCTGTTGCCGGTCGCCGTCTCCTTGGCGTACGTATTGCGAGCCAGCAGCACTTGGATCATATATATCCAAAAGATCGAGAAAGGACCTGCTTGATCATATCTCTTAGCACTAAAAAATCAGGGATCAGCTAAAGTACTAGTGAGCCTTTAAAGGATGAAAATTAGTACTAGTGGCTGACATCGTCGGGCCACATGCATGATGATCATGCTGATGGTGAGTTGCTTTCTCTGGATCTGGGAGCTGCCTGCCGCGTTATTTCAGGGTTGCCAATCGCGTTCGCTAGCAGCGGAAGCCAAGCAACAGAACAGGAGCGCCAAATTAATAAAGCAGGCAATCGTACGTGTCCGTTGAAGATAGATGGAGCGGCAAGCAAAGCAACGCAAAGCAACCAATCAGTGAGTGGCCCTTGGATGGACTGCTGCGTGCAAGCAACATGCATATGTCCAGTGCAGTGTAGTACATGTATCATATCACCGATCTTAAGCCGAACCAAGAACGTGCATGGAGGCTCCATGGATCATGTCTAGGCCATAGGCAATTCCGTCACGGAATGCAGGCTTGCATTGCTAATCTACTACAACTCCAACAAGATCACAAGTGCTGAACACATCATCATGCTTAATTGCTCTGATGCACGCAGACGCAGAGCACTAGCTCGATCGGTGCGGTGTGGTGGGGAGCAGCATCACGTTCACGTTCACGTCAATTATCCTTTCTCATCTCCAGACTTGCAAGCCAACCCAAAAGCAAGATAGCTGCCTCCCTTGAGAGTACGTTAAGATTATGATACTCCAGTTAAGCTAGGGGTTTGCCAAACTGTATGCATATGAAACTGACACTGAGTTTCCCTTAAAAAAAAACTGACACTGAGTCACTGACAGCAGCAGCATGCAGGAGGAGGAGGTTCGGTCAAACTAGGCTGCACAACAGATTGCACACACATACACACACACACACACAAAAAAAAGATGGTGCCATATCCTGTGGAGGATTGCACGAAGAATGCATGAAGTATGTATAACTGAGCAAGGTTATTTCAGTTGCATTTATTTTGGTCTCACACCACCGTTTATGGGTGGCTCTAACTGAATAAAACCCTGCCGCAGATTCAGTTGCAACGGATCCGAAAGTAAAGCGGGAGAAGAGAAGCACACACACCAAGCATGCTGCATGATGCATCAAAGTTTCAAATCTCGCTGTGACCTGATGATGACGATGAGCGAGCGCGTTGTTCAAGGGTGGTCGGCGGAACTGACAATGACACCACCGTTATCAATTTTTGAAAGAAAAATTAAAAACTCTGTCACCGATTAGGGTCCTTCTCAAGCAAGGCAATGCAACATGTACAGTAGTACTTGTTATTAACTCTTCTAATGATTTGATAATTTGTGCAGAATCCACTGTTTCTATCCCAATTCTTACTACAGTACCAAAGTTGGAAATTACAGGATGAATTATCTATCCATCCTAGTAGGTGTCCGCCAAACCTTCATCACAAATAAAAGGAATCTCCTTTGGTCTCTGCTTGCAAGCAAAGTCTAGTTCACGACTCACAAGTCATCCTGAATTCTGGAAGGAACCACCTTCAAATAAACAAACAAGACGAGACGAACAAGCCGCGCTAATCCGTTTCAAACGCCAACGCGAGCTATAAAATCGGAGGAGAAACCGCTGCCACTTCCAGTTCCAATCCCAATCCCCACTCACCCATCCATCCATCCTCCCTCCCTCCCCACGATGTCAATGGCAACCTCCCGTCGTCTCCCGGTTCTCCTCTGCCTCGCCGCCATCGCGGCGACGGCGGCAGCCGGAGAAGGCGGTCTCCGCCTGCCCCGCGACGCCACGTTCCCGGCGGCGCAGGCGGAGCGGCTCATCCGCGCGCTCAACCTCCTGCCCAAGGAGAAGGAGGCGAGGCCAGGTGTCGGCGGCGGTGATGGGCCAAGTGTGGCACCTGGGAGCTCCTGGAGCGGCGCGTCACGCTGCCTGGCGTCCCTGATGGGGTCGGGGACCTCGGACACCACGCCGGTTACTTCCGCCTGCCGCACACCCACGACGCCAGGTGAGTAGCGAGCCGGCCGGCCACCGGTGATTGCGCGAAGTAAAGCTTAGATCTTTGGTTGGTCCTCTCCTGTGAATGAGACAAACTAGAGCTTCCATCGTTTGTAACGGCAGCACAGAGAGTTGGGTGAAACCGAGGGGAAAAAAAAGGCGTGATTTTTGCCGTCGCGTCGCGTTGCCCTGTGCTTGATGGTTTTTTTTTTTTTAAAAAAAGGGCGATTTTGCGACAATGAATTGAACGCGTTTTGTGTGTCTGGACTGCTACAGGATGTTCTACTTCTTCTTCGAATCGAGGGGCAAGAAGGAGGACCCCGTCGTGATCTGGCTCACCGGAGGGCCCGGCTGCAGCAGCGAGTTGGCCGTCTTCTACGAGAACGGGCCCTTCACCATCGCCAACAACATGTCGCTTGCTTGGAACAAATTCGGTTGGGACACTGTAAGTAATGAAATCCTACCTCCTTTGTTATGATCCCCTGTCTCCTCAGGGGAAATCAACTTTGTCACCTAGTTACAATAACAGGTCTCAGACTGAACATTCCAGTTTTGCTTGCAGCCAATTTTAAGAAAATGACAAACCTTAACTACTTCGACCTATGTTGACTAGAGTAGCAATAGTCAAGTTAAGCCGTTAGTGAAAATAAGGTCGCTTTCGAAGCTTCTGTTACACCTGCTAGCATTTGTGGAAGAAAACCTTTTCTTGTCCATAAACCAGAACTATCTATCTTTACTAACTTTAGGTAAACTGTTATAACCAGCTCAACATGTTTGCTGTTTTTATCTACTTCCAATAGCTCCATGTTTTAGTTAGTTACAGTTAGCAGCAACTATGCTTACTATAGTACTGCAGCTTATCTTTCAGAAAACAAAAATATAGTACTGCAGCTTATAACTATTTAGAGAGCTGTTTCCCAATTTCCGGAAAGAGAGTGTACTAAATTCAGTATATCGTTGTAGAAAGTCTTATTGCTGCGAAAACTCCCACCTTTTGTTGAATTACATAGATCATGTCAATTTTATTGCTATAGGTTGACTTAACCTCCTCTGTTTCTGATATGACTTGATGTCTGCAGATCTCAAATATCATATTTGTTGATCAGCCCACTGGAACTGGCTTTAGCTACAGCTCTGATGATGGTGATACTCGTCATGATGAAACTGGAGTCAGCAATGACCTATATGACTTTCTTCAGGTGCTACTTTTGTATCAGTTATGTCTTGCTGTTGTGCTTTCTTTCTTTTTATTGCATCAATTCCATGTGCTGTGTGGCACAGATCATGAATCACCTTTTGCTACTGTGATCACACCATAGAAGTTTGGTCAGTTCATATTTTTAAGAGTAGTTAATATCATATCAGAAAGGAAAACGAAGATATATATACATTTTCTTAAATACAGAAGGGGCTCTGTTCTTAACCATTTCAGGAAAGAGTGATCACACACGGGATTTTTAAAACCTTTTTTTCACTAATATAACAAGCAGTATCCCACAAGATTTACATATTTGACCTTTTTATTTTTTTGCCATGGTGGCCTTCTCGTGGTGTCTAAATTGGCTGCTCAACCAAGGATTTGGCCACTCCACCATTCATGGCCTAGCTAAATGGATCAAATTGAAAATTTATGTCTAAGCTTAAAAATAATTGTTATGATATGAGAAGGTTTCACAAATCATACACGGTGATAAGGCACCAACAGTGGAGGCATATATATGCCTAAGTTTTTTATTCTCTTCAGCAATTCCATTGTGCTGATTGGTGCCCTTTTTGCATAAAAGTATAAATGATTTTGGCAAATTTGGCTAGTTTGCTTCATTAGAGGTGAGGCACAGATCATGAATCACCTTTTGCTACTGTGATCTAAAAAGTTGCATCTCAATTGTTACCAAAGGGAAAGGAACGGTTCCTGTAGCAGAATAATATATTAGGCTATTGCTATTTGGTTTGATTGTGTTGGGTCGAATTGACAAAAGAGCCATGGCATCATGGGCGTTATTTAATTTCTCTAAACTTCTATTTCAGGTGTTCTTTAAGAAGCACCCAGAATTTGCAAAGAATGACTTCTATATAACTGGAGAGTCTTATGCTGGGCACTACATTCCAGCATTTGCAAGCAGGGTTCACCAAGGAAACAAAGCAAACGAGGGCATTCATATAAACTTGAAGGTACGAGTATTAGCCTCTTTGCATCAGTTTTTCACCCATCTTCGATTCTCAGTTCCCCGATTTAACTTTTGCTATTCTTAACTAATCTTACTTTTAGGGATTTGCTATCGGTAATGGTCTCACGGATCCAGAAATCCAATACAAAGCCTACACAGACTATGCGTTGAAATGAACCTTATCGAAAATCTGACTATGAAAGGATCAATAGGTTCATCCCACCATGTGAATTTGCAATTAAGATGTGCGGTGAGTACTTCTAAACCTTTGAGAACATCGCACAATTTTATTTATATTAATCATAAAAATATCAGGATATGGACATTATTTTCTGGTTGCCTGAAAAACTTTTACGTCAAAAATATGGTGATGTTCCTGAGTATAGCAGATGATTAATGTAGTATGTAAAAGTTCCATTAGAACGACTCATCCTGAGAATCACTCCATGTTAAAAGGATACATACTAAGTACTGTGCTCTGCTAATGTAGGTACTGATGGGAAAGCATCATGCATGGCAGCTTATATGGTCTGCAATAGTATTTTCAACTCCATCATGAAGCTTGTTGGGACAAAGAATGTGAGTAAACAATGCCTTGCTATATGAACCTGTGTTGCTTTTGACTAAGGTGGAGAAACCTTATACAATAATGGCCTCTTTGCAGTACTATGACGTGAGGAAGGAATGTGAAGGGAAACTTTGCTATGACTTCTCAAACCTGGAGAAGTTCTTTGGTGACAAGGCGGTCAAAGAGGCACTTGGAGTTGGTGACATTGATTTTGTGTCTTGCAGTACTACGGTTTATGAAGCCATGCTCACAGACTGGATGAGGAATTTGGAAGTTGGCATCCCTGCTCTACTTGAGGATGGGATTAACGTGCTTATATATGCTGGGGAGTATGACCTTATATGCAATTGGCTCGGTAAGAATACAATGGGCTCCATAATTTTGTACCTATTTATGTATTTTATTTTACAGTCTTTCATCTATTGTCTGATCATGACTATGGGCACGCCTTCTCTGTGAAAATAGCTGCACATAGTTCTATCTTTTGTCGACCATATTATTAATTATGGTTTCAAAATAATTGTAGGGCCGACATTCATCAGATCTATTGATTTATTCATTGCAAAGTTTGGTTATCATAGTAAAAATTTCATATGTACAAATGAATTTTGCGCTCTGCCCCCTGACCAGTTTTCAAGACATTATAAGCACAATCAGTCGAGCTGACAGTTCTTTTTTTCTGTCTGCCTAATTATGGGATTGTGGATGAATCTCAATGAGCTGACAAATAAATGTGGACCATCTGGTCATGTTTGCAAATAATGCAAACTTGTTATCAAATTGGTTTGCTTGTCAATTCGTAAAATAAAAAATAAAATGTTCCTCTGAAATATTCTAAAATAGTCTTTCTGAAGTAGAGGGACAACAACAACATTATTGTAGGCTGTAGCAGTTTTTGTCTTGTTGTTCTGTCTTGGGAAACTGAAAAGACATCTTCCCTCTTGAAAAAATGTACAAAATGCTAACATGTCATTTGAGCTGCAAGTTGCAAACTTTCAGATATGGAGGATCTTCATCAATATTGATGTAACAAGTATCTTACTTAAAAGTTACCCTCTATTGTGAATTGTCTTGCATATGAGATTGTGCATCATCAGATTTTAATGGTTTTGCAGTTAAGATACCAAGGATACAATTTTGAATTTGTTTGTGTTTGGGCAGGAAACTCGAGATGGGTACACTCAATGGAATGGTCTGGCCAGAAAGAATTTGTATCCTCTTCTGACTTATCGTTTGTAGTAGAAGGTGCAGAAGCTGGAGTTTTGAAGAGTCATGGACCACTCAGCTTCCTCAAGGTTGTGATCTAGCACCTTTTCACTTTACCTTGTTCCCTAGTACACAGTTCTTTCCCCCAAAAGGAGATGTTTCATGCTGGCAACATTAAGCGTGGTTCCATTAATAAACGTAGTCATACTTCACAAAATGTTCAGTAAAATCTGTTCATAGCTGCATACTAATGACATGAAAAAAGGACCACTCATCCTAACTAGCTGTCTAGTGCTTTAGAACCCTTTTCCCACCTGAGGATCAACAACAACCAACAGCATGTGTAGGTATATGTGAAGACTTACAAAACTCACAAGTATACGTTTCCTCCATATTATGCAATGCAGGTACACAATGCAGGTCACATGGTTCCGATGGACCAACCGAAAGCTGCCCTGGAGATGCTGAGGAGATTCACCCAAGGGAAACTGAAGGAATCGCTCCCTGAAACGATGGTTTTGAAGGCAGCAATGTGATGAACGTGAAGGGACTTGCTTATTACTAGGTAGTCTGAGGTGTCATTCCAAGGAGCGTGTCACTGAATTGAAGCTTGTTATTTTCATTTATTAACCCTCCCTGATATCAATAACGTTGGCCCTGCAATGTAAAGTCCCACTGATGCATGCTGTTGATAAAAAGTCCAAAGCAAAGGGACAATGCTGGAAACCTTGTCTGCTGCTCTTGTAAAGCATCTCATGTATACACCCTTTGATCCAGAAAGACAAATAATATTTTCTATTAAAAAAATGTACTAGTGTCTGAATTATTGTTGGCAATTTGCTGTCTAGCCCTCTTGGCGATTTGCTGTCTGATCCGCACGCTCACTGACTGGAGCTCACATGCAAAGCTCATCCTTTCTGCATTGCTGGTTAGTTTTGAGCTGCATAATTTACATGGAAAAAGTAGTGGTCCTTAGATTTGCATTGCTGTTTGCCAACACTGTGTCCCTCTCGTATTCACGCATTCAGAAGTTTTTTAAAGGAGACACACTGGTGAAAAGTTGAGACTGGTTCTTGAGATCACCACAGATCGATCTCATTCACTAAGGGCTTCACCAACGCTCCATGCTGGCTTGTAGCCTCGCAGAGCCAGCTAGGTCCGGATTGCAAGCGGAGCAGAAAAAGTGAAAAGTAGTAGCCTTAATTGGTGTCAGAGGTGCCTCTGCAGGCTATAGATGCTTGAGCAGAAATGTGACAGCACAGGGTAGAAAAGAGAGCTAATATGTGGGACCGTGAAAGAACAGCCCGATGGAGAGTTGTTGGTTTCAGGTCATCCAAGCCTAACTGCTTCAATGCTTTTTCTGAAGCTAACGCTGGGCATCTGCCTGCGTTGGCCCTGCCCTAACTAAAACTAGCCACAGGCAGCGCAGGCAGGGTTACTTACTCTGCTGGCTGGCTGGCTCTCCTCCCCTCTCTGAAGCTTTTGAGGTGGCAGTGGCACTGCATGATATGATGTGATAGACAAGTGAGGCGTGCACATCTCCAGCTAGGTAGTTTGAGATGCAAGGAGAATCAAGAATGTGAGCAGTCAGGAGGGACAAAAACACAGGAAGCTGGATCAATTCTATAACTGAATTTTATACTCTCTAGTTTGTTTGTTTGTTTAATTTAACACGAAGTCACCAGGCACGCTAACTGAAAAGTATGCCAAGGGGTGGTTACACTGCCTAGATCTGCAAGAACTGGTGCTGGGAATTTGATGAACACGCAACAGGTAATAGTAGTACAGTCTGAAGGCAAATGCACCAGACTGACGAGAATGGTTGATGCCTGAGTATTTTCAGTGGAGTGCTGGCCTGTCGCCATGGGAGCCCTGCAGGGTGGCCCGGCCACGGTGCACACGGGCAATGAACGACACAGCACCACCAGCAAGGACTCATGTCATGGCATGGGTGTGGTGACCTACATTACAAGTCCTTGTACCATTGCTGTATGCAAGATATATAGGTGTAGTGCAGCTCCAATGGTCTGAAACGCGCCACGGATTCGATGAATTCAAGAGGACAAGAGTGTTTCGCTTCTGGCATCCATCGCTGTTGTGCACTGAATTCGACCTGTTGGAGGCAAAGTTCTGATTAATTTCTGACTGAAGAAAGCACCACCAACCCGATCGATCTCTTCTCTGGCCTGAACGAGGAGCACAGCGCCAGCAGCAGGATCAGGCCAGTTGCAGGCAGGCAGCAGCTGAGCTGATCTCAGACGTCGTGGCGACCGACATGCATGTCTGCGACAGCAGGTCATGTCCAAGCACACTCCGACATGACATCTCCTAGCTCTGCAACCATGGAGTCGCACGCGCAGGCCCCACACCCTCCCCCTACCAGTATATATACGGACCTGCAGCACCATCCTCCATTGACACACTTGTGCTGTGCTCGCTCCTCTCCTGTCTGTCCATCGCTACTTAGCTGTAGCACGCACGTGGCCAGGTAGCTAGGTGCTCCATCATGGGCGACGACGTGCGGCGTGGCCTGCACGGCGGTAGCGCCGCCGCCGCCGGCGCTCCGGTTCCGGCGAAGACGGAGCGCGCGCGGCTGCACTTGTCGATGCTGGCGCTGCAATTTGGGTACGCGGGCTTCCACGTGGTCTCCCGTCTAGCGCTCAACATGGGCATCAGCAAGCTCGTCTTCCCCGTCTACCGCAACCTCATCGCGCTCTGCCTCCTGGCTCCGTTCGCCTACTTTCTCGAGAAGAAGGACAGGCCCGCCATGACGCCCGCCTTCCTGCTCCACTTGTTCCTCCTCGCGCTCTGCGGGATCACCGCCAACCAGGGATTCTACCTCCTGGGTCTCGACAACACGTCGCCGACCTTCGCTTCCGCGATCCAGAACTCCGTGCCCGCCATCACCTTCGCCATGGCCGCCGCCCTCGGCATCGAGCGCGTCCGTCTACGCCGACGGGACGGACTCGCTAAGATGGCTGGCACCATGCTCTGCGTCGCCGGCGCCACCGTCATCACGCTCTTCAAGGGACCCGCCGTCTTCGGCCCCGGCGGCGGTCACCGTGACCGCCGCCGTACCCGTCCCGACGCAGGCAGCCGACAGCGGCAACAGTAACAAGAGCTGGGCAATGGGGTGCGTCTACCTCATGGGCCACTGCCTGTCGTGGTCGGGCTGGCTGGTGCTGCAGGCGCCCGTGCTCAAGCGCTACCCGGCGCGCCTGTCCGTCACCTCCTACACCTGCTTCTTCGGCGTCCTACAGTTCCTCGCCATCGCCGCCGTCGTCGAGCGCGACGCCGCCGCGTGGACGCTCACCTCCGGCTCCGAGCTCCTCACCATCCTCTACGCGGTGAGTTCGAGTTGATCATATCGCCGCCGGCATGGCATGGCAAGATGAATCGAAGGTGATCGATCTGACATGACATGGCTGCGCTTGGAATGGAATGGAACAGGGGCTGGTGGCGTCCGGCGTGGCGTTCGCGGTGCAGACGTGGTGCATCGACCGCGGCGGGCCGGTGTTCGTGGCCGTGTACCAGCCCGTGCAGACGCTCCTCGTCGCCGTCATGGCGTCGCTGCTCCTCGGCGAGCAATTCTACCTCGGAGGGTACGTAAACGTGCCCGATCGAAATATAATTTATTCTTCGATTTGTATCTGTCTTGTTCTGATTCGTTTAATTCTGGCTGCTTGCAGGGTCATGGGGGCGGTGCTGATCATCGCTGGACTCTACCTGGTGCTGTGGGGAAAGAGCGAGGAGAGGGCGCTCGCTGCAAAGGAAGCCGCCGCCGCCGCCGGCGTCTGCGACGACGAGCCCGACGCGGCCGCCTGCCTGAAGCAGCCGCTGCTGCCGTCGCCGGCGACGACCTTGGAGTCCGCCGTATGATCGATCGATGTGATCCAATCAAATGCAATCATTTTCATGCACGAGTAGTCAACTCAAGTCGTATATGCATGAGATGCACCCGTCGTACCGAATCCAAGTGATAGCAGCATCTGGTAGTTAACGTCCATCAACATGTTAGGTTAATTAATTATAAACTGTATGTATTAATCCACCACCTATCGATCACATCACATGGCTCTCTCTACAAATGAAAGCAATAGTGAGTAACATGTGCAACCGTTGTTGTAACGTACTGTACCTTTGGTCAGCAAACTGCAGCTGCAGCTGTTTTTGTTTTTATATTGCAACTGGACTTGTTTTTGTTGAGCTTCGGAGGGACAGTTGACTGCTGATGATGGCGTCAGTGTCAAGTGCCATGCATGATATGTTGTCAGTCACGTACTCACATGGAGACATCATAAGTACGAATATTCTCAAGTGTGTTAGAGCTCCTCCAAGAGTTCATGGAAATTGGATCAACAGGCTCTCTAAAACACTTGGGTTCTGGAATTGAAATAAGTGTGCCGAAGATTCAAATTTTTGTCTCCATTTGTAGGATATATTATTTATTTGGATTGCTTAACCTATCAACAATGTGTGGTTGTCTTTTAAGTCACATAGATGCATGCATCTATGGGTACCTTTTAAACATGGTAGACTTGCCTCAAAATGAGTCATGCTGACAAAATCAATGGCATGCATATATAATTAATTGCCTTTTTGTTAGACTCTTTTAATTAGTAGTCCTAAAATTACTTAGATACTCTATAATTCAGTATATGATAGAGATGATATTAAATATTCATAATAGTTAAGTTATACAATAAACAAAAGAAAAACAATTTTGACCCTCATGATACGATTCGCCTGCGTCCGCCAGGTCATGCCAAGTAGCAGAGGTCGTCTCCCCGTCCAGCACATTCTCAAATGATGCTCGCACATCGCAAGGTCCATTACTTTTTTTTTTTTTTAGAAAAGGGCAAGGTCCATTACTTTAGATGCCATTAATTAGCAGAAAACATTAATTAAAACAAAATCAAAGCAAACAACTTTAATCACAATTAGTTGAAGATGATGGTGGCTGCCAAATTAGGAGACCACCGGCCACTAGTCCAGCGCATGTCTCCTTTTTCGAGGAGCAAATCGATCTCAACCTACAGTACGTATCAGTATTGCAAGTTTGCAACTTTCGATAATTTTCATGTGACACCACCTACTGGAGCAGAAATTTAACCCTTTTTTTTTAGCAAAGCAGAAATTTAACCTTGATGATGTATCCCAAACAAGTTGGTAAAAAGGATGGGGCTCCTCATTCTACTCCCTCCCGTTTTTAAATTGTAGTTCATTTTGACTGCTTTTTAGATTCATTTTTTACTAAGTATCTAGAAAAGCTAAAATGAACTACAATTTGAAATGGAGGTTGTTGGTAAATCAAAGTGGTGTGGTTTTTGTGGCTTCTTTGGCTAGATCGAAACGACATGACGATCTCGACAAAAATAGAAGGGTTTTTTCCTAGAGTGGCATACTGCCTCATTGTTCAAATGTCCACGTTGCCATGAGACGTCCATGACATGCGAACGTTAAAAGTAGGCCATTAGAGACGCACAAAAGAGCGAGGGAGCAGCTCGAACTGTCACGCCCTGGTTTTCTAAGGAAGACCAGACTTCGCCATATGTGTGCCCAGGAAGTCCACACATATAACATAGAACAGATAAATATCAGAAACAATGCTTTAAAAAGCGTAAAAATAACTAAACAAATACTCACACTTTATCGTGAGTAACGCCGAACGGTTGCTAAACTCTTTAGGCTCCATTCTCTTCGTGGACCGTTGACTGGGGCTCCGTATGCCAAGAACTAGTATCTTCATCCATTCTCCATGTGACTCTTGCCAATAGACTAAGGTGGAGGAAATTGCAAGAGTGAGTCCATGTCGAACTCAGCAAATATATAGCAAGGCAAGAACTACCCATGATCATGATCAATGTAACATAAATAATGTAAATCATAAAACAATAAACCATAAAAAGTTAACAACACTAGTCATCATCTTAGTGCAAAGGTCCAAGGCCGCTCGTGTCCTTGAGTAAGGCTAGTATACTAGTTTGATAAACTCTCTGCGTAGAGGTGTACACTTTCACCATGAGCCGTGATTTACCCTTTTGCCCGAGGTGATCGCCCTCTTGACCCACTACCAAGGTAGGTCGGCAGGGGTTCACTATGAAGCCTTTCAAAGGTCCATCTAACAAGTTAGTGGCCGCTAGGTAAATCCGTCGTCCTATGCGATACAACCCTTCCGGGGATCCACAATCTGCGGCAGTTCCGTGTGATACAACCTCTCCGGGATCCACAAATGTTTCACCCTAACGCCTTCGGTAACCACTAACAAGCTAGAAAGGATCCTCATACTTGACTAAAGCCGCGCCATGTAGCACTCATGGCTGTATCTTGTAAGTCCCGGATGTTCTTTTGCGCACAATTTCTTATGTTAATAAAAGTCATGTTTTATGTTTTATGGCATAAACATTAAATAGGTCACATGATCATGAACTTAAGCTAGTAGATCCCAAACTATACTTGCCTCAAATAGTGCTCGACTTGTCCAACTTTCCTTCGGATCATCCTTGTATAGCCTCTCCTAACGATCGCAACAATCATCACAGCCATCATAGACAAACCTAGAAGCAATACATCATTCAGTATATATAAAACAAGACAAAGGTTTAAAACACGTAAGGCTTTGTAGCTACGATCGTTGAGCGCAAAAACAACTAAACAAAGCTTTGGTTGAAAAGACTTGAAAGATCGAAGGTAGAAGCTAGAAGATTTGATAAATGCAAGGAATGAAATAAACATGATGGATACATGCTAACTTGGAAGATAGGTACATGTATGGAACATGATATTTTGATCACTGGTTAGCTGGGAAACACAATTGGAAAAACAGGGTAGCTGCTGTTTGGACAGCAGGGATAACAGTTACTATGACCTCGATATCTCGACCATTGTTTATTGCATATACGAATCAATTTGTGGAATCATGTGCAGGTATATAGTGAACATGTACATTCAAGGGCTTGGTGATTTGAGCATCGGATCAGCGGAGAACGGCAACGCAATGCAGAGTGGTACAACAGCCAAGGCAGCAGAGCAGTGAACACATAAATGAGGATATCTCTAGCATCTCACATTCTATGGCCATGATATTTTTACAGAGGCATGTGCAAGGATGGTATACACAATGTGGTAAAAGGGTTTGATGATAGCAGCTCTAGATTACTGGGAACGCAAATGCCAACCGGCAAGAACTCTGCTGCAGGGCAGCAGGAACAGCACGCACAAGAAAACATCATAACTCTTTCGGATTAGACTCTATAGCCATGAAATTTCACAGAGGTGTGTACAAACATATGATAAATGTGTGGATCAAAGGGATTGACAAAGGGAGTCATGGATTGTGAGGAACATGCATGCCAACCGGCAACAGTGCAGCTGTGAGGCAGCAGGGACAGCGATCACAAAATGGGTGATATCTCTTTGATCTTGGATCCTATAGACACGAGATTTCTCACAGGCGTGTGCAGGTATATAATTTGTGTTCTTGCCAAAGGATTAGGCCCGGAATTCAAGGGATCAACAGGGAACGCTGTTGCTCTCAACAGCAGCATGGCTGGACGCAGGGACAGCAGAGCATATTGCTTGCAAACCTCGCCAAAACTCGATTTAACTTGATTGATAATTCATGATTTACAACAGAGGACATGTATACAAGATGTATAAAGGGAAAAGGGCCTCACATCATGGTTACTAGCAGCTGGAGATGAAGGTGATGCCAGCCAAAATCGACGATGGTGACACGATCCGGCCTGTTATCAATGGGGCAGCGCCAAGATGTACGGCGATCGACGGGGCTGCTGTGATTCTCCTCGGAGATTATCTGTGATGTGTGAAGGAAATGAAGAGGTGCACGAGATGGGCATGGACTGAAGAATTAGATAAGAGAGGGGAAGGGACGACCTCACCATGGCTGTACAGAAATGACGGCGAAGACGAAGAGCGAGGTGTTGCTGCGGGTTCGGAGAGACGACAAGATACATCGGGATGACCTCGCTGCAGCACCATGGTGTTGCCTTGGGGCATCACAACAGAGAGGGGACATGGTGAGCATGATTTTCATGAAACAATAGAGAATACCATAAGCCTTACCGCAACATGATGCGAAGGATTCCGGGATTCTGTGACAGGATAGACGCGTGCAGCGGCTACACGAATTTGTTGCAGCGAGTGCACTGGATTTTGATGGAGAGGATGGAGAGGGAAGAGGAGGGGGCGTCCATGGTGGAGGAAGGGGAAGAGATGGGGCGCCCATGGCAGATGGGAGAGTAGGAGAGGAGGCGCATCTGTTTCTGTAGGGAGGGGGATGAATATGCATGGCTGTTTTGTGCCTTTCATTCCTGCAATTAGAGAGTGGTGAAGGAGAGATTAAAGAGGGGCTTGTAAAGGGATTAAAGGAGGAACATTTGCTGCAACTTTTGCATGGGAGTGTTGCGTTTCCTAAGCGCAAGTGCCAAAAAAGGCAAAAGCACTGGGAACCACAGGTTGACTTCCCACAAACGACTTTGCCGGAATTGTTACATTCCAGCTACCATCGCCACGGGATGTCGGTGGCATTCGTAGCATTTACAGAACAAGTCCGCAAAGCGCACGGAAATACCATTGTATCATTTCACCCGAGATATTCAGGGTATCGTTATTTATATTTTTCCAAAGGAAGGCATGGTGTAGGACTCTAGCAGGGGCATGAACAAGACAACATGTCTATGCAAATTGACCAATACTCAATACAGGGGTAAGTCATGATAGTTTAAGATAGTGTGACACACACTTGGGCCAACCTCAAGGATAAAAGGAAAATAAAGAATAAAGAATATTCCTAAGTGGAGCAGGCATTCTAAAGTAGTGCTGTGCAAAGAACAAGTTAATAATCATGCAAACATAGATGACTAGAGTTTTAGGTCGAGAGTGAGATGGACGGGGAGACTCCGGGTGCCATACGGCCCAATAGAAGCATTTACGAACTCCTACAAAGACACACGAACGTGGGGATTTCAAAGGGGGCCGGTCAAGGCTTGTCACGACCAAGCCGCCTACCCCCCCTCAACCGTGGCATGCACTCATATTCGAAGGTTCCCGCTTATCCGGGCACCATGCCCGCGTATTAAGGTACGACCCATATCCCCCCCCGCAGACCCCACCCTCCTGGATGGACGGGCTAAGATACGCACCGGGCCCGAAAGCCACAACGAACCGCCACCTCAGCTCAACTCTTACTCTACTCAAATACATGGCATGAATGGTTAGGCCCTAAGTTCTATACGACTAACCACGACATAGGAACTATAGTCTAGTTCTTCTATCATGATCGTGTCGAGAACAACATGTCAAGAATATAACATGCAAATACTCTAGCTCTATTGCACAAGCATATGAGATCAAGACTTGAGGATAAACCATAAATGTATTCATACCGAATATTCCTTCTCCCAAGTACAAGCTTAGCCTTGCTCCAAATACTACTAAAGACTAAAAGAACTAGAGAAGTGGAGGAGTAGAGAGGAGAGGAGAAGAGGAGTAGAAAGTGAGGAGGCTCCAAATGGTGTGTGTTACAATGGTGGGAGATGGCCTCCTTTTATAGGTAGAGGAGAGGGGGCTCATTGGAAAATTCCCTCCCCATATGGAAGGAGCCAAAACCGACACGAATACCTTCCTAGTTTGCTAAACCGACCAACCAACGCCGGCAACGCCCGCTTTTGGAAGGTAACAAACCGCCTCCCGAAAGCTGGGCCCAAACCGCCTCGGCGGGGGGTGCGGCCGCACTGTGGTCTTGCAAGCACCCTCGCCGGCCCGCTCGGCCGGGCTTTGGCAGTCGGCGTCTTTGGGCCCGAAAAGTTGTATGGCGGTGTTTGCTCGGCCCGCCTGCGTGTTTGGTCCATTTCTCCCTTGGGCTTGATGTTCTTCAGAATGCGCTTTCGAGGGCGCCTTTTGGTACATTTTCCACTTGTTTCTTATATAAATCTGCACAATAATAATTTGGACACTACAAGTGGAAATATGTGAGTTATAAATGTATATGAGTATGATAAGGTATAGTTTTACTCCCTTTATGGTAGTAAGTTGACGGTAAAAATATGTCGTTAGTGACCGTCAACAGGGAGGAAAGGGGGAGACGAGGAGCTGCTGCTCTGGTGATGGCGTGAGGGAGAAGGAGAAAGGAAAATGTAGTTGCCACTTGTTGCATTGGGACATGCAATTGAAGATGGAATAAAACCAAATGGAATGAAAGGGTGCTATAAATGGAGTATTGAAAGGAGGTGGTTGCTGGTTTGTGCGTGAGAAAAAGAGGAAGGAACAAATGTTGTTATGGTCATGTGCATGCATGCAATTGAAAGAATAGAGTAACAATCACATCACACACATAAGTGAGACAAGATGAGAGAAATGAGGTTCATATATTTTTGCACGAGAAGGAATTGGCATGGGGGAAGCCAGGAGAATGGGTGGCTGCATGTCATTGGAAATAAGAGAAAACAATTGAAGGAGTAAAGTGGGTATAGGAAATTATGAGGAAGGAATATTTGCATGAGTAGGGAGAGGAGAGGGTGACACAATGGGTGGAGTGATCTGCATGCCTATGTGAGGGAGAAACTGAGCATCAGTACAAGAGAGGAGAGAGACTTTGTTCACCAAGGGTTTGTAGAGAGAGGAGTCTTTGGGCTGACTTGGATTCGCCCGAATAAGTCTTGGTCCATTAATTAAAAAGATAAGAAGTTTGGGTTACCATGATCGGCTAGGTGAAAGTCTAGACTTCAACTCAACTTGAGATTAATGTGTACAAATGGATAAGAGGGGAGAAAAGATTGGCCCAAGGAGTTCATCGACACCAATTGACCGAGCTCGAGAAAGAAAATAAAGGAGAGAAAGAAATAATGGGTCAAGCTAGATTTTTGTAGGATGTCGACCAAAATACTTGATTGGACTTTTAGATATTGGTTTGGTTTGGGGAGATGAAATTGGGATCAAAACCTAAGCGCGTCTTAAAACAATTAAATTCATTTTTCAAACATAAACACTATGCAAAGGCATAAATGCAACAAACCATTAAATTAAATTGCAAAAATTTTAGAAACTCACATTTTCTACTATCTAGAATATCAACAACTTAACTAAAGTTTATAAATTTTAGGAAATAATAAAATCATTTGTTGCTATTTAGTGTTTTTCTACGTCACATCCTAAAATAGAAATTTTAGGGTGTGACAGAAACGTGATCTGGTGTGAGATTGTTGGTTCGTTAATTGGGACCACGTATGTCTTCCTGTTCTTCTCTCTCTCCACACATACAACAATTGGCACCAAATTTTCTCCATAAAAAAGCTGCAACAATACAACCCTGTGGAGCTAGTTAATATTGGCGTACACTTGTGTTGGTGTTGCCCATACTCAACAGTATCTCCCTCCAGGGCCATGTATTAATTAGACACACTTTTAGTCTACTGTTCAAAAGTAAAGCAGCCGTACAAGTTTGGAGCAAGCTTGTCGATTGGGAGATGGCTGATAATTATTTTTTGAATAGTCCTAGGTCCAAATTTTACTGCCACGAGCATTTTTTTTCCACAACGTTAAAAATCGAATTTCATTACTCATAGCAACGAAATTACAACAAGTACTTGTCCTTGGTTATTACAAAAGTTTGAACGCAGGACCTGGACGCTATCTATCATACTAATAAGGGACCATATGAGAGACAGATACCCAAGAACAACGCCCAACATAGCGCCCCAGCCGCCTACAGTTCAAGCAATTATAAAGAGAACCAAAAGTATCCCCAAACATTGGGAGCCAAATACCCTCACTAAATACTCTCCAGATATTAAGGAGCCTGCACGCCATCCTTTTTCCCAACCCCAAGATCTGCTATGAATCAACCAGCATATGGGACCATCTGGTAACCATCTTGAGTTTGCTTCACGCCCTGGCCATGGTAGAAGAGGGTCTGCCTTGATCGCCTCCGCGCCTTTGGTCACCTGGTCTTGCATGTCCTCCTTCTGTAGACCTGCCCAGTAGTTGAGGAAGGAACATATCAAGCAAATGATCTCAGTAGGAGATTTCATCCGTTTTTTATCAAAGCATATGTCATTACGCATTTTCCATATCCCCCAACACACCAATGATAAACCAACAGCATGTATGCTGGGACATTGTGGCAGAACATTTTGAACCCAAGTCCAATACTGCCGAAAATTACTAGGTCTGCAATTGGTTCCCAAAGCACAAGCTAAAAGACTCTAGACATACTTTGCAGATGGGCAATAAAAAAAAAGGTGATCAACACTTTCATTTTCTGGACGGAAAGCACATTTGGTATCTCCTTTCCAATTCCTTTTGGTCAAATTACCTTTAGTCAAAATAGCATTCTGCATCAGAAGCCACATAAAGATTTTAACTTTCAATGGAGTCTTAATTTTCCAAAACTTCTTCAGGTTGGGCCCTTGCTCATGCCTACAGAGTTGTTTATATGTTGATTTGACCGAAAACTGCCTAGACTTTTCCCAATCCCACCTAGGCCGGTCCATTCTCATTTGTTAGGACTGAACCAAAACACCAGATGATTCAATTCGCTTAGTTGGTCTTGAAGATCCTCATACAACCATCTTCTGAAAAGTTATCCTCCACTTCTTTTCTTTCATAAACTTCATAGAACAATTTTGCTGATGGTTAATTTCATATAATTAACCCCGGGGAATTTGTCTACTAAGGAGACATCCCCACACCACCTGTCATGCCAAAAGCTAGTAGTCCTACCATTTCCCACTCTCATTGATCTACCCTTAAGATATAAATTTTTGACTTTAAGCAAGTCATTCCATACTGGGGAGTTCTTTGGTTTTTCGATAGAACATGGAGACTTTTCCCTTTTACATATTTTTGACTTTAAGTAAGTCATGCCAAATGTTCCCGTCATTCTCCACTTTCCACCACCACTTAGAGAAGACCGATATTCATTTTTCTTAGCTCTTTTACACCCAATACCCCTTTATCATTGGGTTTTGTGATCTTGGTCCATTTGACCAAATGATATTTCTTTTTAACTTTTCCTCCTTTCCAACAAAAAACTTTTCCTAGCAATGTCCATTTTATCCGGAATAGTTGTAGGTAACCAATACATTGACATGGCATATATTGGTACACTATTAAGGCAAGAATTAATTAACACCTGTCTACCACCAAGGGATAGAGAGCTGCCCTTCCACCCATCTAGGCTTTTCATCAATTTTTCACAAATGTACAACCAATCTGCTACATGTATTCTGAAGCCAGCCACGGGGATCCCAAGATATTTAATAGGCCAGCTGCCAATTGCACAATTAAACAAAATAAAAGAAAAATAAACTTTTTCCTTCATCCCGACTCACCATCACTACCTCACTCTTTGAGAAATTTATCTTAAGGCCAGACATATCCTCAAAAAGATAAAGAAGTAATTTCAAATTAGTGGCTTGACGATATCATCTTGAATACACATAATCAGTATCATCTCGCATACTACAAAATGGCAACCTCCTTATTAATGTACTCAGGCACTAAACCTTCAATTAAGACATTATTTTGAGCCATGTTCACCATTTTAGCTAGAGCATCAACAGCTATATTGAACAGAAAAGGCGATAAGGGATCCCCTTGTCTTACACCTCTCCCAGACTTAAAATAACTACCAACCATATCATTGACTTTGACACTAATTGTCCCAGAAGTCATAATAATTTTGATCCATTCACACCACTTATCACCAAACCCCCTTTGTCTCAAGCATTCAAAAAAGAAATTTCTAGTTTAGCTTCCCATAAGCTTTTTTCAAAATCAAGCTTAAGAATTAAACCATCATTTTTCTTAATTTTGGTATCATGCAATATTTCATGAAGGGTTAGAATCCCATCCATAATATTCCTATCTTTTTAGGAAACCAGATTGGCTAACATTAATAATCTTCCCCATGATTTTGTCTAGCCTAAGCATCAAAGCTTTTGTGGAGAACTTATATATCACATTTAGTAAACATATATGTATGTATTGCTTTATGATATTAGCTTCCTTAACTTTTGGCAAAAGGAAATCACCCCATAATTCATCCTTCCAATATCTAGCTTTAAGCTACGAAAAATACTCAAAGAGAGCTATAAGATCCCCTTGATCACTTCCCAACAAGGTTTGATAAAACTCCACTAGAAAGTGATCGGGGCCGGAGATGTGTTTTTTTTTTTTCATAGAAAAGATAGTTTCCTTTATCTCTGCTCATCAAAACTTTTTTTCTAGCATGACAACCAATTGCTTGGTCGTGTCATGGCTGGGCTAGGGAAAATAGTCGGCCATGACCGTGCTCATGGGCCTAATATCTTTTGGCTATATAAGGGAGACGGATAGAAGAAATGCTCACTCTATTGTATTTTTGTTCGTGTTCTATACACAATTAGATTAGATAGCCATAAAATTCAGGGCATGTATGGTGATTTAGATCGATTTCCAAGTCACAACCTCTATCCTAACGGTAGGATCCAGACTTGGGAAGGTCATCCACTTCATTATAGGATAGTAGCGGCAAAGAGCAATAGGGAAGGTAGCAACAAATGTGCGAATTTGTTATTTGCAAACAAGAAGGTTGTCGTAAATTGATTGTATGGCTTAGGTAGATGCTTGACTGTTAAAACTAAGAAAAATGTTTTGTCTCATATGTCCAAAGTATGGTAAATAGAATTAATGATTAACAAAACCATAGATATAGATCCTTCAAGATATCTATACATATTTGTTTGGCAAAAAAATATTAGAAGGCATGGCATGATTAGAAAAACTGCAAAAACCACAAAGAACAAAGGGGTGGTGGAGGGGTGAGGGTGTTACTCACACAATAACATACAATATTTGCGCCGCACTATTCTTCAACAAATATTTCATACGCTCAAGTAAGTTAAACATTGCTGCTACCGTAGCAGATTGTTGGGATGAATAAATTTAAATCAGCACTGCGTCAGACATAAACTACATTAAATTAAATGTGCGAACAATATATCAAAATAGTAGTTATGAGTTATTCTATGAGATTATATCAAAAGAACAGTAGTTGACCTAAACAAGTAGCTTAACACACTCTAACGCAAATAGATTCCTACATGATTTGCGCAAGAACATAGAGTGTGGCTGTCAATGGTGTACCTAAATCTGAGACCAAGTTTGCTTGTATTTTTTAAGAAATAAAAAGAAAAAAAAATCACATATAGTGAAAATACATAGAAAACACAATTCAAGAACAGTAAATTTGAAATTTGTTACATCCACACGGTGCTCCAATAAAACTTTCACAACACCGATCTTCCCATGGAAGGCAGCAATATGCAGCGGTGACCCATCAGCATAAGTTATATCAATTAGTGCTCCTTTTGATAATACCATCTTCGCCACTTCATCATATCCTACTCAAAAAGGCACAAAATTTGAGTTACTATCACTTTCGTAGATACCATGAGCATAGGAAACCTTACACAAAATAGGTAAATGACAATGAGGTACAATCTTATAATAGATGATGTGTATTATGTCCAGCATGTGCCTATCAGTAGTTGTCACAAAATGGCATCTAAAGTTAAAGCGTAACATGTCCTAGACATAATCTTAGCTAGGGCTCAAAAGATAAAAAAATTGCTTATAGAATTGGGCATTCTAAAGGACAAAAAAAAAAAAAGAAGAAGAGTATAACAATTCAATAATTTATATTTTTGAAGCTTTATGGAAGCTCTAAGAAAAATAAAACATGTCACTAAGAGAAGGAATAACACCAGAAACAATCGTTATCCCGGAAACAGTAAATGTTTCTTTTACATATACTATTCCTTCTATACGGCAGACAAATCTGCTAAAAGAACACTTAGAATATGTTGAGAGAATACCATTTTTAGATGCACAGTGGAGGGAACTTTGCGACGACTGTTTTTCTTATTCAAATTGGCCCCTTGGTCCAGAAGGTACTTCACAGTATCCAGTTGCCCATCCAAAGCAGCACAACATAAAGCTTTTAATTCTTCCCAATATTAAGAGAATACTCCCTCTGTACTAGAATAAATGATGTTCTAGCTTTTGTCGCTCCTACCGCATAGTACGCCATAGCTTCTGCAGTCACCGCAACGCCTATCATCCATCGACATGTCCGTCCACAGTGAATAAAAATGAAACGAAACAAAGGAAGTGAGAGGAGAGGCTCCCGGTCGGTGTAGCTTCCAAGAATGCATGCCGCTACTATAAATGTCCACTCAGATGACGATTCTTGAAGGAGTGGCAGGGTAATTTAGGAGGAATGTTGGTATCTGTGACAACGTGCAGAACGTCTTTTAATCTGGGACGAAGGGAGTAACTAAGTCAGCTAGAAGCCAACAATATAAATATCATAACAAGTGACAAGCTGGGATGCAAAATTTCAATATATATGTCAACACCGACCAATAATTTGTGAATTTAATGTAATGGATTTAATGAACCAAACATAATGGATCTCAAACTGAAGGACTACATTAATTAATGATGACAAATGTGGCAGTGTCAGGTCCATCAAAGCAACAAATCTTATGCAGAGAGGAATATCGCACGTACCAAGCTCACCACTAGTGTCATCGACATCAAAGCCGAAGTCTTCAACGAGCAATTTGAACCAAAGGGAGAGCACTGGCCAATGGCCATCCCACTCCAAATCCAACAGGACCAAGAGCAGCAAAATCGGCTTTCATGTCACTGACATCCTCATATCTCAAAAGAAGCCAAAATTAGAATCTGTAATCTGCAAGCAGCATCTTCGAACAGCCACTACAATCAAGCAATGCTTGGTCTTCAACTTTAACTAACAACAACTATGAGCGGCCTATGGCATCGTATCAGACACGAGAAGATGTTGCGCCCTGAAAACCTTGACCAGTGATGTTTTTTCTCTCTAGGAGTCCTATTTGGACAAGAAACATGTAAGATGAAAATTGGAGAAAGGCCATTTGCAGTCCAATTTGGTATCTTATGACAAACATATGTCATCCTATTTGGTAATGTATGGCGGACATGAAAGGTATGGCGGAAGAAAAGAGTATAAAAAGGGTGAAAAAAAAAAAAATTTTTTTGTGAGCTGAAATTTCCTCGTTTATGAATAGATATATAGATATATTTTTTGGATTGCTTAACTTATCATCAATGTGGCTGTCTTTTTTAAAACACATAGATGCATGCATCTATGCATACCTTTTAAACATGGTAGACTTGCTCAAAATGACTCATGCTGACAAAATCAATGATATGCATATATAATTGCCTTTTAAACTATGACTTGTCAAACTAATTTGTGAAGGGCAAATTAGTCTCTTTTGTTAGGCTCTTTAATTAGTATAGTCCTAAAATTACTTAGATATACTCTATAATTCAGGATATGATAGAGAGAATATTTAAACATTCATAATAGTTATTTTCAGCCACGGAGCCGGCACTAGGGTAGGTTGAGCTCTAGCCCCCCTACCGATCAAAATTACACAGAGCCCTACGAAGCCCCACCTAAATTTTTTTTTCGTAATTACATAGATTAGGATGACTAAGATGTATTTGAGATTGATCAGCCCGTCCTAATTTTTTTTTTTGGCTTCGTCACTATTTTTAAATAAAGTTATACAACAAACACAAGAAAAACAAATTTGACCCTCATGATACGGTTCGCCTGCATCCGCCGGCCAGGTCATGCCAAGTCGCAGAGGTCGTCTCCCGTCCAGCACATTCTCAAATGATGCTCGCACATCGCAAGGTCCATTACTTTTTTTTTTTAGAAAAGGGCAAGGTCCATTACTTGAGACGCCATTAGCAGAAAACATTAATTAAAACAAAATCAAATCAAACAACTTTAAGCACAATTAGTTGAAGATGATGGAGGCTGCCAGCAACCCGGCCAAATTAGGACAACAAGAGACCACCGGCCACTAGTCCAGCGCAGGTCTCCTTTTTTTCGAGGAGCAAATCTCAACGTACGTATCAGTATTGCAACTTTGCAACTTGCGATAATTTTCATGTGACGCCACCTCGACTAGAGGAGCATAATTTTTCTGGAACGAATAACCTTGGAATGATCCCAACAAGCTAGTAAAAAAGGATGGGACTCTTCTAGTTGGTAAAACAAAAGGAGGTGTGGTTTTCTGTGGCTTTCTTCGCTTGGATAGAAACGACATGACGATCTCTGACAAAAAACAGAGTTTTTATTGTTAGAGCTTCCCAACGCCCCAGAGTGGCGAGGCAACGGCTTGATGTTGTGGCAAGATTGTTGGTTTCTTGATTGGGACCACGTCTACATGCCTTCCGGTTCTCTATCCACAGTGCAACGATTGGGTCCAAATTTTATCCATGAAAAGCTAAAACATGTGTCGTCATGACACGGTGACAATATAACACCGTCGTTGCACAACCTGCTGCTTGAACCTCCCGTGGGAGGCAACTTTTCGGAGGTTAATATTGGTGTATGCCGCTGCGTTGGTGTTGCCCTTAGGGCAGGACCAACGCAGGCAGGACGGGTCATACTGCATCAGCTCCGCCCAGACCAAACTCATTTGAAAGCAAGGCGCAAGAAGAGAATCTTCTAAAATAATAATTACTTTTTCCACCTCCATTGATGTCTCTTGTAGGGCCTTTTCTCTTCTCATTCAGCTTTTCTCTCCCTATTCTGTTAGCCAAGTACACGGTGAAGTCTCCAACGCATTATTAAACATATGCTTTACACTTTTGTATGAAGCACACGGCTTCTCTGCAGGAAGCTCTGTACCTCCATGAAACTGTTGCTTGGGTTGACGTGGAGCAAAGGCTCCTACGTGGAGGCTATGGCGCAGTACAAGCTGGAGCGTTGGGGACAGCCTTATCGGCAGATATCTTGAGGGCCATATATATTAATTAGATGCACTTTTGGTCGACTCTTGAGAAGTAGAGCAACCGTACAAATTTGAAGGAAGCATGTCGACTACGAGATGGCTCATAATTATCTTTTGGAACATTAGTCCCAGGTTCAAATGTTTTCTTTTAGTCTTGTCCTGCTAGGCCAAAATAGTAGGGCCATGAGTTGAGTGCTAAGGCCAGTCTCAATGGTGAGTTTCATTGCGTTGTTTCCAAGATTGTCATGTCATATAAAATGAAATGAAACTTGAATGAAACCCCTACTTTCAATTGAGAGTTTCATCTTGCGGTTTTATAGGCATTTAATTTCATGACTCAGAGATAGTTGGTATTCGTGCCAAGAGAGTTTCACCAAGATGAAATTTTTCCCTTCTCTATCCTTAGAGTTTCATGCAAAAAGTAAACTTTTTGCTGATGTGGCCCTATTTAATGTGCATGAAACATCTATGAAACCCCCATTGAGACTGGCTTAAGTACAAGTTCTAAGGAAGCATAGCTTAATTAATCACATGTCCTTGATAAGTACAGTATGTCTGTGTGGGTGGCCCGTCATCCAGTGTTGAAAATCCAATCGAATCGAGGAAACAAAAGAGGAGCCACTGAAGTATCGATCTTTGGGCCAAAGGAAGAGCACTAGCCAATGGCCATCCCACACCACAATCCAACACGACCAAGAACCACGAGGAGAAAGAAACAAAACAAAATTAAAGCTACTAGATACTACTCAAGGAAGATGCATTAGTATATACTAGCTGTGACGAGCATATCCATGGAAGATGCCGCCAGAGCGCAGATGCACCAGGCCATAATATATCTTGGTCGATCTCCTACTAGCAGCTAGCTAGCTCCGATCCCCGGTGTTGTCTCGTCTGTCGTCTCCAAAATCTCCCGGCTATAAATTGAGTGCGTATGCAGGATCAGTAGCTAGGCATGATGAATGAGTCCCTGAACCTGAATTCCTGTGTCATGGAGGTAGCTGCCGCCGCTGTGGTGTTCCCATGGCGATCCGCTTGGTCATCAAGGTTGTCTAGAGCTCAAGCAGGAGCAGGATCAGTGTTCTCGATCCATATGGTCGCCGTCGCCGTCGCCACCGGGTGTGGCGCCACGCGTGATGCTGTCTTCCTGCTCCGGTCTTGGATTCTTCGCTGGAACCGGAAGCGAAGCTAGCTATCGAGCAGTGCGAGGTCGGCGAGCGAGGCGGGAGCAGACGGCGTCTGAATGATGGATCAATCCTCGCCTCCTCCCTCCATTGTCTTATCTGCAGTGCAGGGCAAGTTGAATCCTTTGGCATGTACTGCTGATGATGATGTACACGATCGATGATATCTAATGGCAAAATAGCCAAAATCGTCCCTAAACTTCTGTCAATGGGTCAATTTCGTCCCTGAACTCTTGCAAAGGCCAAATTAGTCCTCAAACTCTTGTTTTTTGTCCAGTTATGTCCTCCGTCTGAGATTAACGTCAACGCCGTCAGGAAACACCACGGGCTGCTCCTTCCATGCACGTATGATACAGGATGTCTCATCGTCGATCGTCGATCATGGCCTCCACGCACGCGTCCACACCACGTACGGGCTGCTCCTTCCATGCGAGGAACACTCCGGCTACTGCACCGTCGTCCACGCCTGATGGCTCTCGCAAGCTCCATCCTCTCGGTACCGGCGGAGCAACGACCGCATGTCGTCAGCCACGTCGTCGCTGAACGCCACCGGACAGAAGCCGGCTGACCGCATCCGCCGCGCCCACGGCGCCCCCGTCTCCTACCTCTCGATGGACTCCGACGCCGGGCAGGACACGAGGTCCAGGATGTGCAGCCGCGGTGGCTGGCGGCTGCGTAGAGGCCGACGACGACGAGGGACGATGAAGCACCAGCTGCCGTCGTCGATGCTTCCAGGAACGCCTCGAGTATGGCCCCGTTGGCGTGCGCCGCGTGCGCGGGCCGGAGGTGGTGAGGGGCCGTCCACGTCCCCGAACGGCGAGGCCAGCTCGTTGAGCATCCACTGCGCGCGCTGACTGTCGCGGGCGGCCACGGCGCGCACGCAGTCCAGGAGCAGCTGCGCGGCACACCTGCTAGCTGGACAGCCGCCGCCGGAGGATGACGAAGCGGCGGCGGGTCCGGATCCCACCAGCGCTGGAGGACGACGCAGGAGCTGAAGTCGAGGTCGATGTGCACCTGCGGGAACGAGAAGTCTGCCGCCTCGAACAGGTGGCCGCCACCATGGCCACCACCGGACAACGTGGCTGTGGGCGTGGGCGTGGGCAGGAGACGACGAGAGCGGCAGGATGAGCTCGATGATGGCCCCCGCCGCTCCGTGACTGATAACTGACGCCGTGGACTTCCAAATACGCCGAAGGACATAACTGGACCGAAAAACAGGAGTTCAGGGGACCAATTTGGCCTTTGCAAGAGTTTAGGGATGAAATTGGCCCATTGACAGAAGTTTAGGGACGATTTTGGCTATTTTGCCATATCTAATCATTCGATTCCTCCTGAATCCTGATCCTACATACTCCGTATTGTGTTCTGTCACATCTGGACAGACGACAGATCGAAAGACATGATGCACTGGTGCATTTTATTAGACGACTTGTAAAACTTCGGTTTCCTGACCGTTCATCAAGTGTTGCTACTAGACTCTGGACATCTCGCGTGCCGGCGTCGCGGGCAAGGTGGACTTCCTCGCTGGAGCACCTGCACGCGCTGCTCGCCGACGAGGGGAACCACGGCGCGTTCCACGTCGACGCCGACAAGCCTAACTATGTGCGGAGCAGCTGCTCCGCCTGGTGCGTGTCGGCGGCGTCATCGTGTGCGACGACACGCTGTGGGAGGGCATGGTGGCGCTGCCGCCCGACGCGCCCCTGTCGGACCACGCACCTCGGCCGTTATGCGAGACCTCAACGTCATGCTCGCCGCGGACGAGTGCCAGCTCACCATCGGCGACGGCGTCACCATCTGTCGCCGCCTCTCGATCGTGTGATCACCGGCCGGTCCAGCCATCACGCGGCGTACGTATTCCACGCACTCAAAATGTTATCCACTAGTTGTCAGTCGTTACTACTCAGTTGGAATAATTAACTGTGCCACCTTTGATGATGGCCATGCATGTATACATATACGTACATAGATAATATGACTTACATGCTACTAAAAAGCCTTTATATAAAAAAGATCAGACAATGACTTCTATATAGAGCATATATGATTCAAAAATAATATATCAACTCCCTTAATGATTAAACTTATATATGATTCAAAAACAATATATCAACTCCCTTAATGATTAAACTTAGTTTCAGCTTAATCACGCTTTCAGACACAGCGACACAGGCAGTGGCAATAACTATATTTCTCGCAGGCAAACTTTTACACATCTAATATCCAAACACAAACTAAAGAATTAATCCATCTTAATAACATGTGAAAAAATGCCAAGTTGCGATCAGAAACAGCCCTTTCATGTCCAACCTAAATATACTACTGTAACTACCACTGGCATCAACTCTTGAACCGAACACTGCGGCTGACATTCGGGTTGATGCCAGACATTTCACCTCCGTATGGACCAGATGGCTTCTTGATATCACGCACTTGGCCTTTCCGCTTGACAAGCTTGTTTTTATGCTTATCCTGAAAAGAGTAGTAGTAAAATAATAAGCTATCGTGTTATCGTCCTACCATTTTAGATGACTCACAAGTCACATATACTACAATTTATGTTACTTACCCTGTAGTTCTTTCGCGGATTCTTCTTTTTCTTATTCCTGGAACGTGTTAAACCTCTGTTCTTCAAGATCTGCAAGGGTTTGGATTTACTTAGAAGCACGTAATACGAAATCAAACTATATAATATGTTACATGATGCAGCAGGTGAAGATTAACCTGATATGAAATCGTCCTCTTGCCATCGCCTTCAGTTTCCTCCTCCACAGGTTCAATGCCGGGAGTTCTGTCATACAAGAAAAAGTAAGCAGCAGTATAGCACTCACCAGAAGCACACTATTTACTACCTTGGTATACCAGTGAAACTTACCTCGAGTACAGAGCATTCTTGATTGATAGTTTTTCAGTCCTCTGTCTTTTAACATTCTCATAGAAGCCATCTTCAGAAGCATCACCACCTTCTGACAACTCATGGTCATCTTCAGAAGCGTCACCATCTGGCAACTCATGATCTTCCACTGAGTTAGCTCCTACTCTTGATAGTACACGAAGCTCGTGTTTCCTCCGCCTTTCTCCAATATTATCTCTCTTCGGAAGGTCATCATCACCAGAAACAAACTTGAATACACAAAACAGAGGGTTAGACACAATCAGACAACCAAAGCTTACTCCGAATAAAGCTTAAGACACATCATAGCTTATACTGAGCATATATGCAGCTCATTCAAATTCCTTTTTCTTCTTTTCGAAACATACATATCATACTAAGGGCATGTTTCCAGAGGGGAGGGGGCCAAAACCTATATGCATCCCAAATGTAAACCATCACATGATAACACACCCTTTTCTTATACTTCTTTTAGGTTAAAAGTGATATGCTTAAAACTAAAATAAACTTACAAGAACCAAAATCAGAATGTAAATTTCACCATCATTTTCAAACTCACTAGACAAATTACTTTGGAACTACAAATATCCTGGATACTATAATGTTCAAGATATCCAAATGGAAGTATTTCCAACCTACTACGATGACTAAGACCATTGATGCATGAGGAATTGACACATTATCTCATTACAAAAACCTAGGATTACAGGAAACAATTAGATATCAACTAGTACAACAAAAACAAACAGCCTTGTAACTGAACAGTGTAGCATACCATGCTTTTATTTGATTTAGCAGCAGCTGCAACAAGCTTGCTAGGTTTCATCATTTGATTATTCTTCAGCACTTCATCATCAAAGTCATCCAATGTCTGCAGGCCTCTTCTACATATCAAAGACAAATATTACTAAAACAGTAAAACCACAAAGAAACAAAAACAACAAAACCACAGAAGAATGCATAACTAATAACTCACTTATTACTAGCTGTCCTGTTTTTTGACAACTTCTCTGGCTTCAACTTTGTCAAATTATAGAGCCCTTTTTTCTTTAATCTTTCCTCAAGGTTTGCTCTTACCTTCAACATTTCCAGGCTATGCAAGCCCATATGTTCATCCTGTCATTTGTAGATTTCAGATTTCAGGCAAATACACCCTTACTTAACAGGAAAACAATGAACACTACATGTTCATATCAGATTAACCTTGTTCTTCTGTTTGTTGACTTCATGGTAATCTTTATTAGAAAGCTCACTCTTTCTTGATTCAGAGACTTCAGCACCCTAAATTATCAATGATGTGTTATTTGGAGCGCCTAGGTGATAACGTAATAGACACAATAGAGCAGAAACAGTACTTGGATCACTTTATCCAGTGCTAGTACATTGCTATATTTGTCCTCCTGTTTGTCCAATCTGACAATCTTATCTGTTTGGATGGTGCTGCTATGCATACTATGGTCATCAGTGCTCCCTTTTGCCTCGCTGGATTCATGGTGACTTGCTTTATCTGCAATAGAGAGGACATTGAATCTTTCACATATATCACAGTCCAAAGAACTTTCCAAACATCTCAGAAAGAGAAATTATCCAACAAGCCCTAAAATAATGATATTCAATAACAGAACAAATTCTTCCATGCTACCGATTCTACTAAACTTATTTTTGGTCTACTATACTACGACTGATTAGAATACCAACCCAATAACCATCAACAAAAAGATAAGAAAGGGGGGGAAATGTCATCTGGCAGATAAAGGGCAGCATGGGCATGCCTTCTGAATTCAGTACATATAGGAATAAGGTTTACTAAAAACAAACCTTCTCTACCATATTCTTGGTCTCTATCAAGCGAGAAATTACAGGATGGTCCTGTACGGACAACCCCTCAGATTTCATAAGGAGATAGAAGGTAATAGCTTGACAATGAGCAAGCAAACAAGCTTTCTTCACTTCACAAGGTTGCATTTTATCTTTGCCTAGACAAGACGTGACCTGCAAAATATTCATCAATTATCAAAAGAGCAAGATAGGGAGACTAAACAGGTTATAGGCACTAAGATCACGAACCACAAAATTCCACTAAATTTAGCAGTGAATCACAGTAGTGAAACAAAGCCAATTCAACTAATGTGATATATAACATAAGTCACAAAATTCCACAAATCACCAACATGCAAGGTTCCGTTAGGTGGAACCCTAGGAAGGCTGAGGTCGCCAAAGAGAGAGGAGCAGGCGGCAGCAGGCGGGCGAAAGAGGGAGATGGCGGCGGGCGGGCAAGAGATAAAGCTAGCGGCGGAGGCGGCGGCCGTGGCAGAGGAGGCGGAGAAGCCTGCGGACGGCGCGGAGGAGCCTACAGACAGCGCGAAAGCGGCTGGAGGTTGCGAGCACAGGGAAATACGTGCTAAGGGATAGGGTAGATTAGAGATAACTAGATAAGGTTTGCTGCTCAGATATGGGCCTGGGCTGTTTTATGGGCCTTTCTATACAAGTCTTGGCCCACAGTTGTCCTGTTTTTTCTTTTATTAGTATTTTGCAGTAAAATATGAATAGTTTTAAAACGCTTTGAAAAACGCATAGAAACGCCTAGGTGCTAGGCTAAGGGTCAGCGCCTAGCAAAACTTTGCCAACATGGACCAGGAACAAATGGTAACCAAACCACACTCAGCTCAAGCTTGCGTGTGTCAGTCACTAAGCAAGAAAGCATCATAATGGAATGCAAATAGTGCAAAAGATGGCGTAGTAGATGTAAAGTAAATCTAAGTATGAGTACTTTCACCCTTTCTATTTGCTACACTCTTGACCTTTATTGTAGAGACAAGATATGGTCCTGTTTGAACCACTATATTGGAACTTTTGTTCAACAGCGCACAACATCTAAGCTTCATGAATAGTATGCAATAAAGGGTTACTCTGAAGACAAACAAGCAAAGACTGGTAAGCTAACAAATACTGATGTTTCAAGTTTATAGTTCTTCCACACATGCAAGTTTGTCTTCAGGCTACACAATTATTCAGTGAATACTATTAAAATAAGAAACAAGAACATTGTTTCAATTGTGAGCACAGCAGTAATTTACCTCACTGGTAAGCTGTCCTATAGCCCTAAGTTCTTCATGGGCATCCTTCAACTCAGACAACAAGCTCACGAGTTCAGGGGCGGAACTGATGAGTTTAGAAGCAGAAATGCACAAAATTAATATATAGATGCTATATGCAAAATCTCAAAATTTCATTAATGGACATGCCTATTTAAGGTTGACTTGAGTGGAACTAACCATTACAATAATCATTTTCAAAGGTAAAAAAAAGTTTCTACATGCACTGGCTTAACGGTAGATACATTATGTCATGAGGATAGACTTTGTGAAGGAACTAGACATATAGTACAGAAGTCAAATAACAGACCTGTATACCACATCCATTTTGTCATCGCCTGAAAGGACAGCAAAGTCTTCTTTCATTTTGGTTTCATGGTTGGATTCCTGCTAGTCAATCAATGGGTAAATAATTGCAGAAGGGTATTATCTGATGCATGCATCAACAAACATATATACTCAGATAAAGTATTAGCCAAATGAGCAGATAGAAGACAATGAAATTATAATCCTCATCACTGAACAAGGCAAAGATACTGAATACAATAAGAAAAACGTCTACTCCCTCCATATAACTTTTTTAACTGTCGTTCTCACTACCCGAAAAAAGACAATCACCTTTGTGGCATTATTCTCTTTATCACTTTCACCATCTTCTAATCCGAAGTCTTTCATAGACAGCTTTTTTTTCATTGTTTTTTGGATCCTTTGTGCCTCCTCGTAGTCCACCTCATCATCACCCGGACTGTTCACCGGAGCATAGTATGAATTTTTTCCTCTGCCCCAAACATTTTCTTTTCGTTTCATCCTCCTGCTCATCCATGCTATCATCACCTCCAGCAATTTGTTTGGCAGCCCTCTGTGCTCTTTTTACTGTTCAAATACACTAAGTTAATGTATATGCAAACATCACATATCAGAAGAAACAGGAACAGCTAAATAGGAGGTTCAGGAATTTTCTTATTTATTTCATTAACGGTAATGCAAATCGTAACAACTGAGCCAAAGCTTGAATTGAAGCACTACATAAATTCTGAAGGCATAAGAAATCAGCACTACCAATGGATTTATTCAACATTGAAGAGAAAATCCAGCATTTTTTCTCACTCATACCCTTTCCAGTTGCATCAGCATCATATATATGTATATAATTTCTGCAATTATACTTAAATAGCATCACATTTGTTGGCGGCTAAGTATATATTTGTAATAGTTCACCTATACCAATATGCGGGCCTAATTATTTAAGCCACAGAAACATATTGCTAAAACAGAAACAAAGAAATACACTAACAGGATAGTACTATGACCATAGATATTGTGTAAGAGCTATTCACAAACTTACATTTTGAAATATACCCTTTGTCCCATTCTTCATAATCAGCTTCAGCCATGTCATCAGACTCTTCCCCTTTGCTGTCATCACTTTCGCTATCAGAAACACCCTAAATAATCAAGATCATGGAACAAGTCAAACAGCTAGAAGATAATAATAACATCAACTAGTACAGAAGTACAGATTTTTACCAAGGTTCCAAAGGTGTTAGGCAATGGCCAGCAGCGGCCACAGCCTAGTACCTAGAGCACCTTAGTGTAGATTAAATCAAATGTGACTAAGTGTTTCAGTTTTTTTATAATTTATTAGATTATTTCCCGCTGGGAGCAAGATCAGGAGGCACCAGCACAGATGAAGAAAAACCAGAGTACTAACAGAGACAACTTCAGGGCCAACAAGGCACAAGGCAGCTCGAGGTCAAAATACCTCGCAGTCAGTAATAAGGGGTTTAAAATACCTCGAGGTCGAACACAGGCTGCTCCACATCATCATCCTCCGACTCCCTTACTGAAACACAACAAAAGAAATCCAGCAAAAAAGAAAGAGAATCAAAACGTCTTAATAAGTTGCTCGCAGATGGACAAAGCAAATCAAAAATCCTCATTCCCCAACAGCACAAAAACTAGAGCACTTACCATCATCGGCGTCAAAGGGGATCATATCCCGCTGCTTGTGGACTGCAAACCGGAAATCAGAGAAAAAATAATATCAAAGCACGCATCAGCCAACAGGAACACCAAATGCATACTCTTCAGAAACGAAGGGAGGGGGGTGCTCAGAGGTCCTCCATCTTACAGGCATCAATTTCGTCGTTGTCAGAATCAGACATTGCTGCTGGGTCATCGGTCCGCTTGGACTTTGGAAGGCCCTGTGACGCCGTGCGCCCTGGAGTCTTCCTCTGCCTCTTTCCCATGCTAGGCCGTCAGGTCCGCGGCGTCGGCGAAGGCCACGACGGCGGCAGCGAGGCGCACTAGGTGTAGCGGCGCTCCGAGACGGCCGGGTGGTGGTAGGTCCTACGGCCGGCCCTGCAAGCGGTGAGGCGGAGGCCGGGTGAGAAGACCGCCGCGCCGAGAGGAAAGGAGGCCAGCGTAGATGCCGGCACCGGAGGAGCACAGGAGGCTCGGCACGGGGAACGGCGCTGGGAGGGGTGGAGGGTGGTGCAGGACTCAGAGGCGGCGTCGGGAGGGACGAGTGAGGCTGGCGGCGGCGATGCCGAGCCCCTGGCCCCTAGGTTAGGACTTTTTACGCCCTTTTTCAGTTAGTAGAAAAGTGCGTGCGTTCTTCTGGGAAAAAGATTGTATGTATCACAACATGCTTTTGTGGAACTTCACGTATCAAGGCTATGTAGCTCATGGAGCTCTTCTCAACGCGTCACCAAGTGCACGCTCATCATGCTCAAGCTGCTTGAGAGTGCTCGCCGCTCACTCCAAAGCATATTTGTTAACTTTTAATTATTTTTGTTATAGTTTATTATCTCGTAATATTATATTAAATTTTGTAATTTCTATTATACTACATATTTGTCTGTGCACACGTGATCTCAAACTTTACGTGGCTTGGCTAATTTCAAAAGCTAATATTTATTACAATCGGTTAGAGTCATAGTTGATCTTCGGTAATCTTTTACGTGTATATAGCAAGATGCTTTCCGTTAAAGATTTGTATATAAGAACCTTTTCCTCTCTTAAAATTAATGAAAATGACCGTCAATGTGTGGATCTCACCCACGACTTTTGTTGTTAAAAAACATGTGGCTTGGCTTAGATTCTTTTAGGCAAAACATGAGACTTGTGGCTTAGATGAACGTAATAAGAAACAAGTAAGAACTCAGACGTGTGTGCGCTACAAAAATATATGTTCCCTCCCGTCGAGCTTGAGTGATGGTTGATATATAATACGTACATATACCTGTGGTGTCGTTTGGCTGGGACTTCCTGGACGCCTCCGTCGTTATCAGTTGAAAGCGAAATCTGTTCCGCTTCTTCTCATCTGCAGGTTGGGCCCCTTCGTCAGGGGTTCAATGCGCAACTCGCGGCCAAGAGCGGGCCGCACGAGACACAGGATTTACAACGTCGCACGCGTGGGCGCCTGGGCTGGGCGCAGGCCCACGTTGTCCGCGCGGAAGGCAAGGCAGACGGGAAGGGAGTGCACATAGGAGTATACACACGAGGCGCGGAAGAAAGAAGAGTCCGGCTGCAAGAAGACGTTGGAGGCGGAAAAAAAAAGGCAGAAAAAATGAAAAAGACGTTGGACTGAAATTTTCTCTTTTATTAAAGGCCCGGCGAGAAAAAAGGAGTGAAAGCCAAAGTGAAAAGCCGGGTAGAAAAGGAGGTGAAAAAAGAGGTGGGACCAAATTTTCTCTCTTTTATTAAAAGCCCGAGAAAAAAAAGGTGAAAAGCCCGTGAAAAGCCCGGTGAAAAAAAGAGGTGGGACTGAAATTTTCTCTCTTTTATTAGTAGGTATAGGTATAGATTATTATAAAATATAAATAAAAGTGTGCATTTAAATATTCTAAAATGAATTGGAACACTAAAATGAATTGGAACACAACTAATCTCAAATTATTCCCGTACGTCCTGTTGCAAATTTTGCTAATTAGAGATAAAGGATAATAACCTTTTGAGAAACATTTTGCGTCAAACGTTCATGTGCAATTAATGAAATTTAAGTGAACTATTTTCATTTGGCGCAGTTTAAACCTCAAATTAGAGCTAAAGGGCATTTTTTTTTGGATAAAATTGAGTATGTGAATATTTACACTGAAAATTTTTATTTTTATTCTTCCATTGCAACACACGGACCCAAGTGGTAAAGTAGTAGTAGCGGCCGCAGCTAGCGTGAAGCTTTCATGTAACGTTCAAAGTGTGGAGACAGACGGAACGCGGCAGGCACCGGATCCATCAATCATTTGGACGATAGCCAACAGGGTCCTATCAACAATCGTCGATAGTCCTATCGGCTCCCCGAGCGGGCAATATGCGTGGCTAGAGCTGCTTTGTGTGGCGAAGGAACCTAGAGATGGAGGCACTTTTCCAAACTAGTATATCGCCCGTGCTAACGCAACGGCGATATCAAAAAAGACAACATAAATTAAACAACCCAAATGATGTATATGGTTGGTGAATTCACATGATTACATTGACAATCTGATATGCCAAATAAAGATTACTTGCATGATGACAACAATGATATATATATAGTGGATACGTACACAGGTCTTCGTGTAGATATAATTTGTACATCCGATATAAATAAACTGAAATTGTCTCTAAAACTATAGAAAAAGAGTAATATACATACAAGCAGCTCAGAAACAAGTCTATTTTAAAATTTTAAAAAGAAATACACAGGCAAGCTTATCTACAAATATATAGTCTCCCCAGCAAAGGCCTACAAGATTCTAGTTGGTCAAAGACAAATCCCACCTGCCTTCAAATGGGTCTGAAAAAACTGTTGCCAACCAAAACATAAAGTTTTCTTTTGGCTACTCATGAATGATCGGCTAAGCACCAGGAATCTCCTAAGAAGGAAAAGAATGCACCTCCCTTCTTATAATTGTGTTACATGGCTAAGCACCAGGAATCTCCTAAGAAGGAAAAAGAATGCACCTCCCTTCTTATAATTGTGTTACATGTCAAAGCAACTTTGAAGAATCAATGGAGCACCTATTCCTTCAATGCCCTTTTGCAGTCAACGTCTGGGCCCAAGTTGGCGTTCAGATCACAGCCCAGAATGACATCCACCAAGCAATTCAACAAATCAAGGCTCAAGTCAATCCAGATTTCTTCATGGTCCTCACAGTCCTCGTTTGCTGGAGCATTTGGACTGTTAGGAATGATCTCATTTTCAAGGGGGTTCCAATTAGCCTTCATCGAGCATTGAACATCCTGCTCAAGGAGATCAATCATCTCACTTTGCGGGTGAAAACAAGATACACTGCAGCGTTTGACTCATGGATACAAAATCTATTGTAATCTGCATTCTGTTTCTTATTTTCTTTGTTTCTTTCTTTGTTTCCTGATTTCTTTTGCTGCCCCTGTAAGCTTTGTAACTCTTGATTTGTTTTTAAATAAAGCACTGTAGGGACTCTCAGTCCCTCCAGTTTCCCTTCAAAAACAAATATATAGTCTTCAATCTGAAAAGAATGCTGTTCAGAGTGAGCAGCGCTCCTCAGAACCTTGGGCCTCCCCGCAAGTATCACCATGACCATGTATCTCTGCGCCGCAAACTGTGCCAGGAACCTAACTGAAACAAAGATGATTTTTATGCGTGCATTCAACCTATTACTTCGACTCGAGTGCCTCACCTTGATCTGATGTGTTTGCACTGAAGTTCGACGTTAGGACTATTGACCGAGCTTGTTGTGCTGAAGCTGTGCAACGTTTAGCGTCAAGCTTTGGTGCGCACATGAATCATGTTCCCTGTAGATGCCATAACCCAGTACCAACTCAATTTCCAGTAAACATTAGCAAGACACGTGATGTGAATTACATCCGTCCCAAAACCAGAGAACAGAAACGGGCATCGAATAAATCCACACCAACACAAACGAAGACTGAAACATGAAACCAATTAGTTCTCATAGCCTAACAAATTCATGATCTTCCATACCCTAACCAAATAAATAGTTCAGACATTGACTCAAACCAATCAGTTTTCATCTAATCTTAGTGTTCACACACAAGCCGTGACCAGAATAAATTGGCAGATGCAAATCTTTAGTAGATAAACACTTGAGGACCTTGGATAATGTGTCCACACCATTTAACTATAGCGTGTAATTGTGCATCCACACATGGGGATTACAGTGCCTGTATGAACTGTAGCGTGTAATTGTGCATGTGTGCGGAAGGCGAGGATGAGGTTGACACACTTAATCTTGACCCTCGAATCGTGAATGAGTAATGAGAGAAGGTTAGAAACAATCCGGATGGTTCATTTGAGTAGATTTGAACAGATAAGTTGGTGCATTAGTAGGGTAGATGTGTATTCAAGCAAAACATGTATAAGGCCCAAATACCAAACCCATATGGGTCCCAAAATTAGATACAAATGCCCAAATGAGCCCAAATACCGTGTGCTCTCTGTTGGTGTCGAGATCTCGTGTCAGAAGGCGTGGACAAGAGTTGTGATTGCCAAGCTCGTGGAGCCTGAGCTCCTGCATCCAGCTCCTGCATCTAGCTCCTGCAGCATCTCCGTCAGGGAGCCCGTCAAGCGAGACGATTTGGAGGATTAGGTGTGTGAGCGTGCGGCACAGCTAATTAAGACGAATGCCTAAAATTTTAGCACATAGAATTAAATAAAATTCCAAAAAAGTGGCCATTTTGTTTAATTACAAAATGAATCCCTTAAATATATTGATTACCTTGATATCAAGGAAGCCATTTTTAAGAGCTTTCCAACTTTCACTTTGTATTTAAGAGTTTTCCAACTTTTATATTTTTAGCTTTTTTTCAACTTTCATTTTGTATTTAAGAGCTTTTCAACTTTCATTTTGTATTTAAGAGCTAACTTTTATAGAAGAAATTACTAAAGAAAATATAAAAATTAAAAGCAAGCTCAAAATATGCACATAACCCACATAACTTGATCTTAGCCAAAAGGCCAAGAAAACATGCTTTAACCCAATCTGTTGCCCTGGGTCTCCTTATGTAGGGAGGGAGCACCTGTGCACTGCTTGGTCGGATAAGGTGGCACTAAACTGGCGTTGTCTGACACCTCCACTCTCTCCGACGTCACTTTATCCCTCCTCCGACCATTCCACGCCGCCGTCTCCACCCCGTGCAGCCACTATCCCCACATGCAAGGTGCGGCTTCAACGAGTTCAAACAGTTGTTCCTCGACGTGCCCCAGTCAAGCACTGGTCTTCCAAGCACTCGTGATGATAGGCGTTGATAGGTAGGGCCAACATCCCAGGGAGCAACAGGGGTTTCACTAGAGGAGCTGCAACCTGCAGGAGTTGGTGGAGCCACCCTTTTTTTGTACTGCAAGGGTGAAGCCACCAATTCGTTTTTGAAATGAACGAGATGGTTAGAGAGTGGCACTAGAGGAGTAGGAGCTGCTCAAGGACTCTCCCAAACCGGGTGGAGGGGGGCTTAGTGCACCCTCGTGTATCTTTGTTACTCTGAATGTTGTGTACGCATATATGATATTAGCTCAATTTAGACTGTAATGTTTGAATTTTCATATAGTTGTCCT
>JADLZK010005222.1:0-21821 GCA_015847255.1 Hyparrhenia diplandra | reverse complement strand
CAACTCGATGAGAGCTCTCAAGCCTCGCCCCTTGCGACTATAAAAGGGGGAGGCAGCCCTCGGTTGAGGCAAGGTTCAAGATCTCAGCACCCGGCACCGCACTCACCCACTCGATATTGGCACTAGCCTCAATCATAGAGACTTGGGAGCCCCTCCTCCTCTCGACGCTTGCTTGTACTAGCCGTGTATGAGCATTTGAGCTCGGATAGTGGCCTCACGGACTAGGGGCGCGATGTGCCGAACGATATAAATTTACGTGTCATTGTCTCTAGAGCTAGGCCATTGGAGCACGCGCATAGCTGCATATTACCGTGGCGGTGGTATTAGACCCGCGACGGTTAGCGCCCGGGTAGAGGGACAGCGCTAGTCGCGACGTTTTCTCCACTCCGATGGCTTCTTCCACTCCGCCCGGCGTCGCGGCGCACGGCCGATGCGCCCGGCACTCATCGACTTTCTCGGCACCGAGCGCAGCAGCCCATCACCGAGCCGTCTTCACCCGCCCAATGCGGGCGTGAGGACATCCCGGCCGCCTCCGGCGCTACCACTGGCCCTCGACGGCGAGCATGGGGCCGGAACTCCACCTCCGCGTCGGTCCAGCCCCATCGGCGCCCGCCGCGGCATCGCCGAACTCATTGAGGACACCGCTTCGACATCCGGGGCCTTGAGCCTACGCAGCTCGCATTCGCGATGTGACCTTCCTCCACCGCCAATGTCGTCCTACGTGCTTCGCCGCGAGAGAGCGCCAGCTGTCGATCGGCGTGTTCCACGGCGGCCCTACGCCGAGGATGTACCCCAATGGGCAACGGGGCCTCCTACTCGGCCGGGGCGGCGGGCGTGGCCGACATCCATGAGCTGAGGCTGCCGCGATGGGATGAGCCCTCATGGATTGTCCCAAGCGTCGGTGCTACATGTCACGCCCCCGAGTGCAGTGAGAAGTCGGCGGCGCCCTCCCAACACGCCATGGGACTCCGCCGCGGCGCCGGCGTGGGCCGCTTGTCGACCGCACGTCAAGGCTCATTTGGAAGACTCGAGGAGCTCGAGCAGCGCGCAGCCAAAGCGCGAGAAGCCCCTCCTCGCCGGCAGGGAGAGGCGGCAATCACGAGCACGAGCTCGAGGCCGTGAGGTCCACGGCCCATCAACCGGGACGGCCGGGGCCGGAGCGCCCCCGCCGTGACCGGGAGAGTATCCCGGGGAGCACGCGGCCGCGTGACCATCTACGTCGGCCCCCCGGGCCTCAGCCGAGGCGGGACCCATTCTGAGCGCTCAAGAACTCTGGCGGAGGCGGCGGTCCAAACAGCGGCAAGCTCCTGCGTCTCGCGGACGACCGGAGGAGCACGAGGCTTCCCTCCCACCCCGAGGTCCGCACACAACGACGCAGCCTGGCGAGAACCGCGACGCCGAGACACCATCAACCCTCGCCAGCCGGAGGCTCGAGCCGAAGAACGTCCCCAGGACGGCGACAAGTACCACCGCTGGCGACCATGAGAAGCGCCAAGCGGTCACGACCAGCGACGCGGTGGCCCCACGGCGTGAAGAAGACAGCCGCAGCCCACGCCGATCGCGCCCGCTGGAGCCCGCTCCCAAACGGGCCGGCGCCCTCGAGCTGAGCCCGAGGGAGGCCCTAAAGCAACCGGCCACACGCATCCACGACGCTCCGTTCTCTCTCGCTCTCGGCAGGGGCTCCGAGCCTCGGTGCGCGTATACAACGGGGAGACCGGCCCCGCCATGGCTCGGGATTACCGCCTTGGGTGTCGGTCGGAGGTGCCGACGACTATTTCATCATTCGCAACCTCCCACTCTGCCTGCATCTCGGGCGATCGTGGCTCGAGCACCTCCCGGGGCACCATCCGCCAGCCAGGGAGGACTGGCAGCGGCGTCTTCGTCCAAGAACTTCCAGGCACCCACCGGCCCGAGCACGACGTGGGACTGCGCGAGGCTGCAAGCGAAGAAGGGGAGAGCTGGCGACGACCCATCAGCGCTCTCCAAGCTGCTCAGCAAACAACCTCCTGAGGCTCCCTCGACTCGAGATCGTCGCGCCCTTCACCTTCGGCACTACCCGCGGACCCCGATCCGATGAGCTCGGCGTCCCGGCCCCGGGGCCCGTGAAGGGCTCCTCGACCTCGCCACGCGTCACGCCGGGAGAGGGACCGCCTCCGTCACCCACGGCAAGGGCAAGCCGAAGGGGCCGGCGACGAGAGGCCTGGGATCGGGACTCCGCGAAGGAAGAACAGAAGAACAAAAAGCGCCCCGTGACGACAACGACGACGACCGTGGCGGGTTGCGGACAAGCGCAAAGACCAGCGGCAGGGTGGCAAGCCTCGGGTCCCCAAAGAGCACTCGACAAGATGCTCGAGGAGCTGCCCGCACCATGAGGGGCGGGCAAGCACAAGATGACGAGACCGCCGTCTCATGAAGAAGCATGTGATGGCACGCTCCGTGGTGGCGACAAGGTGACGACGAATGGGCCCAGCGAAACGGCTCGGCTGAGTTCGGCGCCGACATGTACATCAGGGCCCGGTGCCGTCAGCGTCGTCTTCCACCCGGGGTGCGACTGCGGTCCAAGCGCCGACGAGAGCTCACACGCCGCCAGTCATCCTTCACCGAGTCGCTACCCCTTCGAGTAACTTCACAGTGGTCGAGTCCGTCGACCCACACACCTCCAAAGATCATCCGATAATATCCCGCACTCCGTGAAGGTACCCGGGCCGCTGCCGATCCCACGCCAAGACACCATGCGCCTGGGAAGGTGTTGATGGATGGCGGCGGCGACCTCAACCTCCCCACATCCACGCTCCAAAGCCGCGGCATCCCAAGGCACGTCTCCGCCGTGGCGCCGATCCACGGGTGGGTGCCGAGAAGCAGATGCTCCCAGCTGGGCCAGTTGACCTCCGTCACCGGCCCAAGACTCGGGACCTTCCGCCGAGGGGAGGCTCCTCACGTTCGAGTGCTCCTGGTTCCAGAAACGCTCTACCACGCCCTGTGGGGGCGGCCACATGCGAAGTTCATGGCCGTCCCCCACTACACCTACCTCAAGCTCAAGATCCCCTGGGCCCGAGGGGGTCATCACCGTCGACTCCACCTTGACACGCATTTAAATTAGCCGCCACTCAAGATCGACGTCATTGCCGACGTCGAATCGGCGAATCTTTGGGATGGCGACCGGGCGACAAGACTCCCCCCCGAGCTCAAGATATGCGGGGCAGGCTCAGCGAGTCACCAACCGGAAGGTGGCGACCAAAGCTGAGCTCGATCGCCACAGCTTGAGGTCACGGGCACATTCGGGGCCCGAAAGGGGCATAGATTTAAGAAGTCCGCGGTCGTACAAGGGATGGGCGCATCCTCTCCGTGGGTGCCGAGCTCACCCCAAATAGGAAGCGAGCTGCGTCGACTTCCTCCGCTGAACCTCGATGTGATTCGGCGTGGAGGGCCTCTGGATATCGCCGGGGCATACCGGGGAAGTCGTCGAAGCACTCCTGAACATCAAACGCGGCTCTCGGCGGTGAAGCGTAGGCCGAGAGCGCTTTTCCGCGGCGATCGGCGCCGTGCAATGCGCCGAGGAGATAGATAAGCTCTTAGCCGCGGTTCATCAAAGAGGTGTATCATCCCGAGTGGATAGCCAACCCATCGTACTAGTTAAGAAGAAGAATGGGAAATGGAGAATGTAGTGTTGATTACGGGTCTCAACAAGGCATGCCAAAGGATCCGTTTTCCATTCTTGGCGCATGACCAAATTGTCGACTCCACCCCTCGGGTGCGCAGCGGCTGTTTTCTCGGCGCCTACTCCGGCTACCACCCGGATCGCGATGAGCGAGCTCGACCGGCTTGCCACCTCCTTCATCACTTTCCGTTTGGCGCGTGCATTGCGTAACAATGCCCGCCCGGTTTGAAAAAGCGCGCCGGCGCCACCTTCCCGGGTGCATGCAGAAAGTCTTCAAAAAGAGCTCCCTCGGAGCTCGTTGAAGCATCGTCGGCGACATGCGTTGTCCAAGACAAAAGCGCTCGAAAGAGCTCATCCACGACCTCGAAGAGGTCTTTGCTAAGCTACGAGTTCGGTCAAAAGCTCAATCCAGGAAGTGCGTCTTCGAGGGTCCCTCGAGGAGATTAGCAACTTCATCATTCGAGCACGTGGCATGAGGCCAATCCAGAAAATGCCGCCATAACAAATATGGGGCGATCAAAAAGCGTCGAGAGAATGCGTTACAGCGGCTCACGGGATGCCTAGCGCTAAGTGGTTTTCCATGGCTTCGGAGACGGAGCCTCACTCTACAGGCTGGCGAAGAAGTCGGAGCGCTTTACGGGCCGTGAAGCCCGGCCAGCTCCTCGGCCGAAGCAACTCCTTGCTAATCGCGCCCAGTACTGTCGCCGCCCTACACCCAACAAACCGATCCTCCTTTACATCTCGGCCACCTCGAAGGTGGTGAGCACGCTGCGCTCGTTGAGAGGGAGGAGGAAGGGCATCGCGCTCAAGGTACGGCGTCCGGTGTACTTCATCAGAGAAGTCCTCACCGAGCACCAAGACCCGCTACACAGATCTCGAAAGCTCGATATCGCCGCCTGCCGACTCCGGCGCAGAAGCTTCGCATTACCGACTCCTATCCGTCAAGGTCGCTCTCCAAATTCCCACTTGGCGAAGTCATCCGTAGCCGAGGTTACGGGCCGCATGGCTAAGTGGGCCAGTGAGCCTCATGGGACTCGACATCACCTCGCCCGTAGACGCCATAAAAATACCATGCTCTAGCGAGACTTCGTCAGCGGAGTGGACCGAGGTCGGCGGCCGCCTGGGCGCGACGACATCGAATCTTTGACGCTAGACTTTGCCCGGCGGATCGCGTAAAGAAGTACGGCGCGCGCTGTCGACTTCGTCTTCATCTCTCCAAAGCGAGTGCGCATGAAGTACTCCATCCGCCTACACTTTCCCAGCGTCCAACAAGCGTGGCGCGAGCACGCAGGCTCGTGAACGGCTTTAGCGATCGCCCGCTGAGCGCAAGAGTCGCGCACCTCGAGATCCGGGCGACTCGAACTCGCTCGAGAACCAAGTCATGAAGGAAGTCGATCAGCGTCAACCCGAAGATGATCGCCTACCACCGAAAGGTTCGAGCTCGAGAGCACTTCCACGGGCTCGAGGTCAACCACATTCACCCCCACCTCAACAACGGCGGATGGCCCGCCAAGCTCGCATCGACGCGGCCCGGTCCCGCCAGCGTCTTCATGCACGAGCAACGCAAGCTCATCGATCACGACTCAAAGACGACACTGCGACGACAGACTTTCGAACTTTCGACCGCGGCGCCCGAGCCCGGACCCTATGGAGGTAGGCGCTCCCGCGAGCCCGAGCTCCCCAAACGCAAAAGGCTTGCCTGAGTCCGCGAGCTCACACCCAATGGCTCGGGGCCGCCGGCTCGGATCGAGCTTCGACCGCGACGGCCCGAGCTCTGACGGGCGGATCCCATCGCCCAAAGTGGGTTTATGGAAGGCAAGCTCCCCGGGGCAAGAGAGGAATCCAGCGCCCCGCGCGAAGGGCCAAGTCGTTTTCGTCCCTTGTCGGGCAAGAGCTCTTACCGGGCGCGGAGCCTCCTGGCGTCCTCCGTGGGCACGCATCACCTGCGAGCAAGGGGAGAAGCTCATCGAGGAGATCCACTCCGGCGAATCGCGCCACCATCATGGCGCCGACGAGCTCGTTGGGAAATCGTTCGGCCGGGGGCTTCCCTGCGGCCAGCGCGTTCGCGGGGCGCCATCGGAATCGTCCGTGGCGTGAAGGATGCGGTTCTTCGCCAGCGGACACACCTCCGGCTGCGATCCCTCAGGGCGTCCGCTCACACGGCCGTTCGTGGTGCAGGGCCTCGACATGGTGGGACCTTTCAGAAGACGGCGAGAGGGGCTGCGCACCTCCTCGTAAGCCATCGACAAGTTCTCAAAGTGGATCGAGGTTATGCCATCGCGCGGTGCGAGGCTGAGAAGTCAAGTCCTTCCAGGCATCATCCGCGCAGTCGGGGTCCCGAACTCCATCATCACCGACAGCGGCTTACGAACCGTGGGGAGAGGTCTTCCATCGGCCGGAGGGTGCAGCGATCACGGCATCGCGTCGACCGTCCTCCCGGATCGCAGGGACCAGCGACCGGGGTAGAAGGCTAGCGGCATGATCTGCCCGGGGCGTAAAGTCTCGCATCTTCAAGGCTCAAAAATCGCCCGCCGTTGGCTCGCCCGAGCTCCGTCGGTCGTATGGAGTCTCGCTGCTAACGCCGGCCGAGCCCGCGGGACGGGCGCCGTTCTTTCGTCGCCAGGATCAGAAATTTGTACTCCCCACCGACCTTGAGTGCGGTTACCGCCCGCGTCAAACTTCAACGAGCACAATAATCAAGCGGCCAAGATCGCCGGCTGACCCGTCCCATTTCGTGGCTTCCGGGACATCGCCCTCATCCACTCTCCCAGCGGCCCTTTGGTCCATGAGGCGCTACCCACGACCACCACGTCAAGAGGCGAGCTTTGTCGGCGACCACGTCTTGCGGGCGAGTCCAAAGCTCGAAGACAAGCACAAGCTCGAGGCGCCGTGGGAAGGGCCCTTCACCATCGACCAAGTGCCGAGGCGGGCACGTACAAGCTCAAGGACCATCAAGGCCGAGTCCTCACCAACGCATGGAACATCGACAGCATTCGTCGCTTCTACCCCTAAATGTATTTTGAAATGTTGCAAGCTACAAGATTCTCAATAAAAGCACAAATCGATGCAAAAATATGTGCAAGCATTTCGAATTTTTTTTTGTTAACTTTTTATCGAGCAACGACCGGCCTCCACCGGCGAAGACCCGCCCCTGTTCTCGGGGCTCTGAGGAGCCCGGTGCACACCCCATGTTTTTAACGCACCGATTTTTCAGAAAACTTACAAGTTGAGCTCAGCGACGGAGCCTCAAACTGCGAACTTACACTCCTTCCTCTTAGCTCGGACAACGTTCCAAACCGACTAAGTCGCGGGCTCATCACTTCGGAGCATGGCGCGACTACCAAAGCGACCTCCCGCGCGCCTAGCCAATGAGGAATGGCCCGCCATCCGAATTCTCCTCGAATCATGAGCTCACCAAAAGTCGGTAGAAGCGAGAACACGATATAAGACGAAGACGCCTTCGTTAACACATGAGTTGCCATAAGGTTTTACAATTTGCTCCCGACCACGAGGGACTTAATGAGCTTCGCAACTAAAGAGGCCGAGCCTCGAGTTTCCTATCCTTGCCAGGTGGGTCTTGATCCACTCGGCACGGGGGGCGGTCCATCTGCGCGACTTCCTCCCTCCCCTGGCTCTTACGGTACGCTCCACGGCGGGCTCGAACACCTCGAGCCCCTCGGCGGCAAGCCTGAAGAGCTGCCAGACACTCAGCGGTGGCGACCTCGGCGGCTGCCTTCCGATCGGTGTTGGCATCATCAACGCCCTACGCCCACCGTCTTCACGATGTTGACCTCGGGTTTGGGGTAGCGGGTGGTGAAAACGGGCCGATCGCCTTGTGCACCACGCGACCCGGCGTCCTCCGCTCACTTTGACGGGATCACCGACACCCGCTGGCCGGGTCCTCCCCGTCTTCCACCCCTCTCGAGGACATCGCGGGGCGTCCTGCGACCGTGGACACAAGGCCCTCGTGGGCGGCTCTCGAGCTCGGCCCCTCCACGGCCTTAGCGGCACACTCTTGAAGCTCCCGAGCTCTTTCCTCGCGGGCCGACGAGGTGTTTACGGTGCGGGCCGCCCAGTCCGCCTCTCCTTCTCCCGCAGCCAGCGATTCGCGTGTGCTTCGGAGGCCGAGGCGGCGAGCTCCCGACCCTCGGTCCCTGGCCTCCCTCCTGCCGCCGCGCGAGATTTCTACTTCTCACCGCAAAACAAAGGCAACAGACAGACACGAGCCACAAGGACTTTGGGACGCAAAAGAAGAAGAGTGTACCGCCCGCTTACTCCACAGCTCGCCGTGAGCTCTTGCTCGTTGTACCAAAGCTCATAATTTCGGCTTCAAACCGAACCCGCTCCGCCTCCGAGGCGCTGAGAGATTGCACCACAACTCGGAAGTTTTCGCGGTCGTAGGGCTGAAGTCCCGCCGACGACGACGGTCGGCCACCCGAACGCCAAACAAGCAAGACAAGAAAGACAAGGGGCGTGAGCACTCACCCGAGCCTCGGCGTCACGGTGGCGGGAGTTGTCCGCAGCTTCGTCCTTGTCCCTTCCGCTTGAGGGACTCCGCCCCGAGCGCCGAGCGCCGAGCTCCTTGTTGTCGAGCCTCGCACGGTAAGGGAGTCGAGCTCTCTTCCCGCATCCTCTCGCCGCGCTTATGAGCGAGCCGAGAGCCCTCCTCCCGCGCAGGTCGCCCCGCGGCCGCGGCCTCCACCCCGCCCGGGCCTCCCGGGCAGCCCCGCCCTCCCCTCCACGAATGAGGCTGGCCGCCTCCTCCTCCCCGGCCTCCCGGAACCCGTGCGGCCGGAGCTGCAGCCAAGCTCTGTCGCATCTCTCCGCGCAGACAAAGATCGCCGCCCGCCCGACGAAACCGCCGGCCCTCGGAGGTCTTTGTCGGGGCGGTTTGTACCCCGATGGCCTCCCTTACGCCCTCGCAAGCCACAAACGGTTAAACAAGAGAGAAGACACGAACGAAGCCCGATCGCGCAACAACGACAAACCTCGGAAAGAGCGGTAGGCGCACTCTCGCCGGCTCGATGGTCGACGACTGCCTCCTCCCACGGCGACAAGCGAGGCGGCCCCGAGCATAGTCGGGGGACAACGATGTCCGCGCCCTGGAGGGACACCCGTCGCCGGCCAAGACGGGATACCTTGGCCCTGGTTGACTTCGACCGATCGCCCCCACGGGCAGGGAACGGCACTGACGGGCCACGCGACGCTCGTTGGTGGCGGCGCCCGACGGCCCTCGCCTTCCAAGCCCTCATCGCCGGTCCGCGCTCGCCTTCCGCCGGCGCCGGCGGCCCCCGTCGTCCGGAGATCTCGACAACCTCCCTCGGCGAGGTTGGGCCCCGACCACGCGGTCTCCTCGACGCGCTCCTCGGTGGCCGGGTCCTCCTCCGGAACCGCCTTCCCATCTCCGCCGCCGACGAGCCCGGCAGGCTCGAAAGTGCTGCACCCCGAGGCCGTCCGCCAAGCTCCTCGACCGAAGCCCCTCGGCCCGGCCCTCAACGCCCAGCCCACGGGGACGGGGTCGGCGTCGAGGAGGAGCTCCCAGAGCACGAGGCCCCCAAACCAGCGAGGCGCCGGTCGACAATGCCCCTTGAAGGGGGAACAAACGCCATCATCTTCGAGCCTCGCCCCCTCGCCGTCCACCGCCCCCGCTCCGGCGCCGAAGCTCAAGTCCACCGTCTCCGAGCCGCTTATTGTGGACGAACCCACCGCATCGAGCTCATGGTCAACGGCGCCATCGAGCCAGGTCATCTCCAAGCCCGAGCCCGTTCGGCCCGAGCTCGGCACCTCTGTGTCTTGCGCGCTGTCGGTGCACGCCGCCGCCGCCCTAGCACGCCTGTCAAGTCGGCACCGTGATCAATCACTACAGCCAACGGTGACACGCGGGGGCGGGAGTTTACCCGACGCCACCCTCTTCATCTCTTCTTCTTCCTCGGCCGCCCTGAGCCCCGGGGGACGCCCTCGACCGCACCCGACCTGCGGCGGGGCTTAGGGCGGCAAGACGGCCGAGCCGCGCTGCGACCGGCGCCGCCGGCGCCCAAGGCCACCACCAGTTGGGCAGCGGGCTCGCGGCTCCCGACGAGATCCCTACCCGCCCATCGACAAACTGGTCGGCCGACGGGGGCTCACCCCTGCCCGACGCCGGCTCCATCTCCTCACTCGGCCGCCGCCGCCACCACCGGGCGACCTTTCCTCCTCGTAATGGACGAGGGCTCGCTGAACGCCGGCGGGAGCTTGCCTCTCCGGCGGAAGAGGAGGTTGGGAACCGGGAAAGGCGCACCACGCCGACCCATAGAGCCTCGAGCTCATTAGAGGGTTCGAGACAAAGAAGAGAACGAGCTAAGACAAGGCGACGAGCACTTTTTACCCAGCCACGAGAGGTCTCGAATCGGGAGGATCCGGGAGCTCCCGGCGCCCTCACCCGTCCCTCGTCACCGCTTCATCCAAAACTCCACCCGGTCGTCGACGGTGAGACCCGGGGCATTGCCCCTCCCCACGACGGGGCCTTCTCCTTCTCCATCTCCCAGTATCCCAGAGCTCCGACGCCTGAGGGGCACCACCGCCTTGCGAGCCAGGCCCCGATGATATGGTTCCGCCGTCACCCGGCATCCCCGGGTCGCCTCGGATCATGCCCACGGCGCCTCCACGTCCCCTCACCGTGTTGTCGTGCGGGCCCTCGCCGCCACCAAACTCCCCCCTTCGAGAAAGTGCAGGCTGTACCCGCGGCAGAGGGTAGGAGGGGTCGTTCTTGAGGTGGGACCACTCCTCCCTCCAACTGGGGTTGGCCGACGGGGGGTCGTCCCTCCGGGAAGGACTCCGGACCTTCCCCGCGCGGTAGCCGGCACGCACGCCGATCGCTCGGGCCGGGCCGCCCCCACCCTACAGCCGGGCCGGATCTTAGCGAAGACGTGGTGCTTGAAGAGCTCCTAGCTGGGAGGGATCCCCAACCATCCCTCGCAGCATCGTGAAGACGGAGAGGAGAAGCACACCGTTCGGCTGTGAGGTCTTGGGCTCGATGCTGATCTGCGATGAGCGAGCTCACTCAGAGTCGTCCGGCAGGCATTCCGAGCCCGCGCTCGTGGAAGGCGACAGAAAGAGACGATGTACCCCTCGGCGGGTCGCACTTCGTGGGATGCCGCCGATAATCCACTCTCCGCGGTCCGGGTATGGCAGCCCACCGACGGTGCTGCGTCGCCGATCTTCAGCCACCGTCGCCGTCGAGCGCGACCACGAGCCCATCTCTCAATCACCGGAGTGAGTCGGCGACGGGGGAGGTGGGAAGATCGGATCTACGAGTGGAGCAGCGGCGATTGAACTCTCTCTCTCTCTTTTATGCGTGGAGGAAGGCAAGAGATGGAAGGTAAAACCGCTCCCCAATCTCCTCCTATTTATAGAGCTCGAATGCGGCGGAGGCGACAGAAGAAACCGCTGTGGGGACCCACCACGCACCACGCGCGCCCGCAATCGACGCCGCGAGATCGACGCCGACACACCGCGGAGTTTAACGGCAGCGGCATTAATGGGGCAACCTCCCACCAACCGGTAAAAATCCCAACGGTAAGATCTCAACGGTTATTTTTCACGCAACGGGTAAAAACCCAAGAGCTCGGCGCCTCGGTCGATTTGCCGAGAGCTCGAAAAAACGAGTTTCACTCGCGAGCCTCGAAGGGTTCGTGGTTCAAGGCCGACCACCGAGAGCTTGGGCCGCCCCTGGGACATCACGGCCGGAGCGCCATGGGGAAGCGGCGCCGACGGCCACGCCTCGAGCTCCCGAAAGGGCTCGGGGGGCTTTCGCTTGTCGCGTCCGGTCGCCGAGGTCTCACGATCGACTCGAGCCTATCCTCGGCGACGAGGAAGCATCTCGCCCTGGACATCGCTCGGGGCTTGAGAATCATGGAAGCCTAATCCTCGAGAACTTGAGGTTGATCCACCAGGTGGTCGAATCGAACGAGGGTGACGAGCTCGAGCCTCACCTGACTATCCGATGGCGCTCCCGAGCACTCGATCTCGGCCGACGTGGCAAGATTGAGCTCGAGCTCATCACCCCTCGCGAGCGATCGCAAGAGGAATGGGTCGGCGAGCCCACGAAAATTCTAAAAGCCTCCACGAGAATTTACTATTCTCACGGGCCTCGAGGGGCTACACCAGCGGGTCATTCCTTGCCGCACCCGAACCAAACACCAATCCGATAACAAGGGCTATCCCATGACGAGAGCCACCACGCGGGACAAATCTCCGAGAGACCTCTTCTCTCCCCAAATGCTCGGGGGCTGTGGGGAATCGATATTTGGGACACCCGTACACGAGCTCCGAACCATCCCGACGAGCGGCACGGGACCCGAGATCACGACCGTGGGCGAAAGGCTCCCCATGGGCGAAGGAAACGCTCCGGCTTGAGCTCCCACACGGAGCTTCCCCGTGGGAGGCCCGCCTTCCCGCCCTCGCCGAGCTCCCTTCCCTCTCGGCCGATGAGCTCTCGCACCCGCACCCGAAAGATCTCGTGGGAACCTCTTTCCGACTCGCTCGAGCTCCCTTCCATGAGCTCCACGACGACGGCCGGGCGAAAGCTCCTCCGCCGCCTTCTCAAGGAAGATCTGCGGGTACGAGTTGGCCAACAACTCCCCTCAAGCTCAACCACTCCCTGGCGGGCACCGCCCACGTAGAACTACAGCCACGGGGAGAGGTCATTCGACCACTTCGCCATACCCCCGTCGACTCCAACGGCTCCGCCCGGCGCCCTGGCGGGTACACACCGGGTACTCCTCCCCATCCATGGTATGGGCGCATCCCATACCGAGAAGACGACTTCCAACTACGATTAGGGACGGGAGGCGACCACCGCCCAAACCGCGAATCCCGCGTCGGAGGCGACCAATTTCGGCATCCAAAGCACCCGGGAGCTCGCGGGGAAGCTCTCTGTCTGCCGAGAGCTCACCAGAGCTATTTTCTTGCATCCGACACTCTCACACATGTATTTTCACTTTCTTTAAGTCCTCAACTCGATGAGAGCTCTCAAGCCTCGCCCCTTGCGACTATAAAGGGGAGGCAGCCCTCGGTTGAGGCAAGGTTCAAGATCTCAGCACCCGGCACCCGCACTCACCCACTCGATATTGGCACTAGCCTCAATCATAGAGACTTGGGAGCCCCCTCCCTCTCTCTCGACCTTGCTTGTACTAGCCCCTGTATGAGCATTTGAGCTCGGATAGTGGCCTCACTTGGACTAGGGAGCGTGATTTGCCCCGAACCAAGTATAAATTTCGTGTCATTGTCTCTAGAGCTAGGCCATTGAGCACGCATTAGCCGGACATTCTTGTGGACGGTGGTATTAGACCACGACAAGTAAAACATACATATTGTGCCATCATCCAGGTCAAATACAAGTGCATACATGAGAATAAATACATATATTATGTTTAAGAAATCATGAAAAATATTTCCTAAAATAATGGTAACAACATATTTAAAATTGTCGATAATCATTACTTTAGATAATTTGTACAATTTAACTAAAATATTGGACATATCTATATTAATATTTATAACCATTATTACATAATAACTCTTTGACAATAAAATTCAAACATCTTGGACTACAAGTGGCTATATCTTTCAATTCTTTGAGATTTCTTAGGTGCAAATAGTCTTTATATATGGCTTAAATATTAATATTCTTTTCAGCTTAGCATTGCTACCCACCTAGATCTCTCGTCAAGGTCTAAACTAATCTTAAGAAATGAAATGTAGGTTCAAAGTGACTATTTAGGCCAACATTGTACTTGAGGGTGCAATCTATGTATCAATCTATGTACTTGAGTCTAATAATGGAAAAATCAAAATTTAGATTCTCATGATATCATAAGATATTGGTGAACTCAAATTGATCAGAAATTGATAAGGTTTCAAAATAGAGACCACAAAGTATCAATTTGCCTATTGTGTCCGAAAATAATGAAAGAGATAAAATCTATTTTAATACAAGTTGCTTTATATATTATCTAGAGACATTCAACAATAATAACAATACTTATATCTCTTATAAGATTCTATCTCGTGCGTGAGCACGGTTGATGGACTAGTTGGGGGCTAATTCCATTGAGTGCATCAGATATCTTGGTGAGTTGACTGATCTTAGGAATCTTCATGTGGTAGACAGTTCCTCCTCCAGGGCAGATGGCGTAGAAAATAATCCTAAGATGACAATCTTGGCTGCCTCTCTTAACATCTTGGGAACAGCAACCTCCGCAGTCTGGCTTTTAATGTTGGCCCTCAATCTTGGCACTCACTCTCAGCACAATTGTGTAGTACCTGCTTGTCACGTCCACGACATCTACAGAGGCTTCAGTTGTCCTACTCCCTCCGTCCCAAAATAAACGACGTTTTGGGTTTTTGTCGTCTTACAAGTTTGATTTGATTTGTAGAAAATACGTAGAAGATTTAAATCTTCAAATAAATTTCTTAAAAAACTAGATCAAAAGATCTTTCAATGATACTAATTATGTAATATAAATATTAATCCTATTTTAGTATATAATTGCCGACATATATTTTTCGGGAAAAACGCGTCGTTTATTTTGGGACGGAGGGAGTACTTATTAATGCCCAAGCTACCAAATTGGATTGTGTGTGCTGACAGGTTGGTGCATGCTGAACTAGGCGTTCAGGAGCTCCGAACTGATGACGTGCAGGTTCTTGCACAGTTGCCCTGCCTCATCTACCTCAAGTTAACAGCTAACACATTCCCAGAGAACAACATCATTATCCACCGAAACACATTCCACAGCCTCAACATCTTCAGATTTGATTATTGTGGCCTGCCACGCTTGACTTTTGAGCCAGCAGCAATGCCGCGGCTACAGAGACTGAAGATAGAACTTAGTGCTCGCGGGCATATTGCAATGCAACTGCAAGAGGGCAGCAAGGCAGCGGTCCCAGTGGTGCACGGCTCCTCCATCCGGCGCCCCCTTCACCATCAACAGGCGCGAGCGGCCATGGATGCGGGCTCGTCCATGGCCGACGGGGTCGACCTCCCCATGGCCGGGCTGGGATCGAGCTCTCCCATGGCCAGGCCAGGGACGAGCTCCTCCATCGGCGCCCCCTTCTCCATCAGGCGCGAGCAGCCATGGACGCCGTCGCTAGCTGCCGGTTCGAGGCCGGCGCCGAGCTCGCACCTCGCAGCCGACGGTCCCAGCGCGTACGGCGACGGCTTCGGCGAGCCCGGCGTACGGCGGCGCTCGGTCCCCGCGCGGATGGTGACTCGTCCCCAGCGCGTTTCCTGTGTTTTCCTGTGTATTCCATGAGGTCGGAGCGGATGCTTTGTTTCCTGTGTGGCAGTGAGAGAACCAATCCTCCGGAATGTGATCCTCCGTTTGCCCTGTGTTTCACCAGCGATCCAAAGGGGCCCTTAATAAGACAAGAGAAGCATCCAAGGCATCGTGGCCCATGGTGTGTTTCGGGCCACGAAGTGATGTGTCTTGGCCTCTTGGGGCTTGGCTTGGGTTCGGATAATGGCGATGGGGAACAAAAGGGGTTCGGGGTTTTGGAGATGTGGGGCAGTGAAATAATGTGAAATAGTGTGTCGAAGCTTCTAGGCTATGTAGACTGTAGGTTTTTCACTGGCTCAGGGAATTAGAAGAGACGCTGAGTCTTTAGAGTTCGTTTTCCCATTTGGAAGACGGCTTCTTATGAGGCCTGAGGAAGTGATGAGGAGCGTGTAAAGCTGCTGTACATTATCAAAACAGAAAACGTAATTACGGTTACGCAGTGAACGATCTGAATAGCCGGTCCCTAAACAGTAGGATGAGATATTTGAACAGTCCACATGAAGAATTTCAACCATCCAAGGTAGAGGTCATCTTGTCACTACATACATAAAGTAAAAGAATTTTCCGACAAAAAACAATGCTAAATGAAATGAGAGCATCTCATCCGCTTCAAAGAGTATGTATTCTCAGGTCACAACTCACAACCTATATTTCCACATCGTAAGCAGAGCATATATTCTTTGGCATCCACTAACCTCTCCAGTTCGCCATCAACTATTTGGACGAGCCTGCTGCGGGTTAAGCACAATCAGACAAAAAGAATCAAAACACGTGAGGAGCGTGTAAAACCGCTGTAATGTACGTATCAAAAACAGAAAAACGTAATGAGTGAAATGCGCCCCGCGACTCCTTAAACTTTTCCCTACCACTCATAGAAAGCACCTAGATGAGCAAAACAAAGTTGATGGGCCGAGATGAAGCAAAACTTTCCCCCACCACCGGCCCTCTCTGCTCGGCGGTGCGCGGCAAAGGCGTAGCGGTGGACCCCACTTCCTCTGCGGATCCAGCGGCTCGCGGGCCTTGTCTTGCGGATCCCTAACCTAAGCCCTAACGGGTCGGCGGATGGATCGGGTTTACTTTTTTATGTTTTTAATTTCATTATCCGTGGAGGTTATTTGGGGTCTAAAACGCCCACGGTTAATCGGACGATTAACGTGACCTTTTGCTTGGCGGCCGGTTTCAAAACGCCACGGTTAATCCATAAAAACCACCACGGTTAATGTTTAATGTAGCGGTGTCATCCGGGTCCATGAACTTTTGTTTTTGCTCATCTAGGTCCATAAACTTTTTCCCCATCTAGGTCCAAAACCGTTCAAACTACCCTCCCGAGGCGGTTTTGGGCCCGGCGGGATTGCTACATAACCACGTTTTTGCTACGAATCGGTGGTTTGTCTTTTTCCTTTTATTTATTTCCGCTGATTCTTTGAAAAATCATAGTAAATCATAGAAAAATATAAAATAGAAAATTCAATTTTGTTGGACTCCATATGAGTATCTACATAGTGAACATATACTATAGTCGCCATACAAAGTTTTTGAAACCGGTCATCCTACCCCCTGAACTTTCCAAAACCGTTCAAAAAAACTTTGTACTAAAAGTATACTATATTATATGTTCACTCCACAGTCCAATAAAATTAGATTTTTTATTTTATGATTTTTCTATGATTTACTATGATATTTGAACAGTCTACATAAAAATTTCAACGATTCCAAGTAGAGGTGATCTTGTCACTACATACATAAAGTAAAAGAATTTTCCGACAAAAAACAATGCTAAATGAAATTAGAGCATCTCATCCACTGCAAAGAGTATGTATTCTCAGGTCAGAACCAAATTTCCCGATTGTAAGCAGAGCATATATTCTTTGGTATCCAATAACCTCTCCAGTTCGCCATCAACTATTTCACGACACCCCTGTATTATTGCTGATCTCTCTTGAATTAAGTCTGATCCAATGGACGCCTGCTGCGTGTTAAGCATAATCAGACAAAAAGAATCAAGAAAATTCTGTGATTGACCAATTATCTACGTAGTTCGGGACCAAATGATATTCTCCGGCATCAAAATTCTAGGCAAGCATCAATCGCAACGTCGTTTTCGGCAGGGTGTGTTTAGAGCCTCAACTTTCCTCCAAAATTTCCTGTATTCCCATCACATCCCATCACATCAAACATTCAATGTACCCAACGGCGCTTGCGGCCAGTATAAAAATTTAGGTAAAAAAATAAACTAATTATACAGTTTAGATGTACATTCTGAGGCGATTCTTTTTAAGCCTGGTTCACGCCATGGTAGGATAATATTTACCACTAGCAAGCAAACGTCTTTACAGTGTACGATGTGGCGTGGATGTGACATGCGTCAAAATTTTGCCCAAAATTTGGGCCTCTAAACACAGCCGTGTTTAGTTCCAAACTTTGCAACTCCAAATTTTGTCACGTCAAAATCTTTTGTCTCATGCATGCGTATCAAATGTAGGTAAGCGAAATAACTAGTTACACGTTTAGATGTACCTTACAATATAAATCTTCTGATACTAGTTAGGTCATGGTAGAACAACAATTACCACAAACAAACGAAAAATACTACGATTACCAAATTCGATTGCTAAAATGTTAAATTTCGGGTAACTAAACACAGCCTTTGTTTATTTATTATTACTAGGTGATTCAATGCCATCGAGATGCACGTACAGACAGATTAGGTAATGGTCGGTGGTTGGTGGGTGTGGTGGCTTTAATTTCGGAATCATCAATAGTGTGATACTGTGATCATACCACCAAGAAGCTAAGGCATAAGTATTGGTTGCTCACTCCGTCGATCGTTGAGGGAATCGATCGTTGAGGGAGAAGAATTGAAGGCTAGAATAGAATCCATGGAGGAGTCGGAAGAACCAGTGCAAGTGATAGAGTCATGCTTGGTAACGCCGAGAGAAGCAACGCCGACGAAAGCGCTGTGGCTCTCTCCCCTCGACGTCTCTCTGGCAAACACAGGCCGTATTTCTCAAGTCTTCTTGTACCGTTCCGGTGCCACCTTCTTCGACGTGCCCAGGCTCAAAGGAGGCCATGCATGGCCAAGGCGTTGGTGGCCTACTACCCGCTGGCCGGCCGCCTTGGCAATGATGACAGCAGCAGCAGGGGTGGTGAGCTGCAACTGCAATGGCGAGGGCGCTCTCTTTGTTGTTGCTCGCTCTCGTTGCCTCACACAGCAAGACGTTGACTTCTCCAAGCCATCGCCGGAGCTGAAGAGCATGTTTGTTCCCAGCATTGAGCCGGCGGCGACCCTCATCCTGGCCACGCAGGTGACTTTCTTAAAGTGTGGAGCCGTCGTGTTAGGGTGTCCATGCACCATGCCCTATTGGACGGCGTGAGTGCGTCGCACTTCATGCAAACATGGTCGGCCTTGTACAGGAACGTCGACGGTGAGGGTGAGGAGAGCACCGCGGCGGCCAAGGACGACGAGCTCCCGTGCCACGACCGCACCCTCCTCCGTGCACGGTCCCCGCCGGTGGTCCACCCCGACGCGCTCTCGGTGCTCTACTACCCCAAGGTCGTCCAAGCCACCTGCTTGTCGCCGTCGCCGTCGTCGGCACCGAACAAGACCATGACGACAACGACCGAGGTGTTTGTGTTTCCCATCTCGAGGGACCAGGTCACCGCACTGAAACGCCTCTGCGGCGGGGCCGCAAGCACCTTCGTCTCCCCTGAGCGCCCTCGTGTGGCAGTGTACGAGCGTCGTACGCCGGCTGCCGCCCGACGCCACCACACGCCTCAGCTTCCCGCTCCATGTCCAACGCTACCTGACGCCACCTCTCCCGACACGCTACTCTGGCAACGCGTGCATCTCGCTGTGCGCCACCGGTGCTGCGGGGGACATCGCCTCCGAGGCGCTGCCATCTGTTGCCGCTCGCATCAGCGGGGCCATGGCCAGGATGGACGACGAGCTGTACGCTCTGCGATCGACTTTGTCGAGCTCGCCGACGAGGACACCTGGCCTCGCTGCAGAGGTGGCGTCTTGCCGGAGACGGACCTCGGATAGTCAGTTGGCTCAACATGCCGTTCGGCCTGGATTTAGGCTGCGGAGGTCCGCAGGTGATGACACGTGCGGACACCCTCCCCACGGCCTTGTTTACCTCATTGACGATGATCACCGCGGCGTCGCCGTGCTCGTGCGCATGGAGGTTGCAAACATCAACGAGTTCAAGCGCCTGCTGTATGCAAGCACTGCATTGCATCCAAATAAAAGCAGCACAGCAGGCACATCAAATAATTAAGCTCTACGCACCAGCTACTATACACCGCCCGCTATAAGCAGCAGGCACACGTGAGGGCGGGAAAGACTCAGTTTGAATCGGGAACGCCAGAGCTGAAGTTTGGTCGTGGTGACCGCGCCCACGTCGTGACAGTTTCTGCATATAGTGTGTTTTCAGCGTCATGTATCTTGGCTTAGCGGTTGTTTTAGCTAGTGTGTGTGTGTATGAGCTGCTGGAATAAGTAGCTTTGGAGTTTGCTGAGTCCAGTTATCGTGTGAACCACCGGTTAGGCATAGTGTACTCTGAACCATTCAAAGTGAAAAAGAGCACCGTCTCCCGAGCGACCTCCGAACAGTTCCAGTTCGCGTATGTTCTTTGTTCTTGTCTCCCGAGCAACCTCCAAACAGTTCCAGTTCGCGTATGTTCTTTGTTCTTGTGTTCATTCGATCTTGTTGCTTGATTTGTCCATATACAACTTCTGATTGTGATCCTATACTAACAATGTATTACAAATTGTTAAGGCCTGAGCTGAGTAAATTCCATTGTTGATTGATGTAAATATATGTCACCGACTGACTTGAGCACGTTGTCAACTGATTTGAGTACACTGCTAACTGTCCGACAGCCTAAGAGTAGGTACAATGATGAGTTTATAAGCTAGTCAGTCAATTTTTGATGATGTGGAGGGGATAAGGGAGGAGAGATAAAGAGAGCTCGGCTCTTGTTCTGGCAGACTGCACTCATGTTTCTTTATTTACTTCCTTATCGTACATCCCAGTCATCAAGATTCCCTTCTTCAAAGCACGTTCTCCCGCACTCCATCACTTCTTTTATATCTCTACTCTATATCAAATACTAGATTAAGGGTCCACTTATAACTTTATCTAAATATATCCTTGTGATATCTTGTTTTGAAGGATTTATTGAAGCGAATTTAATGGTGCAATCGGAATTTAATTTGGTTTTTTGGTTTGTGAGTTATCACATTTTTTTAAGTTACTTCAAAAAAGTGGGCCCGCCGTCCCTCACTCCTCTCTCCCGCAAGCGTGTGCATGCGGCTGAAAGTTGATCGTGGCCCACATGCGCCTGCCCCGATCATTTTTTGCGCTGCGCCACAGACAGCGAAGAGAAGGCTGGTCAGCTTACTTTAGGGTCGTCTGACCGAAGCGGTATAATTCTTGGAGTACCGGATAGCGTTGACCCGCACCGGGTACGCGACCCGCGATCTCTATCGTCCCGTTTCATCCGAGGAACGCTTCCCCAGCGAACTTCGAGCGTGCGCCTCCATGCAGCACGGCCCCACCCGCTCACGGAGACGGGGAGAGAGAAGAGAGGGAGAGGGACAAAGGGGCGCCGCTTGCTCGTCTCACCGCGGTGCCCGGCCCGGTGCCGTCCCCTGCGAGAGGAGGCGGCCGCCCGGCGCCGTCCACCCTGCGGTCTCGTCAGCGACACTCTCCGTGCGCAACCGTGCCCCCTCGCGCTGAGCGAGTGCGCGCGGCGGCGCCTGGAAGCGTGGCGCGGACGTGCGGCGCGAGGCGCAGCTCGGTGCAGCCCGTCGCGTCCGCCTTTGCTCGCCGCCCGCGCTCGCCCCCACCCGGCGCCACCCGGCCACCACTGTCCCACCCGCACGCCGCCGGAGGTGCATCGACGACCAGGGCAGCGCGCCGCGGCAGCGCCGCCTTGCTCGGCGCCCGCCGCTACCGCCGATTACCCGTGGCGCTGAGCGCGCCGCGAGCCGACGCGCCGCCCGCCGGGCTGAGCCCGCCGGCGTGCTCGCGAGGCGGCCGCGCGCCGCCTCGCCCCAGGCCCGCCCAAGCGTGCCGCCCGAAGCGGCGCTTCGCTACTTCGCCCCGCTAGGCGTTCGCCAGGGAGGCGCGCCTCCACCGCCGCCCGCTGAGCCGCGCCTCGAGATCCGCGGACGAGCTAGCGCTCCTCTACTCGCCGTCTCGAGGCCGAGGCCTCAGCGAGTCGGTAGGGAGGGCCGCGTCGGCGGGGAAGAGGAGGGGCGCTTGCCGCGGGGCGACGCCGTCACGCTCAGCGGTGACCCGAAATTGGCGCCGTCGATCGGAGGCGTGCCGCCGCCCGCCAGTCTTGGCGAGCTCGAGCTCCTCCAGCGCGCCATCCCAGAGGTCGATCGCCCGCCACGCCTCCAAGGTAGAGCTTCGCGCCGCCGGAGGTCGCGCCCGGTGACACCCACCGGCCGGGCCGTGCCGGTGGACTTGGGGGCGCGCGGCGCGCTGGTGGCGCCGCCACGGCCGTCTTGAGAAGGGAGCTTGACGGGAGTAGTGAGAGAAAAGTAAATTAATCTTTGACAAGTGGGCCCCTACCGTCGGGTAGTGGGGATAGAGGATGATACAAAGTATGGACGAAAGTGAGAACTGGACTGAAGGAGAGAATTTTGATGACTAGGGACGGAATATTCCTTTTTAAAGGATGGATTTAAAGTACCACGAGTGCGGATAGCCTTAGCGGCGTCGAAGCGTTGCCGGTGCGCTGATTTTTATGTAAAATGCACATGTATGTAGAAACCCTCCATTCAGTGCGTGAGCCTAAGCTAGGCATGGATGCATAGACATTAGTGGGTCCCAA
>JADLZK010005220.1:0-23663 GCA_015847255.1 Hyparrhenia diplandra | reverse complement strand
ACATAAAAATCATAAAAATAAAAATCTAATTTTGTTGACTCACATGATTAGATTTCCCATATGCTGAATATATAATATGATATGTGTCGGGGTCTAATACCACCGGCCACAAAGAATTGTTTGGCTAGTGTGTGCAGCGATGGCCTTGCTCTAGAGACAATGACACAAGGTTTATACTCGTTCGTAAATCGGGCTCCCTAGTCCGGGCCGTCACTATCCGAAGCTCAAACGCCATACCGGCGAAGTACAAGCCGGGCAGAGAGGGAGTGAGCTCCCAAGTCTCGTGATTGGAGGCAAGTGTCAATATCGCGTGGAGTGGTGAGTGAGTGTCGGTGTATCCTCGCCTCCACCCCAAGTGGCAAGGGTCCCCTTTATAGTTGTAAGGGAGGTACATGGGTGCCACCGTGAGTGGAGGACTAAAAAGAGGAAGAGAATGTAATTCCTGTGGGTGAGAATGCAAAAGATGACGGAGGGCACCGAAGCTCAGAGTGGCTAACCGAAGCTCGCCGCCGCATTTTAGGTGTGGAGGCGCGAAGTTGCGCCGGGTCGCCGCCGCACGCTGGATTCCGTGGTGTAGACGGTGGCCGCTCGCTACCGCCTTCCATCGGGGTAGAACGCCCCCGCCGATATGGGCGCACGCCATACTTCTGGATGCAGGTGAGCGCGGCGCTGCGTGTACCCATGTGGCAATCAGAGAGGAGTGGTTGGCCGTAGAAGTGTATGGGCGGGGTGGGTTCATCGCCTTCCCTTCGCCACCGTGTTCCCCGCGCGGGCTACGCTGCTCGCCGTGGGAGTGGTTGGCCAACCTCGCATCTCGGCGGCTTCTTCGAGAAGGCTGACCTGACGAAGCTCTAGGTTAGCAGCCTCGCGCTCGGCCGCGCGATGCGCTCGTAGAGCTCGCCATGGTGGAGCTCGAGCGAGGCGAATGAGGTTCCCCGGCCGCCATGGGCTCCTATGCTTGCGCCAAGAGCCTTTCTCCTCTCCGTGAGCTCGCACGCCGGATTCCTAGAGGTAGAGCGGTGGTCAGCCCACACGCGTCCTTGATCGGAGTCGAACACGCCTTGCCTCGGCATGGGCTCAATGGCGCCGGCTTGGCGCGCACCGCACTCGGGTTTTTGACCGTGGGAGCAGAATTTGGGAGCAGCCAGGTATGGCGGAGTAAATCCATCACTTCCTCCCTCGCCACCGCGGACCCAGCGGGTATACAGCTGTTTGTCGTGGGAGTGGTTGGCCAACTCGTACTTCGGGTTCCTTGAGAAGGCGGGCGACGAAGCTTCTAGGTCACCGCTCGAGCTCGAAAGCACGCGGCGTCGAAGAGCCTATGAACGACTGTAGCTCGAGCGACTGGAAGAGGGTCTCCTCCGGACAGCTCGCGCTCGAGACGGACCGAGAGCTCGCGGGGTAGAGTTCGGTGCAAGACGGAGAATTGTGCATGCCTGGGAGCTCGAATGGTAGAGCTCGAAAGGAGACGGAAAAGAGGTCTCCACCGCGGCGTGTTCTGTAACGCACAATTAGAGAGCTCGTCTCAACGCCGGTTCGACCGCGATGCTATGGTGGGCACCCTGCCCGCCCCACGCAGCTCTGGTTATCAACATGGGCCGGACCGCGCCTCGGCTTTTGCCTTGGGTTGGGGCATATATTCAGATGTTCCAATATCGATCCCCCACAGTAGTTTCTCGCGAGCCGCCCGGGAGAGGGGTCCTCCGCACGTATTCGCATTGATTTCGCGGATCGGGTGAGGGGTGACGCACCTTGACGGGTTAGTTTTTCATGCGGTGCACGAAATACGCACTCCGGTGTAGTTTCGGTGTCTGCGGGGAATGGAGGTTCTCACGAGGCTTTTAGATTTTTGATTTTGCCGCTGTTTTCCACGGTCGCCCATGGAGGTGGTGGGAGCTCGAGCTCGACCTTTGCCTCGATGGCTCAAAACCGAAAGCGCTCGGGAGCCGCGATGGGTAGCTCGGGCGCAGGTCCGAAGCTCGAGCTCGCTTTGTTTGGTCTCGCTAGCGGACCGACCTCGGTGTTCCAAGCGATTCACCTTTACGGCCCCTAAGCCCCTCACGACTGTGGTTCGAGGGCGCCGATGCCTCCTCATCGGGTGAGGACTCACTCGAGGTCGCTCGCTGCCCCTTGGCTTACCCAGCGCGCTGTAGGTGAAAAGCCCCCAGCTCTTCGTGAGCTCGGGCTGAGGCCGTCGGCGCCGCTTCCCTAGGGCCGCCGCCGCAGGTTCTCGGCGGTCCTCGAGCTCTTTGAGGAGAGCCGGCCTTCGACCCGAGACGGGGTTTCTATTAGAGCACTGTCTTCCGTTCTCAAAAACGACCGTTGGGGCGGCTCGGAGGCATTTACCCCGTGGTAAAAAATACCGTTGGGGATAATGACCATTAAAAATCGCCACCGCTGCCGTGTGGTTACCGGCGCCACCACGATCGTTCGTCTTCCGCCCGGTGTCACCGTGCGGTGACGCCCCGAGGAGGCGATTCCTGCGGAGGTGACGCATGGTGGGCCTGCCTTGGTTACCTCGACGCATCCGTCCGCGCGTGGCCTATAAATAGAGGAGGGACGGGAGGGGCGAATCGACCTTTCCATCCCCCGTCTTCCTTCAAGGAGAAGCGCAGAAAAATGCCGCCGCCTCGTGTAGATCCAAATCTCCGCCGCACTCTTTCTCCTGGCCCTCGTGAGCGTTAGCCCAGGAGAAGCACGAGATGGTTTGTGGTGGCGTCGACGGTGACCCCCGCCTGGCGGAGAGATGCACACTCGTAGGCGGGCTCCCGCTTGTGTCGGAGGGAGGAGTGGAAAGATACCGCCACGACACGCCGCCCCCGATCCGCCGGAGGGTTACGCGGTCTCCTTCCGCGGCGTTCCGCGGCCGGTTTCTAAGTCCCCCATCGACGACTTCTTTTGCGGCTGATGTCGCATGGGGCGTCGAACTCCGGCACCTCACGCGAGCGGGATGCCGCTCTTCTCACGTCTTCCACGCTCTGCGGTGGCCGGCATCCTCCGGCCCGAGAGCTCTTACGCGGCCTCTACGCCAAGATCGATACATACCGCGGCAAAGGTAAGGTACCCGCTCGATGCGTCCGTGGCGCATCCAGTTGAGGAAGGGAGGATGAAGGCGACCTTCCCGCCACGCGGGCTCCCCCCGCCAATGCGGGTGGCGAGGAGGGTGGTTCTACCTAAGGAACGACTCCACTCCATCCCCTCGCTGCTAGCATGGGTGCACATTCTCGACGGATCGAGGTGTGGCGGGAGGGTCCCCACGCCCACATGGCGTAGCGCGTCGAAGCCGGGTGACGGAGAAGATCAAAGGCCCTCCCTGATGCCGGACCGACGATCGCCATATCATCACGACCTGGCTCTGCCGCCGCGTGGTCCTCGCTGCAGCTAGCCGCATGCTCCCGCTCGGGAGATGGAGCCGAGCTCGCGCTTCGAGGGGATGCGTGATGGCCCGGCTCGACGTCCGCCGACTCGCATGGGTCAGCCCACGCGGATGAGGACCGTGGATAGGCCGACAGGGCACGCCTCAGCCCTCCCCTAATCGTGCACGTCCCCGAAGCTCGTAAGTACTTGTTTCTGCCTTCCTTTCGCCGTCGTCGCTCGCTCGAGCTCGCTGTGATTCTTAATCTCGCAGTCGGTGTGGTGAACCTCCCTCCTTCCCCGCCCCCGCTCGGTGAGAGGCGGCACGTGAGCGGCGGCCGATCTCGCCTCCAAGCTCCAATCCCGAGCGAGGGGCGACTCGCTCCGACGGGTGATGAGGAGCACGCCGCCGATCGATGGAGCTCGGCGCCGCGGCTGGAGGGCGCTGCTGCAGCAGCATCCCTTCCACGATCGAGGAGAAGGGGACTTTCGGTGGGTCCCGAGACGCCGCCGCCCCCGGCTAACGCCTCGAAGCGAGGTGCCCGGCCCGCCTCAACCGCAGCCGGATCGACCGAAGCCGGGCCACGGGGCCGGGCTCGAGACGAGAGTGGGGAGGAGCTCACTCACGCCGAGATGAAGAAGAAGAAGAGGATGGCCGGGAGAGTAAGCTCTCGACTCTTGTGTTGCCGTGCCGTGTTTGATGGTTGCCGCTGAACTCGACCTTTTCTTCGCTCGTTGGCCAAGCCCTACCCCGAGAGCGTCGAGGTCCGGGGCGTACTGACTCGGGCGCATCGGCACTGAAGCCCGGGGCGATCAGCGAGCTCAGCGCGGCATCGCCTCTCCGCTTTGTGGGGCTACTCCCCACCGATGCTTCGATGGTCGGCCGGCGCCGGCAAATGGTTGGCGGATCCGGCTGACCTCGAAGCTTGACAGCCGGGCCGCCGAGGATCTTGTCCCCGCTGGAAGCAAGCCGGGCGACGGTGATGAGCTCGGGTCCCCGAAGCCAGCCCCTGCGTCGGCGAACGCCCGCGGCTGCCAAGGTGTCCGCGGCGGAGAGCTCCGGGAAGGAGACGCGACGCCAGGAGCTAGCCTGAGGGCCCGGCGGAGGCGATGTCCGCTAAATCGGCGGAGACCGTCGTCGAGCACGGGTCATGCGAGATCGGCCCGATGATGACGCTGACGGCGGCGGGGTGGCCGCGACGGACGAGGGCGATGTCGGGGGGAGATCGGCCACGGGGGCCGTCGTGTCGTCATCCCGAGGACCCCTGTCCGTCGATCCGGGGATGACGCAGCGGCGAGGGAGCGGCTCAGCGGGTGATGGTGATGCCTTGGCCGCAGATCCGTGTGGTTAGCGTGTCGCGCCAATTGTCGTCAGCGCTACGTGAGCGTCCCCCGAGGACTGGACGTCTTCCTTCCGCCCCCACGGGCGTCGACACGCCGTGGCGAGTTTCGGAGGGGCTGCACCGTGTCTGTTGGTGGGAGAGCCGCCCTCGCTATCGGGAGCGCCAGCGCCGAAAGTGCCTTCACCGCTCGCAGGTTAGAGTCCTCGGCATATGTTTCCGTCTCGCTGATGTTGTCGAAGCCCGAGCTCGCTTTCCTTTGTATGCTCACGCCATCTTCTTCGCAGTGGGCTGAAGTGAGGCCAAGAAGGGGTACAACCGCAGTGGCGCATGGGGCCAGTATCGAAAAGCCGCATCTACCTCATGGGGCGGATGATGACGCCTCGACGGAGGTCACCGCGCTCTTGGCTGCGACGCCAGCATCCACCACCAGCTTCAGTGGAGGGTCTGATGAGGGACGCTGGCCGACCACATCCGCAAATATCGCAGGAGCGTGCCGCTCGAGGCCTCGCGAGAAGGTCATCGCCGGTGCTGCAGCGGGCGCCCGAGCGCGAGGGATATCGACCTCGCGAACAAGTAGTAGCGCCGAGAAGATGCAGAGGAACTCGCCTCGCCCCAAGGCGCCGGAGGATAGGAGCCGAGCGCCGGGCGCCGGATCAGCGCGCGCCACCAGCTACGCGCAGACAGAGGAGGAGGTCGCAGAGAAGTTGCGCAACGCGACGCCGAGCCCAAGGTGAGCGGCCTTCTCCCCTCGCCTCGCTTTTGCCCTTTCCCGTGTGTGTAGCCGATCGACTCGCGCTGGGCAGGCTTTCGCTTTATGATCACGCAGGCTCACCGAAGCCGTAGGGCGTCTCTACCGCCTTCGGAGGCGAGCGTGAACGGCTTGATGCCGAATGCCACTCGTTCTCGCATAACGCAACAAGATCTTTATAGCGCTTTTATGGAGTAAGCGCAGCAATCTTCTCGCTTTGTCTTTCATTTGTCTGCGTGACTCATATTCGATTTGTTTTTCCTTTCGTAGGTGAGAAGGAGAGCTCCACTGGTAGGTCGGGACCTCGGTGACAAGGAGAGAGCTCTTGCCTGCTAGAGGCCACCCCCAGGCGCGCACGCAGCTCGGCTGCGAACGGGAAGGCGACACGGCAGAGGACCAAACGACCTCGTGCTTTGCGACCCGCGAGCTCCGGAGTGGGACCCGGGGCCGGGGACTAGGGACAAGCGGGACGGGCTCGTCGGGTTTCGGAGGCGCGTTGAAGGGCGAGGGAGGGAGGCCGGGGCTCGAAACACCCGAAGCACAACGAGAGTATGTCTCGAGGTGGAGCGGTCTGCCACGGCGTCCTCGGTGTCGAAGACATGGAGGATCCGACCCGGTCGAGTGTCGGCCATTCCGCGCAAGGTGACGGAAAGATGCACGCGGGCTGCAAAGCGGTCGGCATGGAAGTCTTTGCCCACTACCCGGTTTGATGTCGAGGTGGTGAAGACCGGATGGCCGATGTCGCCACCGACGCTGGGAGCCGGGACCGGAAGTTCCCGCCATCAGCCGAGGCCGCCACTCGCGAGGCCGGCCGTTGAGCTCTTCTCAAGCTCGCCGCCGAGGAGCTTGGCGCCTTCAAGCCTCGGCTGGTGAAGACGGAGCCGACGCGTGGCTCGGGGAGCTCGAGGAGCCCATTGAGGGGGAGGCGGCCGCCCAAGATCCGCCACGCTGGGGCGAGGGGCCTCGCTGCCGAGGAGGCCGACACTTCGTGATCCGCCTACAATGCAGTTAGATGTAGGAGCTTGAGGCCGGGTTTTTGTTATGAATTTTAAGTCCTCGAGGTCGCAGGCGCAGTAAACATGATGATAGCTCGTGCTAAACTACCGAGAGTTAAGCTCTCTCCCTTGTCGCATTTTTGTCTTTACTTTTGCCTAAGTTCGAGCTCGTGGTCTCGGAAAAGAGCGCTGGCCATTCCTCACGGCCGCGGGGCGCTGGAGGTCGTTGAGCGATCGCGCCGTGCCACCAAGCCGATGGCGGTCTCATGCGACTTAGGCGTTTACGATACATTATGCGAAGTTCGGAGGAGAGGTCAACGCCGGTTGTGGTCCTAGCCGAGCTCGAGGTCGTAAAATAAGCGAGTTGCGTGACCTTGTGCGAAGCTCGGCGTCGAACTGAGTTCGAAGTGAGTTTGCGAAAAAATGGTGTGTTAAAAAGCGTGGGGTGTGCGCTCCATTCCTTGCCCCCCGAGGCAAGGGGAGGGAGGCTCGGCCGTCCGTTGCTCGGTCGGACTAGAAGAAAAAAAGAGGGTTTGAGATGGTTGTACGGTTGAGGGGCGCGTCGAATCGGTGTTTTTATTGAACTGCGGCTACAATGCTTCGAAGTACATTCGAAAGTAAAGCGACGTAAACTGTTGATGTTCATGTGTTGGCGAGGCGCGGCCCGATCATCCTGAGCTTGTACGTGGCCCCCTCGGCGCTCCTGGTCGATGGTGAAGGGACCTTCTACGGTCTTTGTGAGCTTGCGGTCGCCGTGCTGCTCGGACTCGGCGGAGGGCGTGATCGCTAATCTTTGAACGCCCTTGCGTGGCGGTCGGTGGTAGCGCCCGCATGGACCGGAGGTACTTGGCGGAATGGAGGAGCGCGATGTCGCGAGCCTCGCCGAGCCGATCGGCCGCGTCCTCGAGCGCACGCTTTGCTGCCGCCCTCGCTATAGGTCTGCAATCGGGCGAGCCGTACTCGAGGTCGGTGGGGAGCACGGCCTCGCACTGAAGACGGAGGAAGAACGGGTACGCTCCCGTGGCCCCTGCCGGGCTGTAGTGCGGAGGCTCCAAACGACGGTAGGGAGCTTCTGCGAGCCACTCGGCCGGCGAATTTCTCGAAGTCGCTTTGAAGATGCGCTGATTTCACGCCTCGCAGATCATGCCGTTAGCTTCGCTCTACCTGCCCGTTAGTCCTTGGATGGCCGACGAGGCGGTGTCGATGCGATGCCGCTGCCGCACTCCGCCGAGGAAGACCTCTCCTACGAAGTTGGTGCCGTTGTCGGTGATGATGGAGTTCGGGACTCCGAAGCGGTGGATGATGCGGGTGAAGAACGATGGTCTCTTATTTCGATCGGGCGATGGGCATAACCTTGATCCACTTGGAGAACTTGTCGATGGCGGCGGTAGGTGCGCGTGTAGCCCACACGTCCTTTTGAGGGGTCCCACCATATCGGGACCCGGACCGCGAAGGGCTAGGTGAGGTCGGGATCGTCACCGAGGGGCCCGGGCGGGAGGTGCCGTGCCGCGAAGCGGCGCGGCCTCTCAAGCGCCTTGTTTGGGCTGGCGTCTGCGGCAGCGCCCGACCCGATAAACCTTGCTTGGGAGGCTTTTCCAACGAGAGCTCGCGGGGCCGTGTGGTGGCCACACTTTCGCCGGCGTGGATCTCCTCGATGAGATCACTCCCCTGCTCGAACGTGATGATGCGTTGGAGGATGCCGAGGCACACGTCGATAGAGCTCTTCCTAATGAGGACAAAGGACTTGGCCGCGGGGTCGCCCAGCCTCGAGTCTTCGCGGCTGAGGGAAGCCTTTCCTTCATCCCTTTGCGGGAGGGGATTCGCCCGGTCGGGCTTTGGACTCGGGCGGGGCTTGATCCGGCCCGAGCCAGCGGTGCGAGCTCCCGGCTGGCGAGGGTTCTTGCATGTCGGGGCGAGCTCGGCCGTGGGATGTCGACACCATGGGGTCCGGCTCGGGGCGCGGCGGACAAGCTTCGGCGCGTGGCCAGTGTCGTCGTTGTTTCGTTTTGAGCCGTATTGAAGGCTTGTCTTTGCTCGTGCATGAAGGCGCTGGTGGAATGAAGCGGTCGATCCGATCGCGAGCTTGGCGAGGGCGTCGGCATCGTTGTTGGTGCGATGAGCGTGGTTGACCTCGAGCCCGTGGAAGTGTTCCTCGAGCTCGCGGACCCGCTGGTGAATGCGCGATCATCTTTGGGTTGACGCAGCTCGGCCTCCTGATGACCGGGTTCTTCACGGAGTTCGAGTCGCCCGGACCTCGAGGTGCCTGGATGCCGAGCTCGTGGGCTCTGCGCGAAGCCGCTCACCGTAGCTTCATACTCGGCGACGCTGTTAGAGGCCGGGAAGTGGAGACGGATTGAGTACTTCATGCGAACCTTTTTGGCGAGACGAAGACTAGCCCACTCGCGGCCGCATCTTTTCACGCGGAGCCATCGAAGTACATCACCCAAGATCTTACGCCGTCGGAGTGCGGGCGGCCGCTCGACTCTCGGGCCCATTCGCGACGCAGTCGGATGCAGCCTCGCGACTTTATGGAGTCTCCGGGCGATACGCGATGTCGGCCCCCATGAGCTCGATAGCCCTATTTGGCCATGCGTCCGCGACCTCGGGGCTCGCGGATGACCTCGCCAATGGGGTATTTGGAGACGAGCGCGTGACGGATGTGAGTCGAAATAATGCCGGAGCTTACGCCGGTGATCGAGCAATGCGACGCCGAAGCTTCTCGAAGCTGCGAGTACCGGGTTTTGCTATCGGAGAGGACCTCAATCGACGAAGTATATCGGGCGTTGGACCTTGAGCGCGTGTCCTTCCTCCTCTCTCTCGACGACGCAGCACAAAGGTGCTCACAACCTTCGAGGTCACCGAGATGTAGAGGAGGGACGGGCTCGCCCCGGGCCGAGCCACGAGCACGCGTGGGTTGGCGAGAGTTGTTTCCGAGTCGAGGGACCCTGCCGGGCCTCGCTCGGCCCAGCGGCTCGGACTTCTTTAACAATTTGTACGCAACGGGTGGTCAGCGTCCTCGAGTCGAGCTAGTGAATCGACCGAGGGCGGTGAGGCATCCCGTGAGCCGCCTGCGACGCCTCTTGACATTCTTGATTGGTCCCCATACTCATGATGGCGGCAATCTTTTTCGAGGTTGGCTTCGATGCCGCGCTCGGGATGCGATGAAGCGGGCGTAGTTTTTCCTCGCTGGACTCGAAGACGCATTTCTGGGGTTGAGTTTGACTCAACTCGCGGAGCTTAGCGAAGACCTTTTTCGAGAGTCGGGGGACGCAGCTCTCCGGAGCGCTTAGTCTTGACAACGATGTCGTCGCGACGTACGCTTCGACGCAGCTTCCCGAGGAGCTCTTTGAAGACTTTCGCATGCACCTTTGGAAGGTGGCGCCGGTGTTCTTCGGACCGAAGGGCATTGTTCACGTAACAAAATGCCCCGAACCGAAAGTGATGAAGGAGGTGGCGAAATGGGTCGAGGCTCGCTCATCGCGTGGCGGAGTAGGCATCGAGGAAAACAGAGTGTCTCGCACCCGAAGGTGGAGTCAACAATGGCCGAGTCGATCTTGGCGAAAGGAAACGGATCCTTTGGGCATGCCTTGTTGGAGTTTGCCGTATAGTCAACACACATTCTCCATTTCCCATTCTTCTTCTTAACTAGTACGTATTGGCTATCCACTCGAGGATGATACCTCCTTGATAAACCTAGCGCTAATAGCTTATCTATCTCCTCGGGGCGATTGCTTGGCGTCGAGCGTTGTCGAAAACGCCTAAGCCTTTGCTTCATACGGCCGAAGCCGGGTTTGATGTTCAGGAGTGCTCGGCGACTTCCCTCGGATGCCCGGCATATCCGGAGGCCCTCCATGCGAACACATCGAGGTTCGCGCTGAGGAAGTCGACGAAGCTCGCTTTCCTATTTCGAGGTGAGCTTGGTGCCTCACGTAGAGGGTGCGTCCGTCTCGCCGACCGCAACCTCCTTGGCATCCTTCTCGGGCTCAAACGCACTCGTGACCCTCTCGAGCTCGCCGGACGCAGCTTGTGCTCGCCACTTCTTGAGCTCGGGGGAGTCCTTGGCGCTGGCCCGTGCCGCCATCTTGGGCGGCGTCGCTCGATCTCGACGGGCGGGCGTCGGGCGTATCGCGACGCGGCAGCTCTCGCAGCCCAAACACACGCTCGAAGGTGGAGTCGACGGTGATGACCCCTTTGGTCCGGGGATCTTGAGCTTGAGATAGGTGTAGTTGGGGGACGGCCATGAACTTCACATAGCATGGCCGCCCCAAGAGCGCGTAGTAGGCGTTCGTGAACGGGAGCACTCGAACGTCGAGCGCCTCCTTACGGAAGTTGTCCGAGGTGCCGAACGTGACGGGAGGTCGACTCGCCGAAGCGGACTCATCGCTTCCCTGGCACTCACCCGCGGGATTGGGTCCGTGAAGGTCGAGGTCGCGCCTTTGGGGATGCCAAGGGCTTGGAGCGCTGCGGGATGTAGAGGAGGTTGAGACCGCTGCCGCCGCCCATCAATACCTTGCCAAGACGCATGGTGCCGGCGATGGGGTCGACGACGAGCGGGAACCTTCCCCGGGCCGCGGATGTGACGAGGGTGGTCGGCCTTGTCGAAGGTGATCGCCGAGCTCGACCACTTGGGGTGCGTGGCGCGGCCGCTCGGTGAAAGAAGGACCTCGCGGCGGGTTAGCATTTGCCGGGCGCTTGGACTCGTATCTCGGGCGCCCGCCAAAGACGAGTGTCTAGCGGCGCCTTTCCTCGATGTAGGCATCCTCGTCGCCGTCCTCGGCGCTCCTCGCCATGTCCCCGGTCATCGCCCTTGTCACCGCCGCGCGGCGTCTCATCACGATGCGCTTCTTCATGAGTCGCGGTCCTTCATCTTATTGGCAGCGGGGGCCCTCGTGATGAGGGCACGGACCTTCGAGCAGCTCTTGTCGAAGTGCTCATGGGGACAAAGGGCTTACCCCCTGGCGCCAGAGCCTTCCTCTTGTCGCCACGACCACGGGCTTCGTCGTCGTCGTCATCACGGCGGCGTTTGTTCTTCTTGTTCTTCTTCTTCTTGTTTGTGCGGGACCGGCCTTAGCGGCCTCGTCATGGCCTTGGCCTTGCCCGCGGTGATGGCGACGGCGTCTTCTCCCTTGGCGTGGGCGGTGGTGGTCGAGGGCTCTTTCCGCGGTCCTGGGCTTCCCTAGCGCCCGGGCTCGCGGATCGGGCTCTCGTGCGTGAAGTGCCGAAGGTGAGCGGTGATGATCTCTCGGGTGCGAGGCCTCGGAGAGGTTGTTGCGAGAGCTTGGAGAGCGCTGTAGTGTGCGAGGCTCTCCCCTTCTTACGCTTGCATCCGCGCGGGTCACGTCGTGCTTGGCCTGGTGTAGGTACCTGGAAGTTCTTAGCGAAAGGCGTCCATATGAGGTCCTCCCGATTCTTGGATCGCTACTCGTAGTGTTCGAACCCGCAGCCAGAAATTTGAATCTGCAGGTAGGCGGCGGAGGATTACGGATGATGAAATGTTGGGCGCGGCCCGCCGCCGCCGTTTGGCCTTAGGGCGATGATCCCTCCTAGCCATGTGGCGGGAGTCGGTCTCCAGATTGTATACGCGCAGGTCGGGCTCGGGAAGCAGAAGGAGCGGGGCATCGTGGATGCGTGACCGACGCCCTTGGCCTCCTGGGCTTGATCTCGGGCTGCGGCTCCTCGGGCTACGGCTCCGGTCTTCTTGGCTATCGCGCGATGCCTTGCCATTTGTTGTATGAACAGCGGGCGGTCATCGCGGTGTTCGTTGCGGCGGTCGTCGGCGGTGATGCCTACCGTCGTCTCGTGGGGCGTCTTCTCACGCGGGCCCTCCCGCCTGCGGCCAGGCGTTGGCGTGTCCGTGCGTCCGCGGTTCTCGGCGGCTTCGTCGGCGTGCGTGGACTGCGGCAGATTTGAAGGAGCCTCGTGCTCCTCCGAAAGTCGGCGGTGTGATCTTGAGCTTGCGCTTTCTTTGGGCTGCCGCCTCCCGTGAAGATTTTTGGCGCTCATGAGCTCGCCGAGCCTCCGGGTCCTCGAGAGCGAGGCAGTCGTGCAGAGACATGCGTGGCCGCCGCAGGTTACGTGAGAGCCCTCAGAACACTTGTATGACATTTCTTAGCGCAAATCAAAGGCAAAGCAGGGTATAAAACCCATCCCAATAACGGCGCGAAATCTGTATGCTGACATTCCCAAAGTAAAACCACCATGTCGGTGATCGAAAGTTGTCGATAGGATAGATCTTGCCATCTTAGATGGCATTTCATGTCTGGCGCACGGATCTATCATTGTGGCATTTCCACGAAAGATATTCGGGTATCGTTATTTATATTTTCCCAAAGGAAGGCATGTGATTAATAAGCTAGCATGGCATGCGAATAGAGAGGAACATGTGTTTTGCTTAGACCAAATTGTTCATAACGGGTAACAATAATGGTTTATGGATAGTGTGACACAAGAAATCCACAAACAACAAGGATAAAGAAAATAGATAAAGAATAAATGAATAATCTAATGGGTAATTCTAATGTATCTAGTCATGACCATACAAATGAATAGTTAGGATCATATACAAGCGATTAAACATGGTTGATCTGAGGATACCCGGGGAAGACTCCCGGATACCATAGGCCCGATGGAAGCATTTACGAACTCCTACGCACACGAATGTGAGGGGATTTCAAAGGGGCGGTCAAGGCTTCATCGCGACCAAGCCGCCTACCCCCTCAACAAGTGGCATGCACTCATATCCATGGTGTCGTAATGCAGGGCACCATGCCTCGGAGCACTACTCTTGTCCCAGGGGATCCCCACTCGTCGAATGGACGGACTAGAACAAGACAAACCGAAGGAACAACGAACCGAGATCCCACCTCTAATGAGGGTTAGGCATATGATGATCGACGAGAAAAGCGAGATGAACATGTCAAGATTATGATATGTAAACTATATGCTGGTTCATATACCAACTCAAGAACATGAACAAGACTATACTCTGGTTCATAAGTTAGGCCAAGAACATAGATGTAAGACTTGTAAATAGAGAATGCTCCATAGAAGATGTATTGCAAGGCACTTTCTTCTGGGCCAGGCCCTCCTTGTAGCTCTTCTACTCCAGAAGTGCTAACCAAGAACTAAGAAAAGAGAAGAGAAGAAAGAAAAGAAGTAGAAGAAAGAGAGAGTAGAGGTGGTAGAGAGAGAAAAGATTCTTTAGTTTCTTTGGACTCCAAGTGGTGTGTGTTGAGGAGAGGGAGAGAGGGGCCTACTTATACACTTGGAGGAGGGGCCTAAGTGCTAAAATTACACCAAAAGCCGGCACAGTAAACCTTCCCTATTACGAGCAAAGCGAGGCCATCCCAAACGGCGGGGAATCCCATTTGAGCGGGTGCACGAACCGCTTCCCAGGTGGGCGAAACCGCCTCGAGGAGGGTCTTGTCGCAGGTGGTGCTTGGCAGCGCACAGGCTCGGCTGGCCGCCTCGGTGGGGAGATGTCTTCCTCGTCTTGAAAAGTTGTGGGCCGGGCTTGGCTGCGTGATTTACGATGTTTTGGGTCGATTGCTCACGGGCTTGTGTTTTGCAATAATGCGCTTTCCCGGGATGGCGTACTGAGTCGATTTTCACTTGCTTTTTATTATAAATCTGCAAAATAAAATAATAGACACTACAAGTGGAATTTTATTAGTGATAAATGCATATGAGTATAAAAGGTATAGTTTTACTCTCTTTATGGTGTTAGTTAGCAAAGTTGTGCGGAGGGAAAATAATATGGGGCCCGCGAGTCAAAGCAAAACTCCCAAGCTTACCCTTTTAACGCGTCCTCGAGCAAAAGAGATAAGTACTTGGTTGTTGATCGGGGGAGTTTGCTCTACTATGCCCGTTACGTTTTTACAAGTGCCGGGGTTATAATAAGATTTTCTACTAGAATTTGAATAAAATAGCACATCTTTTTCCCACCCTTTATTACCTTTCATCGTAAGCGGGGCTTTCTGGCTTTTCTCAAAGTCTTGGGCGGTTGCGGGATAGAGCAGTTATAACGATACTTATCATTCGTCCTTTTTGATCAACTTTCTTGTCAGGGTTTTATTTTGTTAGATGATATTTATTTTTTAAGAAAGTATGAGCTTTATTGCTATATATATATATATATATATATATATATATATATATATATATTTATATTTTGGAGAGGGTGGAGCTCTTCTAGCCCTAGACTTTTGTCTTTTATTTCCTCTCTTTTCTTTCTCTCTTTTTTTTTTTTAGAGATGTGGGCTCTGCTAGCCCTCGGACACTTGTCATTTTTATCTCATTTTTTCTTTTTTTTTAGCATAGCCCATATCATTTCTCTTTTCTTTCAGTAGATTCAGATGTCAAGTTTCTCTTTTTGGAGATGAAATCATAGCAAATCCATTTGTACCATATCATTGGCAACAACAGACAGCTAGATAGAGCCTATGAGTTTTTTTCGGGGATGGGATTTTGGAGACCAGCCACTAAATCCAAACTTTAGAGAAATTCGAATTATAAACTAGGCACAGGCAAAGCATAAGAGCAAGCAACTATTCATCATTTTCAACAAAGGGACTAAGACTAAAAACATTTCATATCTCCTTATATATATAAGCATTAAGGCACATGTCACACCCCAAAATTTCCTATTTTGGGTTGTGAATAGAAAACACTAAATAAAATAAAATATTTTAATGTTTATATAAAATTTTCAAGTTTTAGTTTAATTTAATTTTAAATTTAGTTATAGGAAAAAAATTGTTTTAAACTCTTTTGAATTAATTTGATGGGTTGTTGGCAGATGTAATGTTAGTTTTGCTGCTTGAGTTTTTGTGGTTTAAGTGTGCTAAGTTTTTAAGGCGGATTGGGGTGGCGATCTCTCCTTATTCTCTCATTATCTTTTTCTTCTACCAAATTGCTTATTTTTCTAATTTCAGTAAGTGGGAAGTTTTGCTGAATCTTGTGTCCCTTGCTCTAAATCATCTTTTATGATCAAGCTTCAACAATCCATCCCTTAAAACCATCTAAAAAGCCTTTTTTGTGCTTTTGCGGAGCTTTTCCTCGTACTTTATTGGTTTTCTTTTTCTAAACCCTCTCAAACATCTTTTCATGAGCTCAAAATACATTATTTTGGTTCATCATCATCAAAAGTATCTCTGAGGAATTTTCTGAAATTTCAGAACCTTCTGGATATTTTTCCGTGGCTTAAATATGATTTTTAGGATTATCCTAATATTTTAATTTAAAAATCCCAAAATTAAGGAAATTCCAAATGTTTCAAAACCTACATATAAATACATGCCGGTCTTCTCCTCAACGCTGAATCAGATCTGAGAACGCGCATCCCGAGCCGCCACTCCTACCGCTCTGTATCCTTCGCCCGAAGTTCGGAAAACTAGGGTTCGGCGGCGGCGAACTCCGGCGAGCTTTTTCAAACCGACTCATCGCGTCCGGAAGATTCGAAGAAGCCCACCGCCAGAGTAGCCACTCGTCGTTCTCTTCACCCTGGTGTACTCGTTTTCTCGAATCCGTGGCCGTTTTGATCGATTCCCTAACCCATACTTTTCTTTTTTCCGGCAAGTATCCATGGACTTGCTGTTCGTCGTTCTCGGCCATCCGATATCACAGCGGCCTCCTCCGCGATCTTGACCCGCGGGTCTCTTCAAGCGCCGCCACCCAGGTCCGTCCCCGCCAGTTCGCGTCTCTCATTTTTGACCTGGGCAGGAGAGCGGGAGGCGCTGCACGGCGGGCAGACCGCCGCCTCCGTACAGGCCAGCAGGCTTGGCCGCGCTCAGGCCGTGAACCCCAGGCTTGGAGCTGCTGCCACGCCGCCGTCTTGGCGCCTTGCCGAGCCCCACGACCAGTCCTCCCTCCCTGTGCGTGAGCATCTGTACAGCAGCAGCCATGGTGTCCTGTTCGTGATGAAGAACACGAACGCATCAGCCAAGGTACAAGATGCTCCTATTTACAGTTTGCCATCTCTCACCGTCGTTTTTACAAGTCGATTCGGTGATTCATGATGCGTTAGAATCGTATCTTATTAACTCTATGCAGTAGAATGTAGCATATCATGTCACTCATCTGTGAATTTATTTATTTAAATTCAATTTTGATTAATGTTTTATGTAATTAGATTTCTAAATACAAAAAGCAATATAGGTTTTCACCTCGGTGATTTAGGAAATAAAATGCCAATTTGATTAATTGATAATCTTAATATTTTTCTAAATTATAATGCATTTTAGATCAAACCACGTTCCATATGATAACTTGTTTACCTCTCATGTGTAATCACTTTATTTTGCAAAGATAAAATTAAACATGATTAAATTACATGACATGTTCATAAATAAAATATGTCCATCCAACTCGATTTTAATTCAAATTTGGTGTGACTAATCTAAATTAATTCTATTCATGGTTTTATTAAATAAAAATAACTAAAGCATGTAGTCTTTTATTTTCTTTCATAATATAAAATGATCGATAGTAGTTTCTTTTTTATCGATGGCTCCGTTATCTACTCGGCGATTCTTGCGTTCTCTTGATCGTAGCAACGAGTTCCTCTCTTAGCATGTTATTTTTACTATGGCCCGGTGTATTGTTCTTAGTTTATTCTTTTGTCTATTTGTATGTGTGGTGTTTGCGGCGGTAGAACAAAGCTGCTTGTTGGCGATGAAGCGTTGGAAGTTGATGACCCGAGAAGCAAAGTATCGGAAAAGTTGGAGCAACTATAAAGGCAGAAGATATAGTTTTGGGATATGCTGGCTTTAACCATGATCATATGACTTGATTAATGTTTGTCATTGAGCGTTAAATGTGAATTGTTTAGCAACATGTGGACTTGTCATGACGTAGAGGATGGTCACATTAGGACAATCGTACAAGCTGTGAGGGAGCTATATGGCTCACGCAGCTTGAGCCGATCGAAAGGACCTCTTCTAACTTGTTAGAGGTTCTAGAAAGGCGCAAAGGAGAGTTTCGGGTTGGGTGTAGTGCGGTTCACTGTCCATATGAGTATAGCCATTAGGAGTATTGTGCCATTTTTGGAAGGGGAGCTCTACGTTAGGGGCTTTAAAACCTAGCGGCCCTACCCTTTTTAGACGACCCTTTGAAGGCTTTTATATGGTTTTACGGTGTTTTAGACCTAATTAACTCTACTCATTTGGAAATCATGACTACGGTGAAAGTGTACACCTCTGCTGTGAGTAAAAGCGGTATATCGGTAGTGCTCACGGTCATGGCGACCTTGGAACTTTTGCATTAAAGATAATGACCTATGCTTGTTTAATAGTTCATAATTTACAGTTTATGCTCTACATTATTATGTTATAGTGATCATAGGTTTATATAGGTAAGATATTGCCATGCTATATTCTTGAGTTCGACATGGACTCACTCTTGCTATTTCCCCCGCCCCTCGTCATTGGTAAAAAATTTGCACAAAACGGATGAAGATGTTAAGGATACTAATTGGAGTGCGGCATGTCACGGAGCCCCGGTCGGCCGTCCTGCGAAGATTGGACTTGAAGAAAGTTAACGTTTTAGCCATACTACGATGTAAGTGTTGTTTATATGTATATCTTCGCTATATAACATTGTTTACGATATACTTTATTACATTGTCATATGTGTGCGGACTTCACTGGCACACATATGGTGAGTCTGGTTTTGTTTTTTAAAGCCCCGGGTGTGGCGAGAATGGTATCGAGGCGGTGTTGACATGGGGCCGTATGCCTAGTTAGCAATGAGTACGCTTTTTGGAAGCTTAGTTTGTTATAAAACTATTTTTTCTACAGCCTTGTCCTTTGAATTGACTATTTCTCATTCCTTGTTTTATTTATCTCTCCTTGAATGCTTCCTTTGAGCTATTAAATTTTTATCATCTTGGACTTTTGATTTGTTGTTTTACTAAAAGATTTCTAGTCTCACCTTTAGCCCAAGTGCTCGATGGCCCTTCATCATCTATCATCCACACTTTAGGATGCCGTCATTGCTACAAGAAACGCGATGTAGACTTGGTGATGTGCTACTTGTTTGACTTGTTTGTTGTATTGAATGTGTGTTGCCCCTATTCTTGTGTTCAAGGAGGACGAGGAGAGGTTTTTATCTTAAGGATTAGCTCAATCATTGTTAAGTGGGGTAGAGACCCTATCTATCACATCTTAGGTAAAAGAAGTTTCATGTTTTTTAAAGGTGTGAAACGTCCACCTCATAAGCCTCACTCATCTTTTTATCCATTCTTATCGGTGTCATTTTTCTCTTTGATGTCCTTGCCCATCCTTGAAATTCCTCATGCTCTTTCTTTATTCTAAGTCAAAGAATGTACATGAATGATGTATCATCACCACAAATAATCAAGAAAGTTTCCTTCAACATCATTTCCAAGTCTAACAAAGACCTTTGTTAAGTGGGGTTAGCATGCTACCATCATCAATCTCGAACATCTCAAGTCTCAATACATAAAAGATAAAGTCAACCATTATATTCCATGTCTATCTATCTTGCAACCAATTTGTACTTACTCTCCTCGTCGATCCTGATAATCTCAGAGTTTGAAGACCTCGAGGACTATAAATCGATCTCTATCTTCCCTATGACCAACCATTATCTTTCTTGCCCGGCGTTTACTCTTTTTCCCTTACATCCATATATATATAAGGAATCAAATAAGCACGGCTTCAAAGAATCAATTTATTTCTCTTTATCAATCTTGAGAATTCATAATTCCTTCACCTCGTATATCACGATGGAAACAAGGAATCTTCGACCACTTTATATCTATCCTTGTCTTCATATGCCCGCCTGCTAATATTTTTTGCCCTTTGACCATACAACATCATGATGTGAATACCCAATGATCAACATTTATCTTTCAACCTATCGATCATTGATCTTCTCATCATCCCTAGTCATCGAGATCAAAATAATCTTAATGATGGATCTTTGTCATCATTTGTTTATCTTTTGATCCATATCTCTCATCAACCTTAAATCAAGGAAGCATGAAGACATGAAGATGAGCTTTATCTTTCTCCCTACAATCTCTCAAATCTCGGACCGAGATTCACGGTAAGTAAAGGGATTTGTCACACCCCAAAATTTCTATTTTGGGTTGTGAATAGAAAACACTAAATAAAATAAAATATTTAATGTTTATATAAAATTTTCCAAGTTTAGTTTTAATTTAGTGCAAATTTGAGTTATAGGAAAAAAAATTGTTTTAAACTCTTTTGAATTAATTTGATGATGGTTGTTGCTTGATGTAATGTTCGTTTCTTTGTAGTTTTGTTTTTAAGTGTGCTAAGTTTTAAGGCGTGGTTGGGGTAGCGATCTCTCTCCTTATTCTCTCATTATCTTTTCTTCTACCAAATTGCTTATTTCCTAATTCAATTAAGTCGAAGTTTCTTCCCGAATCTTGTGTCCCTTGCTCTAAATCATCTTTTTATGATCAAGCTTCAACAATCCATCCTTGAAACCATCTAAAAACATTTTTGTGTGCTTTTCAGACTTTCTCTCGTACTTTTACATTAGTTTTTCTTTTCTAAACCCTCTCAAACACATCTTTTCATGAGCTCAAAAATACATTATTTTTGGTTCATCATCATCAAAAGTATCTCTATTATGAGAATTTCATGAAATTTCAAAGGTGGCTGATTCAAGTGGCTTAAATATGATTTTAGGATTATCCTAGAATTATTTTTAAGCTATAAAAGAAAATCCCAAAATTAAGGAAATTCCAAATGTTTCAAAACCCTACATGTATAAAATACATGCCGGTCTTCTCTCAACGCTGAATCCAGATCACAAGAACGCCATCCCGAGCCGCCACTCCTACCGCTCTGTATCCTTCGCCGCAGTTCGGAAAACCTAGGGTTCCGGCGAGAACTCCGGCGAGCTTTTCCGGCCGACTCATCGCGTCCCGGAAGATTCGGCCACCACCACCGGAGGTGGCCCTCGAAATCAGATTCTGCTTCACCCTGGTGTACTCGTTTTCTCGAATCCGTGGCCGTTTGATCGATTCCCTAAACCCATCGCCTTTTTCTTTTTCCGGCGAAAGTATCCGCCGGGCGGCTTGCTGTTCGTCGTTCTCGGCAAGCATCGATATCACGGCGGCCTCTTCGCCGCAGTCTTGACCCCGCGGGTCTCTTCCGGCGCCGCCACCCAGGTCCCGTCCTCGCCGCCAGTTCGCGTCTCGGCCCCTGACCCTGGGCAGGAGCAGCAGGCGCTGCACGGCGGGCAGACCGCCGTCCGTACGGCCAGCAGGCTTGGCCGCGCTCCGCCTTCGTGAACCCCAGGCTTGGAGCTGCACTGCCACGCCGCCGTCTTGGCCTTGCCGAGCCCCCGACCGAGTCTCCTCCCTCATGTGCGTGAGCATCTGGCGCAGCAGCAGCCATGGTGTCCTGTTCGTGATATGAAGAACACGAACGACATCAGCTAAGAGTACAAAAGATGCTCCTGTACTAAGTTGCCAATCAGGTTTCTGTAATCACCACCGTTTCGATCGTTTTTAGTCGAGTCGAGTGATGCATGAATGCTAGTTAGAATCGTATCTGCATTAACTCTATGCAGTAGGAGTAGCTTTATATCATGTCCACTCATCTGTGAATTTATTTATGTTAAATTCAATTTGATTCCAATGTTTTAATGTAAATTTGAATTCCTAAATAAAAAGCAGTATAAGGTTTTTGCACCTCGGTGATTTCGGAAAGCAAATGCCAAATTTGATTAATTGATAATCTTAATATCTAAACTGTCATACGTTTTAGAATCCAAACCGTTCCATATGATAACTTGTTTACCTCTCATGTGTAATCACTTTATTTTGCAAAGATAAAAATTAAACATGATTAAATTACATGACATGTTCATAAACCAAAATATGTCTACATCAAACTTCGATTTTGAATTTCAAATTTTGTGTGTGACTACAAATCTAAATTACTAATTCTCCTTGGTTTTATTAAATACAAAACCAACTAAGGCATGTAGTCTGTTTTATTTCGTTTTTCTTTCATAATATAAAATGATCGATAGTAGTTTCAACTTTTTAGCCTTCGATAAGCTCCGTTCTGCGGCGATTCTTGCGTTCTCTTGTCGTAAACAGCAGAGTTCTCTCTTAGCATGTTATTTTGCTATGGGCGGTGTATTGGAGCAGTTTGTTCTTTTTGTCTATGTTGTATGTGTGGTGTTTCTGCGGCCGAGTAGAACAAGCGCTTGTTGGCGATGAAGGGGTTTGAGTTGATGAGCGGGGAAGCTAAGTAATCAGGAGAGGGGTGGAGCAACTATAAAAAGGCAAGTATAGTTTTTGTTCAGCCCAACTGCAGCTTTAAGCCCATGATCACATATGACTTGATTAATGTTTATGCATTGAGGCGTTAAATGAATGAATTGTTTAGCAACTTATGTGTGGACTTGTGCGTGAAGTGGTCACTTGGGACAGCAGGTACAAGCTTGAGAGGGCTATATGGCTCACGGCTTTTAGCGGAGTCAGGACCTCTTCTAACTTGTTGAGAGGTTACTAGAAAAGCGCAAAAAGAGTTCGGGTTGGAGTGTAGTGCGGTTCTGTCCCATTACGCGGTAGCAGCCATTGAGGGTATTGTGCTCATTTTTGGAAGGGCTCTACATTCGCGAGGGGCTTTAAAACCCTAGCGGCCCTACCCTTTTACGCGACCCTTTGAAAGGCTTTATATGAAGTTTTGACGGTGAACTTTGAGACCTAATTAACCTACTCACATTTACAGAAATCATGACTTACGGTGAAAGGTGTACACCTGCTTGCTTGATACAAAGCTGAGTATATCGGCCAGGTGCTCCCACGGTCATGGCGGCCTTGGAGACTTTTTGCATTAAAGATAATGACCTATGCTTTGTTTAATAGTTCATAATTACTGGTTTATGCTCTACATTATTATGTTCATAGTGATCATGGTATATAGGTAAGATATTGCCTTGCTATATTTCTAAACGAGTTAGAGCATGGACTCACTCTTGCTATTTCCCCACCCTCGATGCGATATGGCGCATGAAAGACGGATGAAGATGTTAAGGATACTGAGTGGAGTGCTTGGCATGCAGACTGATCGGGCAGATCCACTGTGAAGAGTGGAGCTTGAAGGTGAGTTAACGTTCGCCATCTTGTTGTAGAGGCATTTGTTAAGCAGCGAGCAGACGAGGCGTCCGCAAGCGCACGGATCTGGAAGTGTAGCTTTCACCGGGAGTATTCAGTATCGGAATTTCCACCGGGGAGCGTGGAAGTGTCAAGAAAGGGTTTAGAATGTCCTAAGATAATAATGGTAATGATGTGGGAAGAGAGGGTCGGAAGTTTTTCTGAGTAATCCTACATGAGAGATACTATATGATCAGGCTCACTCTACTTTACTGACGATCGAGACAGCGGTACCGTCGAGTCCTCGAGGCTGGGAAAAGAATTGTTGATCGAGGGAAAGGCACGCCAAAAGCTCTGCAATTTACCAAGCACGAGAACGTGGTGGACACCACAGAGGAACGGCGAGCGCTGGCGTCACCTGCTACCACAACTAGCTAGAGTGGGATTGAAGGGCAAAGCTCGGGTAAACTCTGGTCTAGACCGCCACGTCTACACTATCGATGACTACTCTGGCCCGCAAATGCGATAACTAAGTAGAGCACTCAATACGAGCTGAGATCCGGTAAATATGGTAAAGTAAGAAGCTGAAAGTAAATTAAATAGAGAATAAATAGAAATAATAAATGAAGAACACTGGAGATTCTTGAGCGACGAACTTGTTGCGGCCGAAGTGCAATGATGAAGTCGAGGCGGGTCGGGATCGGCTCCCGACTCTCCTCGCCTCTCTTTGCTTGATCTTACAACTGGGTGAACTAGAAGAACTAGGGGCTAAGGAGCTAGAACTGAGATGAGCTGGAACGGCCTAAGAGGGACCTCTCTCTCTTCTAATATGAAACCTCTAGATCTCTGTCGTGTAGCTAATGAGGAGATGATGTCTCTTGGAAAGCGCCCAGAGCACGCTTATATATGGAGTCTTCTTATGTCGCCGGCTTCGGCGAGCAATGTGGTACTAATGCGGTGTTGGATCTTGATCCATCTGGAGTGCTTCTCTGGGCAGCCCTCGGATCAAGCGAGTCATTCATGGACACCCCGGTTTGAGATGCGTCTTAGAGGCGGTGGAGGAAGCTTCACGAGCAGAGTGACTTGGCGGGAGGGAGGCGGAGCGGGCTCGGCTTTGT
>JADLZK010005219.1:0-48091 GCA_015847255.1 Hyparrhenia diplandra | reverse complement strand
ATATTGATACAATGTTCTATACATTGAACTGACTTTTTAAAATCTATAATGGTATTTTTTTTTAGGATTAAGAGATCTTACAAGGTTTATAACAACAATCATGAGGCACATCTTTCAGCTATTGCTTCTATTGAGGGAGTAGTTCCTATATACTTCTCGATCTGTCTTAATATATAAGTCGTACCTATTTTTTATTCAAGTTTCATTATACAAGGTGTGTTCTCTGTAGGTACATGTGTACATCGATGCAGTAATACTAATGTTGAGAGAGAGAATTAAATACATTTTTTTGGGTTTTAAAGTTTGAACCAAACGTGGTTACGTCTTATATAATGGGACGAAGGGAGTATTGCGATTTTTTTTTTTTTGAGAAATGGAGTATTGCGATTAACAAGGTCACGTCGTCATTTCTCTAAATTTGCCTATATATGCATACTAGAATATATAGTAAGCACTTTATTTTGCACTATGTACTACTAAATCCGTTTCAAATTATAGTTCGTTTGACTTTTTGAACCCTAACTTTGACCACTTATTTTATTCAAAATTTTATGCAAAATATCACTTCTTTTTGTTGTGGTTTGCTTTTATTAACGAATGGTCTTTAAGAATGACTTAAATTTGACTATTTTTGTGCAATTTTTTTGAATAAGGCACGTGTGTGGTCAAACTTAGAGTCAAAAAAAGTCAAACTAACTATAATTTAAAAACGGTGGGAGTACCATATATACACACACACTCCTTAATTATGAGCTAGGTCAACTCAAAAGTGTCCACGAAAGTTGTCAAGCGTCGCATTATACTCACTACTTTGACAATTGACACGGGAGGATGACGATTCGCAGAATCATGGAGAGAAGACACGCCCTGCAAATCAATTATATACCATTAGTAAGCATGCATGCGTGGGTCCAAATTCCAAAGATATTTGCTTGAGTGGAGCGAGATGGATGCAGCCCTAGGTCAGCTCAGTCGTCGTCCTCAACTATACTTGTGTTGAGAGGTTAGGACACGATTCTTTAGTCATTGCTCCCTTCTGCTTCACAGAGAGGATCTTTCTCACTTCATAAAAAAACAAACAGTTTCAACTTTGATTAATATATGTACAAACAATTAATATCTATGATATATAATTAGTATCATTGGATGAATCTATTGTTGAATTAATGTATGTTCATAATAAGCTTATTTACAAATGTTGCTAGTAATGTTTCTATAATAAAAGGCTTTTTCAAAAAAAAAAAAAAGAAACTTAAGAAGTCTGACCAACACACATCGATGGCTAGCCAACACTCTTTTTTGGTCACGGGCGAGAAGCCACATAGGCCACGCTGGGTGCCCAGGTCCCCCCTCGATTCCAACAATGTTTTAGTGTTCAGGAATTTTTGACCCTTTAGGCACCCCCCAGCCCCCAATATCAGACACCTCCACAAGCTTTGAAGCTCTATAAACTACTTTGGGCACCCCCCGTCCATTCGCTCTGGCTTCGCCACTGCTTTTGGTGACTCTTAATAAGTGCACTTTGATTCATGAAGAAGAAAACAAAAAGAAAGAGGAGGATCCTCTCTAGCTGTCTAGCACGTCAGGATAGAGTATATGACGGTCAGCGGTGACCCCACCAACAAGTGAAGAACCGAATGAAGTAGATTAGATAGATGGTGTGATACCATTTGCATTGCATTTGCTAGAATAATGGTGGTGTCACGGATTAGACGGCGGTCTAATTTGAGCACCATGGGTCATATATGGCCGTGTGTGTACGTGAACAAACAAACTAGATTGGCAATTTGAGCACATATGATGGTGCGGTTTCAGCACGTCTCGGAACTGCCCAATCACATGCCACATATGGACAAAAATAATACATACTCTCGTAGCGATATTTGTACTGGCGGATCGAGACGATATTGAAGCTGAAAGAAGATGGACGTCACTGTGATCTTTTTTAAAAAAGTGGTGGAGTACTGTCCGGAACAAACTGAACAAAGGGAGAAATTTAATTTGTCACGGGGATGGGATCATCGGATGGGATGAGATGAGATGATGCAAGAGCAACGGGAGCCCGACACCGTCGCACGAATCACTCACTGGATCCAACCGGCCGGCCGGCCCCTGCTGCTGGATGCATGGTCGTCATGGATCGGCAGCTCGCGGCGTCTCGATATGCATGCGCTCTGCTGCTGGTTGCCGGCGGGGTGCAGCATGCACTAGCTAGCCTTCCTTTTTTGACGCATTCACCTACTATAGCTAGCTCAACTGTGCGCGCACGACGACGGTGTTGATAGTAGAGCTGGAATGAAGAAGAAAAGAAACCCACTTTGCATTGGTTTTCTCTAGCCATATGCTCCATCGCCGTCTCAAGGGCCGGCGTCGCCTTTGCAAGTCCGATCCTACGTTAAATTATTGGCAGTTTAGGCTGCCCCGATTGGGTGGCTTTCCTGATGATGATGCCTGCCGGGAGGAGAGGGCGGACTCCATCCGATTGGGTCGCTCTGGATAAGACTCCCCGTCCTCTCCCTCTACATATATACTCTCCAGTGGCGGAGCTAGAGTAAAATCGAGGGGGTGGGGGTGCATTTGCCTTGTGGCTGTATAGATTTTTATAACGGGGTGAGAATACAGTGAAAAATTGGATGCTATAACTGTTTTTTCAAAGTTTTCCTGGGTGCGAACTCACCCACGACCCTCTATATAGCTCCGCCCGTACTGGATTACTCGCTCTCATCTGTCTCGCTTGCAAAAGCTCTCATCCGTACTTGTTACTAGTGGGCTTCATGCACGCAAGGCTTGGCTTGTTTATTTATATATTTTTTAAAATGATGTCAAAACGTACTATAGGTAGCTTGTTCGGTGGTGACACGGCTTAATAATTAGGCAAAGGACGACAGCACGCAAGTGGGGGGTCTCTCTGCGTGTGTTTTGTATTGTGCCCACCAGCACCTGCATGCATGTACTACCGTGCATGCGTGGTGACGCCAATCCACTTTGAATTTCAGAGTTCGTTTGACACCAACGCAACGCATAACTAACACCTGCATTGCATGTCCATCTCTACCTAGATATAGAGAGGCTGCTCCTGCTCTCTCGCACGCACGTACCAGTGCTTTGTTTATATATATACGTACCACGTACAAGCTTGTACTACTATCATTTATCATGAAGGGTTACACTAATAAACAAGGTCACCAACACGCACTATCATCAAACCAACCAGCACGAGCAATATATATATATGTGGTGATAGATCTATGTGGATATACATGCTCTATGCGAAATGGTGAATCCAGGATGAGGACAAATTAAGGCTCAATATATAATGGCTAAAGCTAGAGATTAATGATGAATTTAAGGTTTGGCAACAATAATTTAGTGGGTGTTAATTTAATTATTGCATCATTCCAATTCCATGGCGCACCAGCTAACGTCAAATCTATGACCATGACGTATTATATGCATGCATTCGTTTTCCCGGCCGGCCTGATCCGATCCGATCCGATCCGCGGCCGTCGTCGTCGATGCTTTTGCGTGTTGCCGCGTGACGATCGCGAGCGCGGCCGCCACTTCTCCCTGTCTCTATTAGCCATGCAGGGGCAGCTGTCGTGCCAGTAGAGGCGGAGAGGAGGTGCATGCGACTGCCGCCGTACATTACTTGCATTTCCTCCTCGATTTTCCTGCGAGGCCGAGGCCCGCCGATCGATCCATATCCAACCTCGGGAGGCCGCCGTACGGTGCAGTCATACGACAGGTCTGTTTTGTTTGTCAAGATCAGAGCCAGTGATTACGTGTTGAAAACCTCTAATCTCCTACGAGTTTCTCCTCGGATGAACCCTCCACGTCGTTCTAAAAATTTTTATTGGTCGGTGGAATTTTGTAAAAAAGTCCTTCTTCTATTTTGAAATCGCATCTCGATCCACCTAGACCCTCCGTAGAAGCAATAAGTCGGTTTATTAACCTCTAATCTCCTACGAGTTTCTCCTCGGATGAACCCTCCACGTCGTTCCAAAAATTTTTATTGGCTGGTAGAATTTTGTAAAAAGTCCTTCTATTTTGAAATCGCATCTCGATCCACCTAGACCCTCCGTAAACAATGAAGTCGGTTTTATAACCTCTAATCTCCTACGAGTTTCTCCTCGGATGAACCCTCCACGTCGTTCCAAAAAAATTTATTGGCTGGTGGAATTTTGTAAAAAAGTCCTTCTTCTATTTTGAAATCACATCTCGATCCACCTAGACCCTCCGTAAACAGTAAGTCAGTTTAACTATTTTACTTTTTACCCCTCTTAATTTGAAAATACTACGCTCGAGGAAGAGAAAATTTCGATTTCGTGGCTTTTTTACATTTACCCGCCCGCTTTCAACTTTTACAAAACAACCCCCACTTCTACCCACCAATATATACCGCGCACCTTAAAAAAAAAAAAAAAAAAAAAAAAAAGAAGAAGAGGAGAGCACGACCTCGTCCTCCTTCTCCCCGTGGCTCTCTCCTCCCTCGCTCTCCCTCCCATGTACGGCCGCCGGCGCGAGCGGACGCGGCGGCGCCGCCCCTCCTCCCCACCGTCCTTCTCCTCCTCCTCCCCAGCGCCGCCCTCCTCCTCCCCCGTCTCCCCCGGGCGTGCCCTCCTCTTCCTCTTCCTCTTCCTCTCTCTGCTCGCTACTCTCCCTCTGCGCCAACGACCGTGACAGCTGCCGTACGTGAGCAGGGCGGTGGCCCTCCTCTCCCCACTCCCCGCCACCGGCGTGGCTCCTCCACAGCGCCGCCTCCTCCTCCCCTCCGCGTGCTGGATTCTGCTACAGGAAACCCTAGGTTCTTGCTGTACAAATTGGTCTGCGCTCAAAGCTCTGGGACTAAAGGTAATTCGTTCATAGTTGCAGCTGATTGAGGTTACCAGTCCTTAGTTGTCTACAATTTCTGTTTTGTTTTGTTTCTACATGTCACTCAGGGAAGAAGCGGTTGGTCTATATTTTGAGCCTTTTTGTTTGTCTATATTTTGAGCCTTGATTAATGATTTGAGGTAATACGTACTATTGGATTATGCATCTTTTGAACAATTAGGCGTCTTGTGACATCTAGGGTGTCGAGGGGAAGATAGTATATGGATGCCTCTTTACGGATGTAAAATCGCTTATAGGTTTTGTTCTACCTAGCCCAACTTAGTTGCGAGCTCTACAATCAAAATAGGGATATTTCCTCCCTGCCTTTTATGTTTGCTCGTGGTTTAGAGGCCTCTAAATTGGGAGCACAGCGAATGTTTCCTGCTAATTTTTAAATTGCAACATTTCAGTGTTGCAGTGTGAGAGCACATGCTTCCTGCTAATACGATTGCTTCCATGATAGACTGTAAATGGTTATTTTCATTCCACTATATTAGCTATCAATTGGTATAAACTGGAATAAAGAGTTGGCTTCTGTAATTTGTGCCAAGAAAAACAACAATGTTCAGTGCACTCATACCTGCAGGCCCTGTTATGTCCAAAATCTGATTTCTCTGGTTGATTGAGCTTGAACAGAGCATCAGGTCACCCTACAGAAATCCAGGTGAGCTGCATGTGATTTTTGTGCATTTGCATTCTTAACTTAGATAGCTTGAACAAAATTGATTTATTCTACTGGGCAAAATTGGTTCTTGCATTCCATTCCTTTTTTCTGATGGATAAAATTGATTTATTCTACGATGTTGGTTGCATTGTCTCTGACTTTGCATGATCTAAATTTGCCACTGTCCTTTTCCTTTCACCTTTGATTTATATTTTTGACTTGGAATACTCATGTTTGGTTTGCCGTAACAGGATCTGTTGTTTCTTCTCATATTTGACTTTTTTTCTATCCCACTACATTGAGGGAGATATCATGCTAATTAGAGAAAACAATTGAAAACACAGTATACAGTTATCATCATATCAAGTGAAGCTGCAAGTGCCATCCTTTAAAAAGTAAGACATTCGCCATACTCGATGGATAAAAATATGGGAACATTTAAGTCACAGAAATTCTATGTGTGTTTCGCTTCTCCTTTTATACCATTTATTATATATATGTCTCATAGTTTTCCAAGTCTGATACGTTATAATACCTACTCATGTTGAAAAAGAAGGATGGGGGACATTCACATGTACGCTTCTGTACATAAATTTAGACGGTTACAAATGCAGAGTTGCAGACAGTGACAAATATAATACCTACTCATGTTGAAAAAGAACATTAATGCTCATGCTTCATGGCTACTGTGAAGGAAGAAACGTTAGAACAGTTCTCATTTAGAGAACAACTCTGAACATGTTTTCCTACAAAATGTGAGCTACCACGTTAAATAGTTTGTATGATGCCAATATATTTTACCTGCAGGTGCACAGATGGCACTGCAAAATAGAACTACAGCATGTTAGCGCTCAGAGGGTAGGACAGGCGTCGTAGGCCAGATGCCTCCACTGGCTACAACATGAACGCAGTCCTCTCCATAACAAGAATTGTAGCTGCCAATTTGCATTTGTGGATTTGATGATTAAAATGAAAGATTGATCATGTTCCTTAGTGATTGGTAGGTTCACATCTCTTTTCTTTTTCAGTCCTCTTTTGATATCTCTCTGCTAGAGTCAGGGCCACAAAACACTTTTTTGGCAATGGAAAATTTGCCCTGTTCTTGTATCTTCATATTATAACTCCTTGTAGCCTCCAAGTCTGTGAGTTATTATATCACAACACAAACATGATCTAGAAATTTCATATAACCTCTGCCACAAATTCAAAATTATTTTTGCATTAGCTGCACCTGGTTATACCTACTACCTCTTCTCATCTTCTCCTTCCTGATCTAAACATGAGTATATGGCTGATGCATCATATTTCACCCTTCCTATATGTTTCTTAACAAAACTGAAGCCATTCTTTTCACATTGACTTACTTCGATTTTCAGCCAAAGGACCATACAGTTCAATAGTTATCTAGAGTTCTTAATTGCAAAAATAATGTGAATGCACTTAGTTACCTGCACTCTGGAAAGCTAGCACATCTATATTGGGTTCCCTCTTTCATTATTGCAGTCCATTTACTACAAGCGGACATTAAGACTGCAGAGAAATTGTGGATTTTTAAGAAACACTTTTGACATGTCATGACATGTCGTACCTGATTCATGTGTTACTTTGCCAAATTTTTGGCTCCTAGGTAGTAGTCTCCCAAGTTTTGACTGTATTATGCCTTTGCAATGGTCCTAGATTCGATTATTGGGGTGCTATATACTGCTTGTGTTTTTAGTCCACCTATATGTTCCTAGGTGTTGGTTTCTCAAATTTCTGTTGTACTATGGCTTTGCTATGGTCATACATTCAATTACTGACTTGGCCATAAATAGGATGTTTGTCATATTTAGATGTGTGAATAATTGCTTCTTGCATCTTGAGACTGCATGTTTTCAGAAAACAGGAATGCCATTGTTTCTTTGAACCGGCCACAGCGGCTGCGAAGTTATTTTGGGAGGATAAATATGGATTAGCTCCACTGCTTGTCTCAAGTTATACTTATCTGCATAAAGAGTCCTAGATAATCGTTTTAATAATACAGATTATTACCACTGAAGCAAATTCTTGATGCCTATTTGAAATTCTTTGTAGCGTTTATTTCAAACAGTGTAAATGGATTTCTTGTGAGATTAAATGGCACGCAAACAATTTTTCCTTCAGTGTTTTGTTTATTTTTCTCTGTGTTATGCATCTTGTTTTGCACAGGCAATAGGAGTTGTTTATCATTTAATATTTCATCCTCGGTCACAAGATAAAACACTATATGATATTTTCACTTCTTAGTCATATGTTCAGTAGAGATGGCTACTAAGAATGATGAGAACCGTGTAAGAATTTGGTGCCATTGGAAGGTCTGGACATATGAAGAAAAAAAGATTTTGATGCTATGATTCATCATTGCAATGAATACCTTTTATTTTTTTTTTCTCGAATCACGCAGGGAGAGCTGTGTATCATTCTATTATAGAGAAGATAAAGACCGAGTACATCACCAACTCATGCCGGAACCGTACATGAGAAGGTTGGGACACTTACAACATTGTCACCTATGGTACATATGACGACCAGCCACCAGACATCTAAACAGAGGTCCCTACCCCCTCTAACTAAAGTGCTTGTAGCTTTTTAGCTCCAGCGAAGCACCACAGTTTGTACTCATGGATACCTTTTACGTGTGGTGGAAAGGTAATTTCTTACTTGATTTTTGGTGTAGGTGTGCATGATTTTAGTTGCAACTATAATAAAAATAGCCATTGTGTTACTCTTACTCATATTATTAGCTTGGTCTGCTGAGCATTCTTCAAATAATTTTAGTGACCCATCCATCATGTTGTTCTGTAAAAATATATGGAGTAGTTCATGCTCTGTAAAGTTTATGAACTACTATTGTCCCAATGGTTTGATATAATTCTGCCCTTTTATACAGATTAGATGAGTCTGTTGCACAACATCAGCTGGATGGCAAGCAAAATCCCCGTCCATGATAGGCACAAAAGCATCCTCTCTCTTCACCACTGCACTGGAGATAGCATGTCAGGTTTGACAGTGTCGACTTGATTATTGGTTTCATTGCACACTGTAGTTAGATCCTAAGCAGAAGGCCTTATGACTATAGCTTGAGAATGTACCCTCGTTTTCCAACTATTCAATTAATCTGCTGTAGTCAGGTAACTCCTTACATAAATATGGGATTTACTGTAAATGATGCTTGCTATGCTTCTGAAGCGTCTAAAAATCTTGTTTGGTATCTTGTTATTTCATCAATTGTAGAAGGTGATTAGGAAATGTTCAGTTTGTAGTGTTTGCTCAAGCAGCCAATGATCCCTGCATCTTGATTTAGTGCATTAGAATTTTCTTATTTACTTTGGTTCAGCTCTTGCTCTTGGCTGACATATCATTACGTAGGTGCCTCCAAAAGTAAAAACTAAATGGTTCTTATCACTGGTCCTGCTTTGCATATCTCTGACAAGCATGATTAGTTCTACTTTAGTATAGTAGTGCCATGCTTTGGAAAATAGAACATGTTTTTTTTTGGTCACGCGATCCTTTCCTCTCTAAGCATTGCACTCTTTTTAGTACTCTGAGAGGCATCGTTTGTCAATTGACCTTTGATTCCTTGCAATGGCTTTAGAAGGACATTGTATTCTTGCGATCATCAGATTTCACAATTACAATTTGTAGGCTTTAGTTTACAGGAGGGAGGTAGAGGTGGGCCGCCATGGTTAAGTGAAACCACAACAAGAAAAGCACGTCTATTAAAGCAGGTAACTGGATCAATATATGATGATTTAGCTTTCAGAAATACGAGAAACACACAACTACACAACATAGGTCTGTTTCAGATACCCAGCTTTGTTTGAGTAATGCATCCAGTTTTGGAGTGGATATAGGCACTGTTTGCCATGCAGTATGGATGATCTGACTATATATGTTCTATTTAAATGATTGGATGAATCCCTCCAGTTTTGGAGTAGATATAGGCACCATTTACCATGTAACAAGACTGCTACGACAATGCTAATCATGAGAGTGATTCGAATTTTAAGATATGCCTACATATATGTTAAGACAGTGCTAATCATTGCAATGATATTTACATTTTTAGAGATGAACAAACTAGATGTCTAGCATGGCTGACCTCACTATACGTTGTATTTGAATGATTACATGGACGCCTCCAGTTTTTTTAGACTACATATAGGTACCGTTCACCATTTACCATGGAATGATTAGATGAACACCTCTTGTTATTAATTACATTGTTGTTACAGCTTCCCATTCAGTTTTATATAGCTAATACAGTGACATAGAGATATGTATGTAGCTAATCATTCTTGAGGATTTTTTAGAGCATGTATGTATCTAATCATTCTTGAGGATGTTACAGCTTCCTATTCTGTTTTATATAGGTCTGCCTTTTATGTTCAGTTTATGTGACACCGTACTCAAGGTTGGGATAAAGCCCAAGCGCTGAAGATGGAGCTCCAAGCTGGAGGAGTGTGGTGGTGTCACTGATGCCTGCCTATTTGCGGCCAGCTGGCTTCTGCATGTGATAAAATAAAACTGTGTTGTTTGCCTGCCTCGCCAAGGCCTTTTATTTTGATTACCTAATGTCTTTCACAACAAGTACTTTTCAGTAGTGTCCCATGGCATCTGACTCAGGCATGGTAACTGTCATATGTCAGATGTTGTATTTGTGTTGTTTGCGATGAGATGAATACCACTGTACTTTGAATCTTGTCTCTAAAATGAAGCCGTAGACCTCAACAATTAGTGTTTTTTAACAACAAAAAAGTACTACCAATGTCGTGGTTAATATAATGTAAAATTCTCTAGATACATCTATAATCGTCTGGATTATCATCCCTCTGCGATGTCGTTTTATTGCACACAAGCTAATTTATTCAGCTTGATCAAAAATTGATTCCTGTCAATTTATCCCTATATTGTTTATCAGAGTGATTTTATTTTCCCCAATTCCTTTGATCGAAGGAACGGCGCGCAAATGCGCGCCTTCTCACTAGTTTCTTTCCTATTTAGATGCGTCACGGGCCCTGCTGCTTTCAGGAGTCATAAATTTTTATAGTTTTCTTGGTCAAAGTTAAGGTGCATTGATTCTACAAAAGTTTAAGAACAATTTATAATTTGAAATGAAGAGAGTAGACATAGTCATAACAAGAAATCTTTTGTGTTTGTTATGACTATGTCTAGTTCTTACAACAGTTGGTTGAGTAGACTACCAAGAATTAAACAACACTTGCATACAATAAATAAGAATATACGTATTTTTGGTAGTCTACTTAACCAACTGTTGTAAGAACTAGACCAAAAATCATAACAAACACAAAGATACAAAGATGAATCTTGCTAATGACTCCAAGAACAAGGGAACATAAGAACTTCGTCTGTTGCCTCCTCTTGCCACAGCCGCCACGACGACACACCTCGGGACAGGCTAGCGGACGCTACCAGGGGGTGTGTCCGTATCCCCCCCTACGCCGGCATCCGCCTGGTTAAAAAACCAGCAAACCGAAAAACACTTCAACTCCACCTTGCTTCCTCAAATTTTGAAGAAGCGAGTCTGGTTGCCCGCAGCCATGCGGAGGAATCTTCGCACCGCCGCTTATGGTGCCCCCCCGCCCACGGCCCGTACAACCTTTCCTCGGCCTCTTCCTCCTCCTGACTGACGGCGGCGGCGGCGAGCCGGCGGTGAGGTTAGGGTTCCCGCTGTTAGGGTTCCTCGAGCAACCACCATGGCAACTTCTTCCCCGGTTGTGGATCCCGTCAGCCGGCCGCTCGGGCGGCTCCGGGCACCGGTAGCGGTTCGGCCGGCGGTGGAGCGAGCGCGCGCCAAGCCGGGTGGGGCTGAACTCATCTGATTCGGTATGGGTAGGCGGCGGGGCGCCGAGGTCGGCCATGGCGGGTGCGAAGAGCGGGAGAAGAGAGAAGAAGGGGGCCGCCGCAGGCGCTGGGGTTGCCCCGAGTCCGTCAAGGAAATTTTTTCCTCCGCCTTTGAGTCACTCCCAGCCATAGACTAGTGGACTGTGGAGCACAATTCAGTGGAAAGAGGAATGGGCCGGTAGTCCATTTGTGCTCTGTTAACAATTCTGCTTTCTTTTGCTCAAAAAAAAAAAAAAAAAACAATTCTGCTTTCTTTCCTTATTTTTTTTAATTAACAGACAAAGATCGTCATGTTACAGTTGTACACCAAGAATAAAAAACGTGTCCTGAAAAAAAAAAGGGTCTCGGTCTCCGTCCGCAGAACAACATTGTCCTTTGACATGATCACAGCTGACAGCCTTTAGTTGAACATTGTCCTTTGCCATGACACCCTCTGTTTTCTAGCAGGCGTCGGCATGTCAGGCATACAAATGGAGCTTGTCAATCAGCTTCTCCATGTCAACGTTCAAACCAGTTTTATATATTGTAAAAAAAAAAATGAAGAAAAACTCAAACCAGTATTTGCTTGAAAACCAGTTTTCAAAAAGGAAAAAAACACTATACTCATGGTCAGTACAGTACACGGAAGTGAATTACATGAAAAATGAAAATCAATTACTATGAGAAGCACAAAAAAAATGTAAGGAACAACATGATTTCTTCGATTGCACAAAGGCCGCCTCATCGACAAGGTGAGTAGCGGTCTCCAAGGATACAGACTGTCGAATGAAAGATCATGATGAAAACAAACATCTAATTAGACAACACAGGCCAGGGGAAAAAATACTCTTCATTTCACAACATTTATCAGGTCCTTGTTACCTAACCAGCATAGTAATGGATCAAAACTAAACAGAATAATGTCAAATTTAAACTCATTGGTGGATCCATTCAAGTAAACAGACAGCCTTGCCAGAGACCTGTTGTAATGTGTTGCTTGAACAAGAAAATACAAACAAATAGGATGGGAATCATTCAACGTTGAACTCCAGTGAAGATCTTGCACTAGTTTTCAATCTAGCATATCTGCTTCGTGTGATTTGGTGATTCGGTCACATCATGTTGGAAGTTCAATACTTCAATGAGCCATATTCCACAAGTACCACGCAATAGAAGCAGCCATAAATTAAGTGTTGATATCATGTTAGGCCCAGATAAACTTAAACATTATACAAAATAACCGGGGTAATTAATGTTGGAACAAGTCCTCAAGAGAATACATCAGCATATAAAAGTAAGCCAAACCAGATTAAAAAAGATGACCAATTCTTTATTTTTCATGATCTCCAAAACCAATTTCCCATTTAATATAGACTATATCACTAACATTATGACCTTTGATACTGCCGTGAAAGAAAAGAGACCAATCTCAACTAAATCAAGTACAAATCCATATATTCAAGCTGCACATAACTGAGTCGATCCAAAATAATCCCAAAACAGAGATGAGAGATGTAAATTTTGGATTACCTTCAAAAAAAGGGTGGGCTGGCGAAAAGCCCTTGTGTTAAAATGAAAATCTCAAGCATACATAGATACAAAATCACCTACACAAATATACTCTCCAGCCCCTTGATAGACTTCAACACGCCGTCACAGATCCTTCAATCCAAATTTGTGCCACAAGCCCACAAATTAGGGACAATGAACATTAATATTGCTTTCATGCCATTTCATTCAAAATCAGAACTTATGCACTCTATCCTATGCCATCGAGAAACCCTGCAACAGACTAATAGCTTATCTACTAATATGCACTCTATCCTCTATTGCCACTCAATCAGAGTGGCCCTAATTCTCCAAGTATCAATGAACTTTCCATATAAATTCTTTTAAGATAACATGTAGTTACATTACTCTACAAAACCAGGTGGACTTACTACATCTCTAACAGTCAATTAAACTAGCAATATCACAGATGGAAGGTTTATTTAATTATGATTTATGGAAAATTGCTCACTGCAATTTTTTTTTATCAAAAGCATATTGATTGTGAATCATTCTTTTCTGAAATTAGAGGATACAATCATTTAGGGATCATACTATAAGTTTAAAGCCCAAACAAACGTTTTTTTGGATTATTGCTTAGCAATGGCATCAATATCTGAGTTGGTGTTTGCAGGAACCTGATCAAGTTCCCGCCAAACTATGCACACTTCTACAACAGCAAGACCATATATCAAGAAGTTTCAACATCTCAGCAAATGGGCTACCCCTTGTAGTGTAGGTGAAGTAAGAACATATGGCAAAATATTATGTACGAATCAGTGTTATTGTAACAGCCATGTCAGACTCTTGTAAAATTTACTGCAACAAAGTCCAATCACTCCACATGTGACGCCAACAACTTAATCCTCTATTTTTTTTTTACTTTTTATCTATAAATAAATAGGGCACTGAAGCTTTTTCTCAAATATTTGTGCTACTATGAATCATGAAAAGTTACCAATTGCCCACAAGACTGAACACAATATGAATCAGCAGCTTCAACAGAGATCCATGGCTATCATCTGTGTCAATATAAACATGTACAATTTGATGTTCTAATAAACTACACATAATATTAGAGAGTTGCAACCAACGATCAGTCAAAACAAAATGTAACGCCAGAATATCCAACAAGTAAAATCATCCCATTGCATCAGGACATACTCCTTTCCAAATATCGAACAAGTAAATCATTCCATTGCATCAAGATATCCAGCTAACCTTTCTGAATTTTTTAGAAAAAATACAGCAGTACAGTATGTATGTAGTGTAAACCTCTGTCATTTGGACAAACACAAGTCCCTCTTTAAGGAGAAAAGGAAACCGATCAAGTCGCGCAAAACCATCTCTGCATCTACCTCTATACTTTGCATGTGATACAGCTGAGTAACAACCTTTCCTTGTAACGAAAGCACCCGATTCAAAACCAACCCATACATACAACTGTATAAGATCATCATACCAGAAGAGCATGCAGCCGCCACCGCTAGGTAGGATTCAAGGGCGACGGTCCGAGCGGCTTTCAGGACTCGTACTCCGGGTCGTCGGTGGGCAGCTCGAAGCGGCAGAGCGGGCACGAATTGCGCACCTGGAGCCAGGGCACGATGCAGTCGTCGTGGTAGCAGTGCGAGCAAGGCAGCCTCTTAACGCGCTGGCCGGCGGTGAGCCCGTCCTTGCACACCGCGCACTCGTCCCCTTCCCCTTCCTCGACGACGGCGGACGGGAGCGCCTCGACGGCGGATCTGGCTGCGGGGGCTTGTTCTTGAGGAACAGCCCCTCCCCGCCTGCCACGAGCACCTCGTACGCCGCGGCCTCCTCCCTGTGGTGGGAGGTGTACACGAACCCCCTCCTCGGCGTCTGCGGGCGGCGGGGGCACATCGGCGAGCACCTCCCACTCGGGCTCTGGGGCTTCCGCGGCGGCGCCCGAGGGGACGCGACCTCCTCCCACTCGAACTCCTCGGCGGCGGGGAGGCGAAGAGCGGGTCGTCGGCTTCCTCGACCTCGAGGCAGTCCCAGCATATGGAGGTGTGATCGCCGTCGTACTCCGCCGCCTCCGCGTCCGCGTCCGTGAACCCGAGGCCGTCGCGGTCGCCGTCGCAGGCGGGCGCGAAGAGCGCGTCGCGGAAGAGGGCGACGTCGACGGAGCTGAAGAGGCTGCGGACGCGGTCAGCCACCGCCGCGGACGCGGACGGGGCGGACGGATCCGGGCGGAAGACGGGGACGAAGGCGTCGTCGGAGCAGTAGGACGCGCTGGGGAGTATGATGCCTCCAGCGTCCGGTGGATCTCGTCGCCGGCGAGCCGGGGACGGTGGATGTGGATCGACGAGGACGCCATGGATGATGGGATCCGCGATTTGCGAATCGAGGATGGGGAAAAAAATCGTGCCCGACTGGCCCCGTGCCCCCTGGGGAAGCGTTTTCGTTTCGGGAGGCCGAGAAATTCTACGCCTCGACCGCGTGTTTCGTCCATGACGTGTGGGACCACATGTTGTGGAGCCCAAATGGCAGTGGGGTGGGCGTTGAGCACGCGCTCCGCGTGGTTGGTGATCGCGCGGTCTCATGGCAGGTGGGGTACACGTTGCCGGACCCACATGTCAGAAATGAGATGCACAGATGGCTTGTGTGGAAGACGACAAGCGGCAGAGGTCCAAGCATGTCAGTGAGACAAGGACGGTTAAGTGCCTTTTGCTGACACCTTTGGCTGACAGGTGGGGCCGAGGAGCTGTGTTGTGTGAAAGCGGAGCAAAGGTAGCCACCGGTTGCTTGGGGTGCGGGAACGACGGCGACACGACAGGCTGGTTTGACGGCGACGCGCTGGGCCGCTAGGAATCGCAGCAGCGTCACGGCACGGCACGGCACGGCGGCCGTTGTTGCCATTCGGCTCCGGCGTTTGCCATTGGGCCCAAGGTCAGTCGTGTATGTCATGACTGGTTCAAAGAATTTACTCCACAAAATTCAACTAGTGCTGCTTTATACCACAAAAAATCTTCTCTTCCCACAATTTTTCAACATTTTATATATAAAATATTTGTAACTAGTACAATGTTTAGACTTTACACCTAGAACATGTGAATTCCCCATTTACATAGTATGGTGTGATCGGTTCGTGTGCCATGCCTTATGCATCATAATCCATGCCAATAAAAATATGCAATGTGCTGGTGTTTGCTATAGTACTACACAAGCAAATAGAAAGTAAGATTGCTTTAGATTCTATACTGTGTTCCCGTGTCACCTCTACGTTCTAAAATATACGTATGAGGGAACTGCGAAAACATTGTCTTGCCGCCTTGGGATCATCTCAAGGTTCCATATTCATATATTGTGTTTCTCATGGCCATCTCTATCTTAAATTAGTCTTACGAAATTATTCTTTAAAAAATATTTTCTAAAATTCATTTTTGTGTTGAATTCATTTTTATGTTGAAGTTGTAGATGGTACTATATCTTTTAAAACCTTACCAAAGTTATTAGATATATAATATATAATATTAAGGTTCTAAAAGAGTAAGACTCAACTCGATGCGCGGTTTGAGTGATCGACTCACAACCCAACTACTCTAGAGTTAGGGCCTGTATAGTAGAGATATGCCTTTAATTTTTTTCAATTGGAATTTATGGATCTGTATCAAACAACTAATATGCTTCTGGATTCTATTGAGAGACTGGCGCTAAGATCACTTATCCATTGACATTACGAGTTGGGAGCTTAAAACAACCCTCCATAGCTTTGCACTACTTAGTCAGCACCAAAATCACTCTTTGTTTCTCACCTGCTCTGCACTCAAGAATCACTCAAAATCAAGAAGTGATGCCTAAATAAAAATTAGAAAGTAGGCACTTAAACTTCTAGAGATTGTTAATCTGCCTTGGGTAATCAGTACCTGTTCTTGATACATTTCCTGTCACTAAAAAACAGCACGTGTAGGCTTTTCATTTTTTTTAACTCGTTGTACTAATCCCGTTGGTGATGGCTTGTCACGTACCCCACCAGTCACCACACGTGGGCGTTAGGAAAAGAATGATGTGTGCGTGTGGGGGCAATCTACATGCTCCGGCCTCTCCTCTGAAGAAATTTGTTGGACTTGAGCTCTCACCGAGCTTCGCCCTTAATGAAGCTTATTTCAATCAATCTCTAAATGCGAGTGCGATTGGCCAAAAAAAAGGCAGCATATTTTTAGTTGATGTGTCTCAGTGGATGAGCTGGATGGGGAGACGGACGTTTCACCAATCACCAGAGTGTCATGAGGAATCGTTAGGTTTTCTTGTACGAGGAAGCACTCAGGATCCTGTGACGTTTTCAAGTCACCTTGGCATGCATGGTCGCCGAGTCCAGCGGAGAGTTTTCTAGTGCTATTTCCACAAAAAAAATACTCCATGTCAGGCTTTTCGTTCGCGAGCAATGAAGCATGAATGACACGACTATTCTCAATGCATACTTTCATTCTAGTGTTCTATGAGAATAAAGGATTTTAAATTTCATGATGATTCATCTAAAGTTGGAATGTATTCATAAAATATAATTGTTTTCTTTTAAAAAATATAAGGAAGAAACTCGAATAAATCTCTCAATGATAGCAGGGCACCAAAATTGGGCCTCAGTGGCGGAGCCCACTCGTATACGAAGGCCAGTGGGCTTCGATCCCGTGCTTAGCAAAGGGCCCAGTTGAGTTCTTCATCGAGCGGCCCAGGTCCCCACATTGCTGTCTCGCCCATGCAAATGCAATGAACACAACTGCTCAAAAAAAAAAAAAAAAAGTTCAGTTCTGCAGGAGCTGCTTTGTACTCTACTACGAGCACACAGTATATATTGCTCTGATCACGCATTGCAAAGACATGACATGAGCTGGACTGGTTGAGTTCCAGGCCTTCCAGTTCCAGCCATAGGGAGTTTCCATGTAATGTAAGGAGGAACCGGCACCTTTGATGCATTTGCAAGTTTCAAGACTGCGTGCTTGTGCTTCTCCTCTAAAAGGCTAACTGTTCCCATCCCATCACCATTGTCAGTCACTGCACAAGTCATGAAGCTGCTAATTTCTGGGAAAGCAAAAGTATGTAATGACAGCACCAGATCAATTAATTCAACCATTCCCAAAAAAATGTTTTACCTTTTATCTAGATATATAAAAAAGCAGAATGATCTAGTGCTTCTTGTTGCCTGGATTGTGTGGAAAGAGCGGAACGCGCGAGTATTCAGGAGTGTATCTTCATCAGCGCTAGAGCTTGCACAGCGTGCAGTGCAGGAGGCCGAGCTTTGGGTGGCGGCAGGCTTCAGGACGCTTTCACCATGCTTGTCGGTTTGGTCGCGTCAACCTTTCGTTTAATGGCGTAGTGTGCGTTCCAGTTAGCTAGGAGTTTCGTTTCTTCGGTTTTTACCTTCCTTCGTAGTGGATGTCCGCTCGACATCAATGTTTTGTTGTAATTTGGTTTGGATTTGGTTTTCCTTCTTAATAAAAAAAAACGGTGAACGGCCCGATCGCGAAAAAAACAGAATGAACCAAGAGAATACTATTTACCAGCAGCGAGTTGCATTTTTCTTGGTTGGTTCCTGTCTTCTGGTCGTCCATTCCACTTCCACGCGTCTCTGCAAACCGCTGTTCTAAACAGACCTGCAAGTCAGTCAGGAGAGATCCGATTCTTTTGGACCCCTGTTCCTGCTAATCATTTCACAACTTGAATACTAACCTAACCTGCTTGACTAATCATTGGACGTTCAGTCAAAAAAAAAAAAAAATGACGACAATCAATTAGTCTCGGTAATGACCCCATTAAGCCGCCCTCTGTTGTTTGTGTCTCGATAACCATTCCGTCTCGGAAATGAACAACAATCTTCTTCTTCTTCGCGGAGTATATTTCAATCATGAGTTATGCGTAGCATGCACACCCGGTTTCATGTTTGCATCTCCTTTCTGCCACCACCACATGTTTCTCTCTCTCAAGACTGAAGAGACTGACGACGATAGCTGTGTTCCTTCCATCTTTGTCTGATGAACATCAGTTATGAGTTGCAGTTGGCTTCTGCAGTTTGCACAAACAACTCCCTTTTGCTCACTCAAGAAATGCAGCTCCCTATGTTTTCTCTCCAAAGGTTGAATGAAACATTCTCAATGTGTTGGCAAGCTTCTGAAAGTTCCCAACGAAATGAAATGTTCACCACTCAACAATTAGATTGGCCATGCATGATGCTACTGACCGACTGTTCGGGGAGCTTCAAGCAACACGCTCAGCCTTGGTTTCTCGCAAAGCTAGCTTCACTTGCTACTTTGCAATGCAAGGCCGGGCGGCGTGCATCCAGTTGCTTGGTGTCGGAAACATGCTAGGTTACTTTGCAATGCAATGCAAGGCCACAGTGGGCAAAGGCAAAAGGGAGGGCGAGCAACCGAAAGGCAGCAGCTCCCGTTCAAAAGAAGAGAAGCCCATCATCCATCTTCATCTACAGCAGCAGCAGCAGTAGCTTGCAAGTCACTCCTTGCCTTCGATCTCCCACTGTCAATTTTATTTTATTTTAGTGTACACATCCATGGGAAAGGAAGATGTAAACAGTAACAGCAGGAAGTTACCGGGGATCAAAGCGTCTACGTATGGTTTGCTGCTTTAGACAGTAGGAGTAATCAAAAGATTAGATTCAGGGCGGCCGCGAACCCCGAGGCTAATGATAGTTTAGTTTAAGTAGTTGGAGACTAGAGAGGCTAAGGGAGTCAGAACAAGGGCATCTCAGCCAGTCAGTTAGTAGGCTCTGTATTGCACTGGAAATTCTGCATCAAGGAACAGTAACTTTCTCTCTTTCTTATGATATTGTAGCTACTACATAGAAATATGAGGAAATTCAGGAGAACCTACTTATTTATGTTCTTCAAGAGAAAATTACCTTGATCTGAACCTCATTACAAGTTTCTCCCTGTCTTTCATTGAATGGAAATGCAGTTTACAGCAATACTTGCCTCCAATCCAAGTAGTACTGGCACTATGCCATGCCATTATATTAGCAGTCAACTAATGATGATAGGGCAATGGACACTCACAGTTTTTAAGTACAATTACAGGCAAGGCAGCAAGATTAAAGAACGTCATGGTGCTAGTCGGCACTGTCAGAGTGTCAGTCCCATGAGATTTGGTAGTAGTCCGGTCAGATTAGATGGAAGAAGCAACAAGTAGTAGCCACGGGTAGTTGGCTACGCCTTTGTTGATTTCAAGAAAGCAGGTTCTGTCACCCAAAAATAATAATATGCTAAGTCTGTTTTACAAACGAACATGGTGATTCTTATCGCGTTGGTGCCACATCAAAAAACTTAAGAAAACTACGTTAGAAAAAAAAAGAGTTGTTATATTTCAGGTGTCTAAATTTTCATACAACAATTCTACGCAACCAACTAATAATAAAACGTCAACTCATAAGAAGTAATTCATATATTAAAAAAATCTATAGCCAGACAATGATAAAATTTGCATGTTGTCTGTCTGAACACTAAAAAAATCAGATACGAAATATAGGAAAAGGTAATGCAGTGCCAAGCAATTGCCAAACCGAGCTAAGCAAACAAAAGCAGAGGTTAAAGCACAGAGTAAAAAGCTCCCAAAGAGAGGTCAATACTCAAGAGCTCCATAAATTCAAGATCAACACCCATTTGATCTCTCTCTCTCCCTCTCTCTGTCTCCATGGATTCATTTCCATGGGCGTCGGTGTCTCAGGCTGCGGGGCTAGCCGGCGGCAGCGCAGTCGTCTCCGACGGGAGGGCGGGGGCTCTTGCCGCCGCCGATGCTCGGGCTCCAGCTCCCGGCACCGCCCGGTCTCGAGCACTTCATGGACCCCGGCCTAGTCCAGCTGAACATGCGCTCCTCCTGCTTCGCCGCTGCAAACGGAGCAACCACCGCAAGCCACTCGTACATCACCTCCGAGGATCACCCACTGCAAGCCACCGCCACCGGCAGTAGCAACGGCGACCTGGTTTCGCCGCCGGCGGCGGCTACCAAGACACGCCGAGCGCCGAGGCCTGCTCGTCCAGGGCACCGGAGCCGGACCCCAACTCCAACAAGAGGAAGCGATCGAACAAGGTACTTGTTGCTCACTGCTCACTGCTAATTGGTTCGCACCGGCCGGTGTCTCAATGCAACGTTGTGGTCGGATCGCAGTCGCAGGACGTTCTTGGGACGGATCAAGATCAAGGGATGGCGTCGAACGCGTCCGCGGATTCTTCGAACGAGCGCGGCAAGAACGACGCCAAAGGCAACAAGGAGGAGACGCCGCCGGCGACCCGCAAGAAGAAAGGGAAGGGAGCTTCGGGGGCCGACGACGAGTCGTACATCCATGCCAGGGCCCGGAAGGGGCAGGCAACCAACAGGCATAGCCTCGCGGAGAGGGTGGGTACTGTACACACAGATTTAATTTGTTACTACTACTGCTGCAAACAAATTTGGTGTTCTTGTAACATGCAAGCAACTGGTCACCTGAATGGATTAGCACTTGAAAACATGTAGTCCCGAATGATGAACTGGTTCTTTTTTGGACAGCTGAGAAGGGGAGAAGATCAGTGAGAGGATGAAGCTTCTGCAAGACCTTGTTCCTGGTTGCACTAAAGTGAGCCCTCCTGACCTGACCGGAAGAACAGCTCTACTTGCCTTTTCAGAACTTGTTAATTAACAATAATGACGCGTTTTCTTTGGGCCGGGTTGGGTTTGGATCGATTTAGGTCACTGGTAAGGCGGTGATGCTGGACGAGATCATCAACTATGTCCAATCCCTGCAAAGGCAAGTGGAGGTATGCATGCTTCATCTTCAATCTCATACAGTCACACTGAAGGTTTCTCTTTCTCATCTGAAAAAAAGGCAATGTACTACTGACCAAATGCATGATTCCCCTTGCATCTCGCAGTTCTTATCCATGAAGCTGTCGGCGGTCAATCCACAGCTCGGCCTCAACATAAAACAACTTCTATCGAAAGATGTAAGCAAGCTGTTCTTCCTTGTCCCTTTTCGTTCTAGTTTTGCAAGAAATGCATGGCAAAATTACAAAATGTGTATGTGTCCTTGATTTGGTGGAATGCAGTTTTTTCGCGCCCCCAATAATGCTCCTTCAAGTTCATCTACTCACCTGGGATTCTCATTCTCCCACGAAATGATGCCCAAACTACCGCCATTGTCGCGGCCGGGAATGTTCCCGGGAGGCCTCTTGGCTAATTCAGATGGGTTCAGAACAGCCATGGAGGGGCAAATAGACGTCAAAGACTCCATAGGACATCATGTCTCTCAGGTCTGCATAGCAGAATCCCAGCATTTTCTACTTGTTACCCTACTAGCTGTGCACTATTTGAGAGATAGACGGACTAGGTTGTTGTTGCAGGTGTTTCAGAGTAGAAATTTATAGCAATTATATGCATTTGCAATCAGGTTGGTTTTCAAGAATCCTAACCAAACTTTAGCCTGTCCAGCAGATGCCTCTCACTTTGGACGGATCGTTCCACAACACAGCGCAAACGACGGTGTACGGGGCCATAGCCGGTCCAGATCATCTGAGCATGAGGTCTGATCAGGATGGGGGGTTTCATATGTGAAGTTGAGCAGTGTCAGAGTTTCTTCTGGTCAACTGGCATGTGCCGTGGAGTAGAGAGGGACAAAGCACATAACTAGCATTTGTTGTGCCATAGAGTGAATTACTGCATAGTGCAGAGGCAGGACAAAGCTTGATTCCTCCATGAATTGCTTCATGGTTGTACTCACTACTCAGAGCTGAAAGTTGAGACACCGGAAGTAACTCTGCTGCAGCTATGAATTTATGATGGTGTTGGAAGGAAACCCTGTCTGGGTGGAGTGTGAAGTACTTAACTGTCTCCAACAGTCGACCCTAAAATTGACGATGCATTCACCTATCTGGGTCGGGCACAGCAAAAGGGTACGAGGCCCATAACCTCCCCTCTCCAACAGCAGATGCAACAAAAGTGGACACATCTTCTTCCTCCTCTCGCGAGAGCGAGCGCGAGCCCCGACTCCGTAGCCGCCGCTGCCACCGCAGCCTCCTCTTCTCTCCCTCTCGCCGTCTCGCGGACCGCCCCTGCCAAGCTCCGCCCTTGGAGCAGATCCGCGGCGGCCTCCACCTCCACCTCCCCACACGGATCCACGCTCGTTCCCTTCGTCACCGATGGTGACGGCCTCCGGCGGGCGCGGCCACCGGGACCGGGGATGCCACGGCTGCGCCTCCTCACCGTCGGTGAGATCCAGGCCAACCTCGTCGCAGGAGGAGTCGTCGGGATGTGGTTGTCCTCTTCTTCCTCGCCCATTGTTGTCCGCGCTCGCACCGCAGGGCCGGCCGTCGTCGTCCGCGCCCGCACGGGCGGCCTCGTCGTCGTCGTCGTCGCCCCGTCTGCGCCCGCGCAGCGGCCGCCGCGTCGCGTCGTCCGCGAGCGAAGCGCCGTCGTTAAGCGCCCGCACCGGCGGGCCCCGTCGTCGTCGTCCGCTCACAGCGCGCCCCGTCGTGCCCACACCGGCGCGCAGCGGCCCGCCCTGCTCCGCGAGCCGCGCCCACACCGCAGCCCCGCCTCGCCTTGTGCGGGCCCACCATGCGTCGGCGCCAGATTTCATCGAGGAGAGAGAAGCGCGCATATTTGGCTTCCCTCTCTCCTTCGATGCATTTTGCGTTGGTGGAATGGCTGCGCTTGTTGGAGGGTGTTTTTCTCACCTAAAAGCACTGTTGGCTACCTACTTTGTGTTTTGAGTCCGCCGTTGGAGACAGTTTATACACCAGAAAATAGACACAGGTTGTTGCATGACAGGGTTTTTGTTTGTGTTGTTAGTTAATATATATAGCTAGTTAGCGAGCAGCACTAAAAACATCTATGTTCAGATTAAACTGTCAGCTTTTATTCAATCTTTTTACTTCTTTTTACCTGACTCAGTTCATCTTTGTATATTTTTCATCATTACATTGACTGAAAATTTGTAATATTGGGACCCAAACTTAGGACTATATCGACCTTTGGGAAAAGTGATAACTATGACCCAAAGCCAAATGCTCTTACTGATTCAAGCTGCTGCTGGTCCAGCTGGGCCGCTTGAACTAGATATGCTAAGGGAGTCAGAATAAGAGCTTCTCAGACAGTAGGCTCTGTAAATTGGAAATTCTGCGTGAAGATGATCGGTGGAAAAAAAAAATCTGTCCCAAGTAACAATAACCTTTTCTTTTGAGATTCAAGCTACATAAAAATTGACAAAAATTCAGGAGTGCCTACTTATTTATATTCATCAGAAGAAAGAAATTTCCCGGCCATTGAATGGAAATGCAGCATTAAACTATGTCAGTGGTAATCTGCACTGTCACTGTCAGTCAGGGGAATAAAAACTTCATGGACATGGGCTCAGTCATCATGGGTTTCCCACAACACAAAACAAATTCCTAAAACAAAGCCGAGTTTCCCACAACACAAATTGTTGATCTGATCTCCAAGTAGCAGTAGGTCAGTAACAACCACATAAAGGGGGAGGGAAACAGCTGTGCATAAACTTGTTTTTTTATTATTATTGTGAGGGACAGCACAATTTTGCTATGTAATCAGTCTTCATGCTTTATTGCTTTCTAAGGCCACAACGACCTCAATAAAATGTTAGTGGCCAGCAAATCTACACCTACAAAAATTGCCATGGCAGGAACCCGTATAGAAGTATCTGTGACCAAATAATGTTCTAGCCCATGGCCTTAATTTTAAGGCCGGCACTGCTAAATATGAAGTTCTAACAACGAATGTCCGTGGGAGAACTCACTAATCCCTCCAGGGATCACTCTCAGGTCTAACTTCCGAGGGCTCAATCACCTCCGTTACGGTGCCTTCAGATGAGTCTGCCTCCGCGCTGGCCTCACCCGTTGATGCTTCCGCCTCCTCCATGTCAGACCTTCCCCATCTCCCACCGAGGGCAATCGCCATCATCTCATAGATCTTGCCACCCAACTCTGCTGGACTCTCCGGCTGGAAATTATGACAAACATTCCAATATTTTAATAAATGATTTTCACCAAGACTATGAAAATCCGTAAATGTATTCCATTGTACTTACAGTATATCCACTTGAGATTAAAGCAGCCTCATATAGGAGCTCAACAGCCCTCTTGGCTTCTGTGCTATCAGGCTCATTTTTGCAAGCAGCCTGCCAACAATAATTTTCATTCAGATTAGTTACTTCATATAGCTCAGTCACATTAATCCTTGGTGAGCTTGACTACTGATTCCCCAGGGGTAATGGTCTTACACTCAAATCCTTGATAATTGGGTGGTCAGGGTTGATTTCAAAAATCCTTCTTCCCTCATGAATTCCAAGCTTGATGTGTCACCAAGTGTTTGAGCCTTCATGAGCCTGTCAATTTTGAGAAATACATATGAAGAAACAGATAATGACTAAACATAGCAATGGTTTAACAAGAAACATACCTTTCCATATTGGCGGACCAACCAAACTTGCCAGATACAAGAACACATGGAGATGAACTTAGGCGTTTTGATATTTGGACCTTCGCAACCTTGTCACCTAGCTGTTGTTTAACCCAATCACATAGGAGAGTAAACTCTTGCTTAGTTTCTTTAGTCTCTTCCTCTTCATCACCTGCGAAAATAAATAAAGATATCTTCTATTCAATGCGATGGAAGTAATCAAACAGTCATAACCACTCTAAGCAAGCATAAGCATTTTCTCACCCAATTCCAGATCCTCTTTGCTGATATCCACAAATTTCTTCTCTTTGTAGGTCTGCAAGTTCTGAATGGCAACCTCATCTATTGGCTCAATAAGGTAGAGAACCTAGATAAAAAGAAAACAGTACCCTGAGCTAAAGCATGAAAGAAGAAAGAGCATGTCTCTCCCATAGTCAATAGTGTCTATGCCAAGTACATACTTCAATATCTTTCTGGACCAGCTTTTCCAAGAAAGGAGCAGTCTTTGCACTCTGGAGACTATCTGTAGCGATGTAGTAGATTGCCTTTTGACTTTCAGGCATGCTCTCTACATATTGATCAAGACTTATCGTATCTCCCTCATTTTTAGAAGAGTGGAAGCGCAACAATGGAGCAAGGCGCTTGTGATTCCCTGTGTCCTCAATGCAACCAAGCTTAATAAACTTGCCAAAGCTTTCCCAAAACTTCTTATAATCCTACAGAAAAAAAAAGTAAGAACATCACTATCAAGTATAATAACTAGTAGGAGCAAACTAAAGGTCCAGTTGTACCTCCTTGTCTTCCTTTTTCGGCAATATCTTCAATCATATCAAATGTCTTCCTGACAAATTAAACTGCATAATCCTTACCTGAATAAAAAAATGTCTCTAAATATATTGACAGTATGAAGAACATTTGTACATTTTCAATGCGGGAGAGGTAAAACTGGCAGGTGTTTCACCCGTTACTTACAATTCGACTTTCCTGAAGAATCTCCCGAGAAACATTGAGGGAAGGTCATTTGAATCCACCACACCTTTCACAAAGCTCAGATATCTTGGAAACTGCAAGATGCACGCTAAAATGAATAATTCATTCCATCTCAATCGATGGAAAGTAGAAAATAATAACAATATTATTAGCATTGCAAGATAGTGTACCAGTTCACCATCGAAGTCATCAGAGATGAAGACTCTTTTAACATATAGCGGATATTTTTTTGGTCTTGGGATTCATTATCTCCTCATTACTAAGTGGTGCCATGCCTGGAACATAAAGAACACTCCTGAATTCCACCTCACCCTGTTTATAGAAAAGATCAAGTTATCAACTATATACAATGTATGTGAATTCAAGTGTTCACAGACTTGTTTAATGAATTCACACACCTCTGTTGTGAAGTGAGTGTGGGCAAGAGGGTCCAAAAACTCATTGAATGTCTTCTTATAGAATTCATTGTATTCAGTGTTCTCAATTTCCTTTGGACTCCTCATCTGCATGGAGGGAACAGAAATCAACTGTCTGTTTTTCTTCATTAGCCCTCACACCCTTGGTACCACCCATCAATTTGTCAATGTGGAGACCAGAGTGATCACAAGTACCAGAAGGGTTCTAAGTATGAAACGAACAGGAAGCAGTAACTCCAGACTTACCCATATGGGTTTTGTTTCATTGGCTAGTTCCCAGTCCCAATATTTCTCAGTAACAGTCTTCTTCTTTTTCTTTTTCTCAGCCTATATGTCAAAGTATGCCTAATTAATTACAAAAGAAGCAAGATTCTAGAAACAAGGAAGACTAGAAGGAGTTGATTTGCAAAAACTAACCTCTGTTGCCTCTTCACCTTCTTTCGGCTCTTCATCCTCTTCAACCTGTCAATCAATGGGGGATCACATCAGAGAAATAAATGAAAAGACAATACGCATTGATAGATCAAAATAACTGGCATGGTCACGATTCACAAGAATAAGCAAGAAGCTTTGTCAAGACCCTACCTCAACAGTTCTTGATTTCTCCTGCCATGTGTATATGGGGAAAGACACAAACTGAGAGTAGTTTTTCACTAAGCCTTGAATCCTTGAAGGGTCCGCAAACTCGTACTTATCATCAGGCTATAGAAGAAATACTAATGTAAGATTGGTATTAAAAAAACATTTCATGCCATATCAGATGAACATAGCAACCTACCCTTAAAAACAGGGTAATCTGAGTTCCACGTGTGAGCATTTTCTCAGGATCAGCCTCTTCCTTGATGACATACGAGCTACTGTCAGCCAAAGCTTCCCACACATACTGTTTATCTGATTTTGGACTCTTGGTGGACACCACAACCTGCAATGTGGGTTCAACAAAATGTCAACTTAAAATAACAATCTAAGCCAGTGTAAAATGAGTAAAAGTTCATTCCATGTAAAATTATTTAAGAAAAAAAAATCATCCAAGAAATATCTCACACCTTCTCTGCAACAAGAAAAGCTGAGTAAAATCCAACACCAAACTGACCAATTAGACCATTGTCCGCCCCAAGGTCTTTGTTTTCCTGATGAGCAATACATTTCCACATTAGGGAAAAAGACAATAAAACAATCACATAGACACTACAGTTAGGCCATAAACATATCCCACAATTGTCAAGGGAAATATAATATTGCACCTTGAGGGCCTTCAGAAATTTTGAGGTACCACTCTGAGCAATAATGGTACCAAGACAGTCCTTGAGCTCATCTTTAGTCATACCAACACCCGTGTCACTGTTGAAACAAATAACCACCAGAAAGAAAAATCATGACATTAGAGTCTGTTCACAGAACACCAAGTAGTTCTGTCAGAAACAGGAACTTACGTGATAGTAATTGTCCCAGCATCAGGGTCAGGCTTAATCCTTATTTCCAGCTCACCGCCATCAGCAAGCAAAGAAGAATCCGTCACGCCAAGAAACCTCAGCTTATCCAATGCATCGCTCGCGTTACTGGTAGAGCAGCAGATAAGTAGCATCCATGAATAATGGCATCGAATGAAGTGCCATAGATTTCCTGATTCCAGAAAAAAGGTACTGACCTAACAAGCTCGCGGAGAAATACCTCCTTATGACTGTAGAGACTATGGACGATCAAATCCATTAAGCGGCTCACCTACAAGGTACAACAGAAAGAAACATACATGTTTCAGTAACCAGTGGTCGCACACAATCAAACTCGGTCATACAGATTTGGCAACATTTCTGCTGGGTAACCTTATCACATTAATTCAATCCCCCAAAAAAATGTTACGGACGAACGTCAATTGAAAATTACATCTGAAGTAACAGATATATATATACGGAGCGTGCCCATGTCTCACCTCCGCCTGGTACTCGAACTTCTCCCCAGCCGCCGCCTCCTCGGCGGGCTTCTCGGCGACGGCCGCATCGCACCTCACCCTGAGCGACCTGCCCCTGCTTTTGTGGGCGTCCCACCTGAGCCCACTGGCGCACCTCACCGCCCCGCTCCCCGCGGCGCAACCGAGCTAGCGGCGGACGGTGGCGCCCTCCTCCCGCGCAGGGCCGCAGCGCCGCCACCGACGACGCGCCCAGAGTCCCGCTTAGCGCCGGTGCCATGGATCAGAGACAGTGACCGCGCACGCCACGAGCTCGCGCGCCAACGTTGGTAGAGAGGAAGAGGGAGGGAGCAGAAGAGGATAAGGGAGGGTTAGGGTTTATGTAGTAAGCTGTGGGAGGGTTCAACAGGAGGAAGGAGATGAGATGAGGCACAGGGGGCCGAAGCTTCTAGAAGCAGTCGGGCCCGAACACTGTCACCGAATCACTGTGACTGTGAGCCGGGCCTTTTTTCTTCTTCTTTCATAGGCCCAAACTTTCTTCTGCTTACATAGGCCCATTTATTGAAATGTGATTGTAGCCACCTCAGTGTTCGAAGCTACTCCCCATCCAAAAAAATATATGCATCTCACTGCTCAAGAAATTAAAATCTTTTTAAGCTTAACTAAACATATAAATAAGTACTCCTAATATTTAATATTTAATGAGTATATAATTGGATTAACCGTGGAATGTATTTTTTTTTATAATAAATTTATACAGATGTACAAATATTCAGGCTGATTCCTCAAAAAAAAATGTCAATGCTATTTTCTACTTATATGTTTGATTCTTCTGAAATGGAGATATTTTTGGAAGGCCGAACAGATCACAGCGTATATGTGTGTGCTTAGAAGCTTCAAGCAATGTAACATATATAAGAGTAAAAGAATCGGAATCTGACATAAAGATCGTGCTATATTTCTCTTTACTGTTCGTGAACATCTTATGATTAACACTCCCATCACTCAGAGTCTTCTTTTATATCTAAGCAACGAGGGAAAATAATGACACTGACAGCAATCAGAAACCCACTCCATTCATCGACCTCGGCTAAGCTCAGAGCTGTCAGTAGTCTCTTTGAAGCAGTCGACATTGCACAGACCCATGGCTCTAATCTTCTCTCCGATCCTGCACAAGAAAAATGAGTGGGTAAAAAAATGACCAAAATCTGTATCACATTGCCAAGACACGAAACCAACCTATCAAAGCTTTTCCTTGGCTTTTCCGGTTGCTCATGTTCGAGGATGCTGTCGAAGCAGTCCACGCTCCTCCTCGATCTCCTCCTGTCTGTGCTGGACCTCGCCTTCTCCCTGTGGCCCGTGCTTCGCCTGCGCTTATCTACGTGCTCAGTGCTCACCGTATGCTCTTCGTGAATCGTGCTCTTCTTCGATGGCTCTAGCCTTCGCGAGATCATGCAAGAAGAAACCTCAGAGATGGCTTCACTGTCAGCTTGCGTTCTGTTTTCAGCTGCCGATGTCTCACGCTCAGCTGCGGCATCTTTTCAGATGGCAGCTTCTTTATGGACGATAGGAACTTCTTCAGGTGTCGTATGTACACTGGGAATTTCTCCAGGTTGCCATGGTCACCTCCCTCGATCCACAGAGGCTCATACTTGTGCTGGCACAGCTCATAGAGCCGCTTGCCATGGGAGCAGTCCACGACGTCATCTTTTGTGCCCTGAAAGTAATGCTCCAGTTTATTAATGATTTGAAGGTAGTATTGGTAGAATCCTACCACTGCCACGTAAGGTGTATAAAGAGCTTACATGGATTACCAAAACCGGGCATTTAACATGCGGAATTTTGTCGATGTTCTGCAAACGAAACAAATGTTAGCATATACAGGATGTAAATTATGAGTCATCTTGATTGATACTTCAGTCAGAGATGCAAACCTTGTATATGTCAAACCAGTACGTTTTCTTCACAGAATACATGACACGCAATCCAGAGAGTATTGGACTGTGTAGAACCACGGCTCTTACGCGATCGAAACGAACAGCTAAATCGAGGGTTGGTCCGCTGCCGACAGACTGGCCATACAGAACAATGTCTTCTTCCTTAGTTCCATAAACGTCCACAAGGCACTTGTATGCAGCTTCGATGTCAGCAAAGGTATTAGCTTCACTTGGCTGCAGATCGATTTTACAGAAAGATTGTGTTAGCACTGTTATTTTATTCCTAATAAAATGGCTCAACTGCTAAAATAATGAACTAGTTCAGACAAAAGTTCCCTGAATCAAACTCAATCAAGCATGCATGAATCAATTTCAAGGCCTCTTTTGGGACATGAAAGGCCAAGAATAATGTTGTGAAGTGCCCCTTGACTGAAGGTGACATGGTAAGAGCATTAGTTTCAAAAGGACAGAGATAAATTACCTTGCCTGATGACTGCCCATAACCTGAGTAATCATACCTGCAAAGAATGGAATTATTCTAAGACAGGCAACTTCAATCATCAAGAAATAGATGACAGAGAATTTGCTAAAGCTTCAAGAAGGACATAGATTTGCAGCAAGGTTACTGTTTACATGGTTCAGCAAGAACAAAAAAAGCCAGATAGCCTGACCAACATCTTCACGTCAATGAAAATGTCCATATCCAAAAAAAATCACATTAATAGTAATACGCTAGTAAAATATTGCAAAGAAAATATGAATGTTTGTAAGAGATGGAAATGAAATCTAGAATAAATTTTATGATGATCATGCTGCAACATAATGTTAACAGTTGATACAGTTTGCACATAAGCTCTCTCTGACTTTGTGTAAAGACTTTGTCTGTCATAAGGATATTACTAGTTGATATATAGGATGCAACATCAGCTATCTTGAACTTTGTGAATTGGGGTTTTAGAAAAACTGAGGTTGCATGGATTTCAAGTTAGTTATCAGTAGAATTTGCTGATTTCAGCTCATGCAGGATTGGGAAACTAAAATAATTTTGTATTTCAAGAAACATTTTATCATTTAACCATCTCTAAAAAACTAGTCTGCACACTACATCTTTCTAATCAATCGATTGATGTTCTGCCGACAACTCCTACACATCACTCTCTTTGTCTCACTTTGATGGGCAAACAAACCCCTGGTCCACATCATTGTTCCCTCCTTTTCTTCAGACTCCTGCATCTAACCCCACTCTCTTGTCTGAAAATCCCTCTTGCCCTCTTAATCGTACTTAACAGGTAGCGTCGACATGCACACAGTTAGTAAGTTATACTTAATTGTACTTGTTAATTCAAGAGAGTAGGCTAATCAAGCAGTCCCGAGTTTGTTTGCTAGCTAGTTTGATACGAATCCAATCCAACAGTCCCAAGTTTGATCCCTTGATCGAGCGAAGGATTTCATGCCAGGACAAGTCATCGGGGGCAAGTGGACGGGATTGTTTTACTGTGTATACTCGAGGTGTGTGTAGCCAAATAGTAGTAGCTAATAAATTTAAAACATGATGAGCGAAACTAAGAATTTAATATACTGCTCCAGCAGGGAAAACAAGTCCAATGAAAGGTAAAAATGCTGTTGCCATGAGTGACCCACATAAACAAGTGGAAAACACCTTCAACAAACAGTGAAGATCGTGTATCAACAATGATATCAAACAAACTTTAGTGCTCTACTCTCTGACTGTTGTCCAATGATTAGCTTTCTATCTACAGTGCCTAGTAAACATTAAACAACCACAAAAATTCGTAGACTTTTCATAAACAAAAATTCATAGAGACCTTTGAACATGCATGCCACTTTCAATAGAAGATGGGCATAGAAGTGGGCTACTTTAGCATGCACCAGCCAAACCAAACAGGTTCCCAATGCAGAATGAGCTTCATTAGAATAAACTATCCAAGCCTACCAAGAAAAGTGCCAATAATAATGTCTTCACCTCAAACGGAGACAAAAGATTTCCCAAACGCAATATTTTACGCTTTCAGGATTAGCAATAAATCGACTGTAGTAATGAGAAAAAAAACGTAATTTTCTGCAACAGTAGCAGCAGCAATGAAATTTTTTTTCAAACCGGACACTTAGCCCGTCTTTGCATTAAGAGAAAACGGAATGTGGCATTACATCCTCGCGGCGCACTTGCGAGATGCAAGTGAGGTCACGAGGCGGGACACACTAACAGAAGTCACCGGCTGAAACGGTGGAGCTTAGAGTGTTGTGACTAACTAGGAAACTAATTTTGCGACTAGGAGAAGTGCGGCCCGCGTGCTATCCCACGCTGGGACGTGGAGGATCGGCGCGAGGCCCGGAAGCCCGCCTCCACCCACAAGTGCGTCTCGTCGGAGATGAGGGCGAGAATCGCCGTGGGTGGTAGATCCCCGTCTCCACCGGAAGGTGCGCCTGTTCCTCTCCTTCCATAGCACCCGGAGAGATCGAAGCACTAGGGAGTCGGGCGGTCGGCGCAGCCGTGAGGTGCCGCCCCGGACCGGGAGCCACCAATCCACAAAAACATGCCTGTCCGCCCGCTGGCCCGAGGTGGCCGATGGTGAACCCCGCAAGCGTAGCCCCGCCATACCGGTCGGGAGTAGACACAGGAGGCGAGGAGATGGTCGATGGTCTCATCCTCCTCAATCGCATAGGACACAGGTGGGCGAGTCCTGTAGTCCATGGAGGTGTCGCCGGCCGGGCGGTCCAAGGCCGTCCGTGCAGCGAGAGCCAGAGGAAGAACTTGACCTTGGGCGGAGCGGAGGCGGCCCAAACCTCGGATGCCCCCAAAGAAGACCTACCCGGCCGTGGAAGAAAGCCCGGTATGCCGAGGAGGAAGAGTACGGCCGCTCGAGGTCCAAATACCACACTAACCGGGTCCGGGGTGTCCTCCGGAGCTGGACGCCGGCCAATAGGTCCGTGAGGGAGAGGAACTCATCAATGACGGCGCAGCCCGGCGGCCGACGACGCCGTGCATCCAAGCGGGGGAGTCCATTAGGGCTCGCCGGACGGTGCACCCCCCGCGGAGCACGGCCGCCCGAAAAGGTGTGGCGCGAGATCGCAGATGGGGCCCGCCGGCAGCCAAGTGTCGGTCCAGAAGAGCGCCCGACGGCCGTCACCGAGCTGGAAGAGTGTGGACGCCTTGAACATTTGCTTTATGCGGGCGTTCGGTTCGCGGCGGGTAGGCGACCCGGGGTAGGTCTGGGCTGGTCACGCGGCGTTGCCATTCAGAACGGCAGCCGTACCCTCGAGCCAAAGATCCGCGCCCAAGGCCACCCGGATCGGTAGGCGCGCAGCGGTGGGCCATGCCACCATGCACCTGCCGGCGCTCGATTCAGCGCCGCCCACGTGAAAAACCGCGTGCGCTCTCGATCGTGGACACCCCAGCGAGAGATGGCACAGCGAGATGGCGACATAGCACGCATGGGCGATAGAGTGGTCTGGGCGAAGCGTCTTCCTTCCCACCTTCGTGAGTAGGTCTCCCTTCCAGGTAGGGATGCGCGCGGCCACCCGGCCGACCATGCGCCGCCGACGTCTCTCCCAAGCCGTGTGGCCAGAGGGGGACTCTAGATAGGTGACCGGGAAGTCCTGTCGCCGCAAGGGAAGACGTCCGTAATCGCGAGATGTCGCCCTCGAGCACCGGATCGGTGTGATGACGCACTTGTCGAGGTTGGTCGCGAAGGCCCGAGGCCCCAGCGAAAAGCTCGGCGGTAGGCGGATGCACGTGAAGTCTGTGGTCGAGGGAGAAAGAATCACAACCAGGTCGTCGGCGTAGATGGAGGTCCTGCATCTGGCGACTCGCTGCGGCAGCGGCAGTAGCAACCCTCCCTGGTCCGCCTTGGCAATGAGGGAGTTGAGCACCTCCATGACGATGATGAACAGGAAGGGGAGAAGGGGTCACCCCGCCGGCGGCCCCCGGCGTGTAGAATCGCCCGGCGGGCGGCCGTTGACGAGACCCCCGTGGCGGCCGTGGAGAGCATGGCGGAGATCCAGTCCCGCCAACGCTGTGGGAAGCCGGCGTGCTCGAGGACCTCGAGAAGGAAGGGCCAGGCAACCGTGTCGAATGCCTTGGCCAAGTCCACCTTCAGCAGCACCATAGGCTTCTGCTGTGCGTACAACCACCGGCAGGCAAGCTGAACGGTGCGGAAGTTGTCGTGTATCCTCCGGCCACGGACGAACGCCGATTGGTTGAGCCGCACAAGCTCCGGGAGACGCGGCGCGAGGCGCATGGCGAGCCCCTTGGCGAACAGCTTACCCACCGAGTGGATCAAGCTGATGGGCCGGTAGTCCCGGAGGGTAGCAGGCGAGGCCGTCTTGTGGAGAAGCACCATCGAGGCCACATTGAGGTGGCAGAAGCTCCTGAAGTCGACCGCCCACAGCGCGTCGAAGACTCGCATGATGTCCGCGCCGACGACCGGCCAGGCCGTGCGGTAGAAACGGCCGGTGAACCCGTCAGGTCCGGGCGCCCGGTTAGGCGGCGTCTCGCGGACAATCCTGAGGACCTCGTCCATGGAGAAGGGAGCGGCCAGCTCGGTGAGGTCTAGACGGGGGAGGTCCAGACAGTGCAGGTCAATACGGTGCGAGCGGGAGAAAGGAGTGCCCAAGATGCCATTGTAGTAGCTGTACACCGCGTCCGCCTTGGCCTCCTCCTCGGTGAACGTCTGACCATCGCACGAGACCGCTAACAGATAGTTCTTCCTTCTCCGATGGCAGGCCTGGAGATGGAAGAACTTGGTGCACGCATCGAACTCCCGGAGGTATCGTGTCCTCGCCCGCTGCCTGACCATAGTCCGCTCCAAGGAGGCGAGGCCGAGCGTCCTCGCCTTGAGCTCCCGGTGCAGCTCGAGCTCTCCAGGCGAGAGGTGCCTGGACTCCTGGGCGATGTCGAAGCCGTGAACCACGGTCCGGGCCAGGGCCAGCTGGAGGCGTATGTCCCCCCACACGTGTCGCGCCAGGAGCGGAGCGCCTTAGCTAGAGCGCGCAGCTTCGTGTCCAGCGCCCTGCAAGCATCGACGTCAAAGTCGGAGGGGCCCCAGGCCTCTGCCACGACGTCAAGGAAGCCATCGATGCGCAGGAGGAATTCGTCGAAGCGGAAGCGAGGACGAGCCCAGGGCTCACAGTCCAGCACGTGCATAACATCGACGGCAACTAAATATTATGGCTAAATAACGTGTGAGCTAAATCAGGAGTATCAATTGATAAATCTTAACAAGAAAAAAAAAAAAAAACATTCAGAAATACGATAAGCTAATGAAAACCATCAATGCAAATCGAAGTAGCATGAGCACATGATTACCCGGCCCGCTCAATAACAGTAGGAGGACAGGTATGATCACTGTATATTCATCATACTGAATCCACCTCCACCACTCAGACAGAAAACCATTAAACACCGAAACGACCGAAAAAAACAGAACGAAAACATTTTTTTTTCTGAAGCGATAGGTACGCCCATTCGAAAGGATCAAACCATGATCCGATCAGATTGTGGGCTGTGGCCTTCTAGAGAGAAAAAAAACATGTTCGTTCTTTAAAAACGAAAAATAGAGAAAAATGCATTGCCACCGGTTTTCACAAAATCATTTGTTCCATGGGAAATAAAAAATCGTGTGTTTTCACAAGATCATCCATCGGCCAGTATACAACTAATAATAATAATAAAGCAGTAAAAATTCAAAAAAAAAAATAATAAAGCAGTAATCTCGCTCGGCCAACCAAGTTAAAAGCATCGGAGAAGGGAGTCAATCACACAAGAACAAGACGAGCAATTCATCCATCACTTACCCCATGAGGTTGACGTGGAGTCGTGCGCTGAGCTCGACGAAGATCCCGTACATCTTGCCGAGGTCGGCGGCGTTGCCGTGGGAGAAGAGAAGGGTGAGGCTGGCGCCGGGGTGCCGCACGTACACGGCGATGATCTCCGAGCCCCGCCGCGTCCGCACACGCCTCGCCTCCACGCCCACGCTCCACCGCACGCCCGTCATCGCCACTCTCCTGGTTCCCACCTTACACGACAACGCAACCTCCGCCGCCGCCGCCGCCGATGCTGGCGGCTCGTCCTCCTCGTCGACCACGCCGTAAGACGGCGGGTCGGGAGGGAAGAACGCCATCTTGGAGGCTACTGACGAAGTCACTCCACCCATATCCAACCAACCTCAGAATTCTGGCCGCAGCCGCATCAGGGGTCTTCTCCGGCTGGGGAGGTTGGAGGAGGAGAGGCTTCAACTTCAGTCAGATTCTTTTAGAGACCCAATTGGAAAGTTTCCAGCTCAGCTGCTCCATGGAAATTTGCGGTGTTCTTCGTGGGATCAGAGTGGAAATAGTCAATTCCTCCCTCCGCCGGGGTTTATCGGAGGGGGGTAAAGATTGGCGCGGAATTAGGGGGCGGATTTGCCGAGTTGCCTTTGCCGGGAGAACTAGGAAGGAAGGGGCAGTCACGTGACCACAGCAAGGCCAGCACGTGAGGTCCAGCTTTTACAAAATTTCCATTTTATTTCTTTTCTTTTCTTTTCTTATTATTAGGTCCCAGCTTGGGGCTATATATGTACATGTAATTGCTGCATTGGCTTCATTTGATTGACCATAAATGTCTAGAGATTTGGTCTAGTACTATGTGAATGCTTATTGCTAAATATGGAGTATATAGGATCAAACCATTGTTGTTATTATATATTACAATGAAATGTAAGATTTTGGTTCTGTCAGATCTCCATCTTTGAATTTGAATTGTTGCGAGTAATGCTAGTAGCTACTATTAGTACAAATTATTGAAAGTCCTTACTACCTACGCCTCCAATCCGAATTATAAGACATTCCAAGAATCTTAAAGAGTAAAAATCATCTCAAACAAAACAAAAAAAAAAAAAAAAAAATCCTTAAAAACAGTTGTATTAGTAGTGCCACAGAAAATGTTATGTTTATATGCTCCAATGGTCCAAAGTCAGAAACAGAGTTACATGTTTTCCCTTCTTTTTTTTTATTTTCCGAACAAGGAATTCCCCTTCTATCCTTTTTATAGCAAAGGACATTATTATATATACAAACTCAAGCATACATGGTCGATGCAAATTGCTTTTTCTTTCCATAATCTCTCTCCGGGTCCTGCTGCTGAGGATCAGATCCAGTGTAAGCTGTGCCGACGACATGAAATTGGAGTTGGTTGGGTATGGCCACTATGACCTGCCACTGGGTCCCTTAACCCAGCTCAGGTTCAGGCAATCCTGCCATATCATTATCATACATGCCAATATGCCGTATTAGTGCCATCATTGCCTGAATATTACTAGATGATTTCATCAAAATATAATACGTAATATTACTTACATCGCCAAAAAAACACTCATTCACGAAATAACACTACTACATTTTATTATTTTATTGAACGGGAAGGAAACTCTCCTTTACAGGCCACTATGACCTGCCACTGGGTCCCTTCACCCGGCTCACTCTTTCAGGTTCAGGTAATCCTGCCGTTCATACATGCCACGTATTGTTGCCATCATTGCGTCCTTAATATTACTACATGATTTCATCAAGGTATATGTAGGCGTAATATTCCTTACATCTCAAAAAAAAGAAAACGCATATTCACAGTTAAATAAAACTAGTACATTCTTATTAAACGGAAATGAAACTCCTTTTACAGCAACACCATGGCGTAATGCTTGAGTGGCAAGCAATGAGGACCTAGTAGACAGACATGGTAATGCACATGTGTGGAGGTAAAATCCACTCAGGCAGGCCATTTGCTCAGCTGGAGGCATTATTGGTGCCATGTCAGTCGTGGTTGAATATTTAAACAAATTTGCATCGATATCATTAGCCTTTTTCAAAAAAAAAAAAAAAAAAATGCTATGAGACTTTGTAGCCCTGCTTTGGATGCAACTAATAAAAAGCTCTGGACTGCACCCGAGTGGCGGAGCGGAACGCGAAACCCGCAATTTGTAGCATCAAAGGCAGGTATTGCTCACCAGCCACACTTTCTCCATCTCTAGCCTTTTTGACTTTCTGGATGTTCATTGACGGCTTGGCAAGAGGTTCTTCCAATGCTTCCAGTTGAGCAAATGGAATCAAACGCGCATGATGTCTTTGTGTGTAGTGTGTGTTCGCTAGAAAGAGTGCAGCAAAGTCACATTGCTGGGGCAGACATGCCTGCTGCTTGGGAGATCAATCATGAACTGAATTTCTTTTTCGTGCTGGGCGGTCCACTTCTGGTGGCACTGTGCCCTACTGTTTGGTACCCATAAACACGGCAAAATGCTGCACTGGCATCATCATGCACAAATTGGGAACCATGGCAGGCTTGCTGACATGATGCTCCAGGAACTTGGGACATGGCATTATATATGCATGGAGCTACAGGGTTAGTTCAGGCACTTACCACATAGGGCTTCAGCTAACAGCTTATTATACTGTAAGCAGCATTAGTTCGCTGACATCATTAAATCCCATCATGAACCTCGAAACTTTGCTCCCCCACCCTGGAGAGCTGACCCATACGAGCCATCTTCGCATGCGCCCGACCACCCCTTTGGTGGGCCGCCCACGACCCGCCGCACAGAGACGACGAATAAGGCACCAGCCGGAGACGACGGCGACAAAGGCGGCGCCGCCGGCGGGACGCGATCCCGACAAAGTTAGCGTTCCAGCGACCTTTCGCCCCTCCCTCCTCCTCCTCTCCGACTTAGAATCCGGCCGCCGGCCAAAGGCGGTGATCGGGCGGTTCGGACGGCGGTGAGCCGGTGGTGGCGCCGCCGCCGAAGCAAGCTGGGCCGGACGATCCCCGTTGGGTATGAGTAGGCGGCGAGGGCGTTGAGGTCGGCCATGGCGGCGGCGGCGCCGAGGTTAGGTTCGCCGGCGGGGGGAAGAAGAGAGGGGGGGGGGAGAAGGCGGGACGCCACCGCGCCCTAGGGCGGAGGCGGGAGGGGCGGGCGTGCTCCCCGACGGCCGAAGGAAGGAGGAAGAGGATAGCGCCAAGACGGGCCTTAAGATGGGCCGGCCTCTACGACCTTCCTAGTCGGCCACCGACCGGGCGGCGCCTAGCACGCCCGACCCGCATAATCGTTTAGAGGACGTCGAAGTTTGAACGGGCTCAAATAAACATTGTTAATTCAGTTGTTATTTGGTACGTGTCGGCGTTTCCCGGAGCGGCGGGTGCCTCGGGTGCAGGCAATAAAGAATTTGTAGGCCGTGTGCCCTCCCCAATGGCGTAGCGCAAGATGGACACTGGACACCTACCGGTTTATCCCGGTTCGGGCCAACGGGGCCCTACGTCCAGCGGGTGGTGTCCTGCTCGTGTTACCTCGCGCTCAAAAGAGAGAGCCTGCAGTAGGGGTTACAGGCGGTTGCGAGGGAGAGACGCTGGTCTCAGGCCTCACGATCATGGAAGTGGTGGTGGTTGTCTGGCTAGAACTGCCGGTGGTCGATCCCCCGCTAATGGGGCATTACCCCCCCTTTTATAGTGGGAAGGGGGAAGCAATGTTTACATGTGTGGGTGCCTAGGTGGCTAATTCCCCGGCCGCACGGGTTGCATGTGCGCGGCCGAGGGTTGGCTGGTTCGGGTGTTGGCCTTGATGGCGACGCGTGTCCTGATCCGATGGTGGTCGTGCCGTTTCCTGGTGCAGCCCCGAGGGTCTGTGAGGCGTCCCTCACAGTCCGCATGGCGAGGGGCGGCCCCAGGAACGCCGGTGGTGGCGTGTTATGTGCCCGAGGGTCTGGCCCAACGTGGCGTCTCGACGGTGCTTCTGGGAAATGAACAGTGTTTCCCTGATTTCCCGTGCCGAGCGGCGTAATACGTCACCGGCTCAGCTTTGTGTCCCATCAGTCGGATTGGGGAGGGATTTGGCAGGTCGATTTGACCGGGCGCAATCGATGGCCCTGACATATCGTCGTCGCCGTCAATCGCATTGAATGCAGCTGTTTCCCTTCCTTCGGACGGAACCTCCCATGCCCGAGGGTCTGTGACCCTGGGTGAGGTGGTTGAGCCGCCCTGCCCGAGGTTTGGAGAGCTGGGTCTCCCTCGGGCGAGGGGGAGATTTTGCGCCCGAGGGTGGTGAGCTAGGCCACCCTCGGTCGAGGTAGTGTCCAAGCGCCCGAGGATTGCCCTCGGGCGGGACGGAGATCGGAGCTGGGTCCGAGGCCTGGGTCGGTAGGTGATGACGTGGAGCGTTCTGGTCCTCCTTTTTGTGAAATTCCTCGACCTTGTCACTCCCCGAGCGTAGTAGCTCCTTCGACAGTTTGGCCATGGAGGAAGACAAGCTGGTCGTAGACCGGCTTAGATTTAAACCGAGTATTCTACTCGGTGTTCTTCATTTTGGCGACTCACGTGGGCCGCTTTGTCGGCCGCCTCCGATTTCGTGTAGTCGTCATGGCTCCTTGGCCTAGTCCTTCGCCCGCCCGCTGGGCCGTCCTTCCGTATTGGGATGATGGTAAGCTAAGTTTCTCGGGCCTTGACGGGCCGACGGATTCCGTTATTAGGAGAATGTCTCGGGGCCCAATATTTAGGTCCCCGACAGTAGCCCCCGAGCCCCCGAGCGAGTGGGGACTCGCCCGGGGGTTGTGCCGCTCCCGTCGCCATTTTTCTTCTCAGGGTGGTTCGTCTACAATGGGTGCGCGCGAGCGCACCCATTGTAGTTCCCGAGGCCTCGAATGGAATGGCGGATTCCTTCGAGGTCTTTAAATCTCGCACGCCGGCAAGACCGGAACAGCTCTATATTGCGCTTGATTGTGCGGAGTCTGTCCATTTTTTGCGTGGGCAGCCCGAGGCCCGCGCTTATGTGTGCAAGGTCGTCTCAGGCTTCCTCGACTTTGATTTACGCTCCTCTGTCGCCCTCCTGAGAGGGAGGAGGAGGGGAGACACACCTCGGTGCCCTGAAAGCCGACCATGGTGTGCTCCGTTTGAACGTTGTAGCGGGTTAGTTTAAGTGGGGTGCCCGTGCCCTCGCCGGAGCGAGGGTCGGCTATGTGATCTAGGATTCACCCCATGGGAACCCACGGACCGTTTAGCAGATCCCGGGGTTTGACGGATCAACCCCCGAGGGCTTGAAGGCCTCCCACGGATGGGACATCTCTATAAACAGCACCCGCGGATCTTAAACACGATCAGGAAATCCAGAGCCCCGGAGGGCCCGGGTATAGCTGGTTGTGCATTTCCATCCTGTCCCTGGTTCGGGTTATCCTGAGGCGACTGTAGAAACCCATGTGGGCCCAGCCTGGCAACCTCTAGAACGTAAGGTGCACGCAGACGTGCGTCAGCCCGAGGCTCGTTTGGTTCCCGCCGGGGGTGGGAACCGTCATCGGACTGACTTTTTTGCCCCTTAGGGTCGGGCGCCTGCTGGATATGGATGGCCGGACGGTTTTACCCCTTGGTGGGAGACGAGGCGTCTCCCTGCCGTGCCTGAGGCGGCGTGACGGTTCGAGTCCGATGGGACGTGGCCCTGTGGCTCCCGTCAGGTGCGGTAATCGAGGGCGCCGTCGTGGTGCATTAATCACCCTTGACGGCCCCACCGCGTGGCTGAGCCGTTGGATGAGCGGTTCCCGTTCCATCGTGGGCCGTCCATTCCAGGCGTCGGTTTGTTTGCCCAGGCCGGCGGTTTGCCTTCCCTTCCCTATAAATATGGGGGTCGCCGGGCGGCGGCGTACGGTTGCTCCTTGCTCTCGCCATCGCCTCTTTGCCTTCTTCTTTGCAGCAACTAGGAGATAGAGAGAAAGATAAGGAGAAATTGAGGGAGAGATTCACTTGCCTTGTGCTCGTGCGTGTGGTGGTTTGCCGGTGGTCGCGGTTCCCCGTTCTCCGTTCATCCATGGCGCGATCGGGCGGTGGTGACAACGCGAAGGAGGTGCTCGATGCCGAGCCATGGCCGAGATCGTCGGTGGATGAGGAGAAGCTTCAGCGCCTGGTCGAGGAAGGGCTTCTTCGTCCCCGCACCAACACCGAGCGGCCGGAGTGGATAGCCCCGGATTGGACCGAGGAGGAGCCTAATCCTCCTGATGGCTACGTGGTGAGCCTGATCGATCTCCATCGGCGCGGGTTCGGGTTCTTGCGTGGGCGGTTCATTCGCGCCATCCTCCATTATTATGGTATTGAGCTTCACCATCTTCCTCCAGAACTCGATCTCCCAAGCCGCTATCTTTGTCACCCTCTCGTGAGGGGTTCCCGGGGATCGAGCCGCATTGGGACCTTTGGTCGTGGTTCTTCAAGGCGAGACCTTACTGCCCCGGTGTCCAAGGGCAAGCCGCGGAGGGCGTTGCGCGTCGGCGGTTGTGCGCTCAAGTTAGATCGGAACAGATCAAGCGAACCGAGCGATGGGTACATCCTTTCAAGCTCACCACCTCCAACAAGGGGTGGCGGGGACCCGATGGTTCTACCTTCACAATGACGGAACGAGCTTCCCGCGTACACGGGCGGCGTCCTCAAGCGGCGTCGAATAGGTGGTTCAGGGTCCCCCGGCGGCGACTCTGTCCCGACCGGACGGCTTGAGGCAAGCGGTGCCGCGGGCTCGAGGCGAATGTGGGCCGCCGGCGGCGGTGGTCGCCGCTTTCCACCGGCGTCGGGTGTTGCCATTGATGGCTCGCCCTTTGTGCATGTACCGGATGACCCCCTCGGCTGCTGGTTTGGAGGCATGTCGGATGTCTCCCGATCTGCTTTCCACCGATGGCCTGGCCAAGAGGGTGAAAGAGGCCTTGGGGTCGCACACCCCGACCGTCATCCCGAGGATCGCCATGCGCCCTTCCCATGGGTACATCTCCTGGTAAGTGCCCTTGGGGGTTCGGCATTCTTGTATTGTCTTGTTATTGTCGGGCTCCCACCTCGGTCCTTACTCCGTCTCCTTGCGGGGTCGCTTGAACTATCATGACTCCCCCTCCGCCGGTACCTGATCCGGGCCGCGCGCCGAGCGAGAATCGTGCTCGAACGAGCGGGATAGGGGCCCTGCGTTGAAGAAGGAGGAGAAGAAGAAGAGGAACGTGGCGCGCGCCAATCGCCGAGCTGAGCAGCAGAGGCGGGGCGAGACGCCTGACGCCACGACCACCGAGGAGGATGATGACGAGGAACAGGACGAGTTCGTCGTGAACTCGTCGGATGATGACCGGGAGGCTCGGCAAAGATCGTGCCTCGGGGTTGCCGACTTACTCGGGCTCCTCTATGAGCCCGAGGCGTCGGGGAGGCTGGGCCCGGCGCGCCCGAGGGTTCTTCCAGCCGAGGCCTCGGGACCAGATGGTGGCCCCGAGGTCCCACCGATGTGGGTACCTCGGCGCAGCCGAGGCGAGGCCCGGAGGGAGGAGCCGGCGCATCTTGATGTGGGTGCTTCGTCCGCAGAGTGCGGTTCGGAGTGAGCCGCCAACTACACCCCGCCTGGGACCGGCTCCCGTGCGTTTTAAGCCATGGAGGAGGTGGCCCGAGCGTCAAGCGCGACGCCCAGGTCGCAGCCTTCGTGCCTCGGCCCCACCCAAGGCGATCCCTCGGGCTTCGTGAGTTCCTTGCTCTTTTGCTGCTTGCTTCTCTTGTTGTATTTTTTGGATTCCTTCGATGTAGACTTGTCTTCGGGAAGTGCGGGGCCCTCAGTCTGTCCTTGCATCCCAAGAAGGCCCTGAAGGTTAGTGCTCGGGCCTCGGCCGGAGCCCAGAGCCGGGGCCGTCTCTGTCTGAGGTCGGCCCATCTGCGTCGTCTGCCCCCGAACCTCGGGGGGGATCGGACCCGAGCCAGCGGCCAAAGTCTCCTCCCCGAGGTGGCGACGCCTCGGAGGCGATGGCGGGTCATCCACCCAGCCGATGGTGATCGACCTGGAGGGGTTGACCGGGCCGCGTGACACTAGCCCGGGCGCTGGAGCAGACGGGGCCGTTTGGGGTGACCCACGATGAGACCGGCCTTCCCGAGGGGCGAGCACCTTTGTCCGGGAGTTCTCCCAGGAGGAGTTGTTCGAGGCGGCGGAGACGCGGGAGCCCTGCGCGTGCCGGCTCCGCCGGTCCCGGGGCTCATGAAGAATACAACCCCGACTTCCCGCCGCTTCATGCGCTGGGCTAGACGCGGCCTCGGCAGGCGCCGTCTTCAATGGTGGTGAGAACGGTGCCCGTTGTCGCCAGCCGAGGGCCCCCGGACTTCTATTGGTCTGGGTTCCCCGAGTTGCGGAGCCGCCTGTAGAGGCGGTATTCCCCGCGTAGCCGACCCGCCGCCGCGGTCCTCCCTTGACCCCGGTGGCGTGCGGGGGGCGGCCGCCGTGGTGACGACCGCCCCGAGGTCCTCGCGTGGAGAACTCACGGCAGGATCCGCCAGTGGGTCGCGGATGGTCTCGCGAAGATCGTTGAAACGATCACCGGTCGACGTTGAGGCCGACGCGTAAGTGTCTCGGTCACCGTTTCTTGTTGTATTTTTCTTGCGCATGTGCTGTAATCCGGTCGCCACCATTGCAGCCTTCTACGGCTTCGCCGTGGAGAAGTCCGAGCTCCTCCGCCGGAATGTCCTGAACTGGGATGCCCTCGGACAGACACGGGTGCAGTTGATCCAGGCCCAGAGCGAGACGTCTCGGCTCACGGCTCTCGCCGAGGAGAGGGAGTCCCAGGAAGGCCCCCGGCGGCGAGCTTGCCAAGGCCAAGGCCGAGGCCGACAAGGTGACGGGCCGAGATGGCTCGGATGAGCCAAGATTTCGAGGATGCGCGGAAGCAGTCCCTCCTGGCCCTTGGAGAGGCCAACGATGAGCGGGACAAGTCCCGGGAGGAGGCGAAGAAGCAGGCGGATATGTGTGATGCCCTGAACACCCGCATCGGGGAGCTGGTATCCGAGGGGGAAACCCTTAGGAAGGAGAAGAACCAGCTCCAAAAGTCGCTCGCGGATGAGCATAACCTCGATCTTTGGGTTGGCGGCTGAAATGCCAAGGTTCGTTTCCTCCCCCAGGTAAGCTTTCCTGTCTTTGATCCTATCATCTTGCCGACGTTGTCTTGGTGGTTGTCGCCAAAGGCGGAGAAGGTCCGACCGAGGCTGTGGAGACCGCGCCACGCCGCCCAAGGGCTAGAGCAGGAGCAGAAGTCATACCAGGAGCTGGAGGAGGCCCTGTCTGACTTCATCCGTCGCTTCGGGGCAGATAACCTGGAGGTTGGGCCCTCGGCTCGCGCCGCCTGAGCGCCGTTGGCGGCTTCCTTAGGTCCGAGCTCCCGAACGCCTTCCGGTCTGGCGTACGGACGTGCATGGCGGTGTTCGCCTCGCATTTCAAGGAGTTGTCGGCGCCCGAGGTGTTGAACAACGTCGCGGGCGGTTTCTTCCTTGGTTCTGATGACGAGGACCATGGAGGAAGACAAGCTGGTCGTAGACCTGGCTTGGAGATTTTGCGCCCGAGGGTGGTGAGCTAGGCCACCCTCGGTCGAGGTAGTGTCCAAGCGCCCGAGGATTGCCCTCGGGCGGGACGGAGATCGGAGCTGGGTCCGAGGCCCAGGTCGGTAGGTGATGACGTGGAGCGTTACGGTCCTCCTTTTTGTGAAATTCCTCGACCTTGTCACTCCCGAGCGTAGTAGCTCCTTGCCGACGGTTTGGCCATGGAGGAAGACAAGCTGGTCGTAGACCCGGCTTGTAGATTTAAACCGAGTATTCTACCGGTGTGCTTCGTTTTGGCGACTCTTGTGGGCCGCTTGTGGGCCGCCTCGGTTTCGGTAGTCGCCATGGCTCCTTGGCCTAGTCCTTCGCCTCACGCCCCTTCGTATTGGGATGATGGCAAGCTGAGTTTTACCGGGCCTTGACGGGCGGACGGATTCCTGTTATTAGGAGAATGTCTCGGGGCCCAATATTTAGGTCCCCGACAGTACGTTCCTAGCTCCGATCATAAATGAGTTTGAGCAAAGCTGGATGATGTCGTCGTCATGCGTTGGCGCTCGGCCCGGCCGTCAAGCGATGACCCAAAGTGGCGACCAATGGACACGACCACGGTTGATGGGGAATAGAAACATGGAAGGAAATGGGACGCACTTGGGCCGAGCGAAAAATGATGCACATGCGCTAGCTAAGCAACTTATTCCAGATCGGTTTTGGAGTTGAGGAACCAAAATCGGACTTTCATAAAAGTTGGAGGACCGAAAGTAGACTTTTTCCTTAACAAAATGCACGATGACCACAAGGATCCCAGGTCCATGCAATTTTTTTATTCCCCTGACTTTAAGTTACTGCTGTAAACTGCGTTTACATTCAATGGCCAGGAATTTTCTTTCTATAGGGTTTGTGTTGAGAGTCGAGTTGAGCCTCAAGGCAAATTTTCTTCTGAAGAATCTAAAACTCCAATAAGCCTATCCCCACTAGGGGTTTATTTAGGATTTCTCAGCCTCCTGACTGGCTCAAGTCAAGAGGACCCATCCCGCCCGGGAGCGAAACGTCCCTTAGCTCTTGGCCTCCTCCCCGCCGCCGTGCTCGAAACGAAGCGTCCCGGCTCTTGGCCACCTCCCTAGAATCCATAAATAGAGCAGCCGCATGCGGGCGCGGGATCCGATGAGGCCGCTCCCACTAGCACTCCACCAAAGACCGCCGGAGCCTCGAGGATGTGGTCCTCCCCGCCCACGCGCGCGCCGTGCCCGCCGCCGAGACGACGGCCCCGACCACGCCGGCCGCGACGGCTCGCCCGGCTGCCGTGAGGTGGCGGCGTCCCCATGCCCGAGCACGCCGCAGCCTCCGCCGTCGGTGGTCGGAGGGGGCTCGACCTCCTACCTGCGGCCGCGCTCCCAAGCCGAACCGCCACCGCGAGGGCGACGGGCGGCGGGCCGCCGACGACCGCCGCCATGGCGAATCGGTGAGGAGGAGGAGGTCGGGGTCGGGCGCGGATCCCGAGATAGGCCTCTCGCCGCGGATCTCGACGGCCGGGCGGACTACGCCGCAGAGGAGCGGTCGCCGCCGGACGCCGCGGCGAACTTCGCCGCTGGAGCCACCGTCACGCGGCGGCGGCCGAGTACCGACGGGTGAGCGCCGTGTGGAGGCTGTTGCGAGCGCATGGGAAGCCAATCGGGACCCGGCCGTGGCGGAACTACAGCTCACGCGCCGCCACCGAGGCCGCGATGGAGATGCGCCGGGCGCCCGCCACGGCGGGCCATGACAGACGCCGCGGCAGAAGCTACCGCAGCGCAAGCGAGCCCGCCTCGGATTGCCCACGGGTGAGGTCCGACCGGCCGCGAGCTGCACGGCCGGGCGAGCTCAGCGCCGCCGCCGTCAAGCCGTGCAGGCGTGCCCAGCCATCGCGAGCCTCGCGGGTGAGCTCCGCCCCGGAACACGTCGGTGCCCGGTCCTCGGATTGTTGATTGTTGGTTGTTTCCCATCTTTGCGCTTGCAGGTGAGTATACTTGGCCATCGGGCCGTGCCGGCCCGGCTGCCCACGATGCCGCACCGCCATCGTGCCCTACGGGCCGTGCCCTTCCGTGCTTCGTGCCTGGCTTCGGCCCAAGGCACGGCCCATGGGCCGAATTTCCGTGCCGTGCCGCCCGTTAGGCACGC